>CP106724.1:110245464-110845464 GCA_025506655.1 Gossypium rotundifolium | reverse complement strand
GTTGTAATAAATTGGACTAAATTGAATACATTTAAAAACATAGGATTGAAGCCCTTAAGGGAAAATCTAGGCAAGTGAGACTGGGAGGTAATCTTGCTGAGCACCAATTCGTTAGTCCGAGATTAGCCAGTGAGATCGAGAGATATTTCGAACTAATTTGTTTAATTTTGTAAAGTTGAGACTGAGAGGTAAACGAAGCCACTTTTGGAGTTTAAGTAATTTAGATCCCTAAGTCGGGAATTGGTGAACCATATCAAAATCAATCAACCATCATTTTTTATTTAATTGTTAATTTCATAACTTTGCACGTTTTACAATTTAGTCCTTTTTAGGTAGCTCATAAATTAGTATAATTATTCTTGACTTTGTGATTTGTTGTACTATAATGTGTAGTGACTAGTTGGTTATATTGCAACCGACCTATCACACTTGTAGACACCACACTTAGTATATTATTTGATTATGGTTTTTAATGTTGATTTCCCCTATCATTTGCGAGGGCGACGAGAGGGCGATCAAGTTGTTGGGGCCATTATCGAGGAACCAGTGCTAGATTGAACTATTTTTAGTTTTATTGCATGCTCTTTAAAGTGATAGTTGACAAATCTTAAAATTATAGTTGCAAAATTTATTGATTCAACATGGGATGTGTATTACCTTATTGAAATGGATAATATGACTTACTAATTTGATTTATTATTGTATTTTTTGTAGGGTGTTGAGATTCCTTGCGAAAGAAGGCACATTTTGATTTTGTTTATTATGGAATCATTGTTTAAGATCATGTTGAATAACAGGAGTTGGTTATAGCCTAGTATAACAAAATTGCATATCGACTTTCCACATTTCGAGATCAATCCATCTTTAATTTTTTGTTGGTGAAATTAATATTCAGTTTTATGGGGATGAAGGTGAATATCCAATGGGTTTCATTTGTAGGTTCAAACACATATGCAATACGACGAGTTATGACGGAGTGCTTAATGACACTATTCGATTGTTACTGATACAATTTACTCTTGGAGGGAAAGGAAAGGACTGATTGGGTAATCTATTTTCGGATACTATAACTACGTGGGAGGAATTTCTTCGACTATTCTTAAAATGGAATCTCCCTATGACCACCATGCTCATCGCTTGTGAAGGGTTGTTTGACTTCAAAAAAAAGAGTACAAAGGCAGTAGGTTAGGCATGGGAAAGGTTCAAGAGGATAGTGTGAGGCTTGATTGGGAATGGAGTCGAGTGTGCTGCTCAACTATAATATTTCTATCTCGAGCTGGATGAGAGTGGTAAAGCCCAATTTCATATTATTTCAGGAGGGAGGATATGGACTAAAACTGTGCGGGAAATTGTTGTCTTACTTGAAAACGTCAGTAGTAAGATGTCGCTTGGGGGTGCATTCATTCTTCTGGCTATAAGGTCTTTAATAAAGTGTTAGGGAATTTGGGAGTCAAAGAATAGGATCAGTTAGAGATTTCTACTTCTATGATGATTGTTTTTGAGGAAGAAGGAATATCTGGAGAACAGGAAGAGTGCGAAGTTGAATAGTTTTTGAATTTAGAAAGCACGAAGTCTGTCAGGACTGAACAGTTTAGTGGATGTATAGGGTTCCTTGATAAAAATGGGAGTGAGTCAAATCATGAGGATGAAGAAGGGGAATGTAAAGCACCCGACTTTCTCGATTGGATCTGAGTATTGGGTGTTATGCCTAAGGACTGACGTACTAAGTCTCTTTCTATACTTTTATATATATATCTATTCTATCAATATCTAATAAATTTTTTCCTTAAGTTTTACTCTAAATTACCTCATGTATTCTTATTTTGAATGTCTTTTACATACAGTGTACTCTTGGCCCACTCTCCTAATAAATCCTAAAATCAGGAACATTCTAATTAAGTTTGTAAGAACTTAGTAAGGTAACCTTTCAAACAATTTTTTTATCATTTCTTACGTCTATTCAATAGTGCATTACAAGGTTCAGGGACAGTGAAAGGTTGAGTTTTAAACTCAGTTCAAGCTTAAGGTTTGAAACAAAGAGTTTCATTAAAAAGGGCAATGTAAGGCTCAAATTCGGGAACTTGGGATAATGTATTATTTAAGGTTGGTCCTTTAAGCTCAGGGTTATATGAACAATGCCTAAGGTTCTTTCCGGATTAGTCACCTAGCAACAATTTTACTAAGCATACATTTATCTAAACGAACAATTAACAAATCAAATTTTTTATCTATAAGGTTTTGTATCTTTTATTCATCCTAGGGTACATTTTATACATTTTGATTTTGGTTATTGCCTCTAGTCTATTATACCTACTAACCAAATTAACTAATTAATTTAAAATTAAGAGCAAGAAATTCTCTAGCATCATTCAAAATTTACATGTTTAGCAATCTTATAAACTCATTTGTTCTGTACAACTACTAACTTATTATTCAATCCAAGTCCAAGCACCATGCAATAATAAAAATTAAAAGTAACAAAGAAAAATATTTTTACATTTTTGGAAATTTTAAAAATAAAAGTGGAAAATATTTTTGGGATTTGTTTTTTGAAAAAAGCATACAAACTAAAATAAACACACAAATAAACATAAAAACAAAAATAAACACACATAAAACAAACTTATGTGCAGCCCCCACACTCAGACTACACATTGTCCCCAATGTGTTCAAAATAAAGGTTAGGAGGTTACTGAACTTCCCTAGAATGGAGCATCAGACTAGCTTAGACGTCCACCTCCTCATTGAAGCTAGAAATGTTATGTAATCTTTCAGGGTAACTTGTTGCACATAAGAAAAATAAAGAAGAAAAAATACAATAGCAAACATAAAATAATAGTATCCAAAACAGAAAACAAAATCAAAAGTGTTTAATAGTTTACATGCCACATAAAAATAAATAAAATGCAAAGACATGTAACTAAGCATTGGACGTGTTGTCCCCTGAATTGGTCTTGTCAACTCTTGGTACGTCTCTTCCTTTTAAGGCAGTCTTCTTCACTTTTGTTCATCTGAGAGGCGTGCTCTACTCACCTATATCTCCATCCTTGGATATGAGACCTATAGACATAGTGATGTCCTTTATAGTCTAAACCTAAGGTGACACTTCGCGGCCTATTGATGCTTCGCGGCCTATTGACGCCTCATTCTCAGCCTTTGTACATCCTTCATTCCCACTTGAGTTTACTTTCTCTTTTCCGTCATCCTCAACCTCGGATGAGTCATCTGATCGAATGGGCCATTGTATTACTTTTTTTCTCTAACTTGCTATGAATGTCCTTATAAAAGGTTTCATCGTCTTGAGCATCCGGTTGATGTAGCGTATATCATGCCTTGATCTATGTTGCCACCATGTGGGTGACCATTAGTTTTTCTTTCAGCACTCAGTTTCTTCGCAAGTCGAGATGCTTCCCTTCTCCCGTGACTTTGTTAATTCCCTTCTTGTACTTGTTTCCTATGTTGTTCTTAGAATTGGTGGAGCAAGTAATCACCAATGATGTTGCGCATGGACATTGAGTTTGCTCAGTGGATGCAATGTCAACACCAACCTTATGGCAGAGGTCGGTGACCAAGTGTGGGAAGTAAATAACAACCTTACTGCTTGCGATGCAACGCTTCGTCTGTTGATTTATCAAAGTACCTACACAATTATTTTGTGTTGAAAAGTAGAATACAACAAGGTTGCTTTAGAAACATTCACATTATTAGTGTCCAAAGCAGGGAAAAAACAAGTGAATGTGAATTGCATCCAAATTCTTACCGTAGGAAACATAATTGTTTGTCTAAATGAGAGGGGTCGCCCCCGGAAGCTTCGCGCTTCCATTTTCCTCTACCTTCCATAATCTAGTTAAGAATGACATCCGTGTCAATATTTTTGAAATGGTTCAAGTCAAGAGACAACATGTCGTCTCTTTCATAACACGGTACGCTATAGTACTCGCAAATGGCGACAGGGGAAATGTAACAGCCCATTTTTGGTCAAATCAGAATAGTGGTTACGGGACCAAAAATCTATAGTTTAAAAATTATATTAATATTATTTTATGTGTTTATAGTATGATAGCATGTATGTGTGAAAATTTCGTTCAGAAATTTTATCGTTTGAATGGTCAATTTGATAAAAAGGACTAAATCGCATAAAATGCAAAAGTGTTGTTCTATTAGCTAATGGTGTCAAATAGCTATAAAACCTTGAATTAAGGTCATTATGTTGTAATTAGACCATTATATTGCTAAGTGGACATTTATGGACATGTTATAAATAGTTTTAAAGGTTAATTATTTAAGGTTAATATAGTAATTATATTATAACTTAAGTTAAAAATAATAAAAACATCAAGTCTTCATCTTCATTAAGCACCACCGCCGAAATTAGGGCTTGAAAAAAACACCATTTCAAAGCTTGGAATATTCGGCCATGGTATCTTGAGCATGTAAGTCCATTTTTGGTCCCGTTTTTAATGATTTCTATGTTTTTGTGATTGTTGCAAGTAGTATTAGCTAGCCCAATGACTAATTTGCAAAAAATGTTAAAGATTTTGAATGTTGCCATTGATGAATATGTATGTGTTTTGATGATTGATGGTAGATTTTGAATATTTTTTAATAGTTAAACAAGTTTTGTAAAGTGACTTTGAGTAAAAATGTAAAATAGTGATTAAATTGAGAAATATGTAAATTACTATTTATATGAATTTTATATGATACAATGTATTGAGTATTGAATTGAGATAATGGATGATTATATGCACTTATGTGACTAACTTGTTGATAAATGCTTATGTTTAGGTATTTGGTAATTGAATTGAGTATACTTTATTTACTGTCTTGACTATGTATAAGTGGTAAGTTTAATTCTGAATTATACGGGCTTACTAAGCTATAAAGCTTACAATAGCTCGCTCAATTTGGATAAAGTCAGAGATATGCATCACATTATCCAGTTGCCGATTGGTACCTTTGAACTCATGGATATATGTAAATATGGCATGTATAGGCTAGTTATAAAGATGATAGTTATGGTTACTTGAGCTAGTGATTTTGGTACATGTTGTGGTATAAGATAAAGCCATTCGATTTGGCTTAACTTGGTATAATGCTTTGGTTGCATATAGGTATTCAAATATGTGTTATGAAATGTTATGGATTAGTTGCCTATTGAGTTATAAAATGTTACAAATTATGCTTGTGCAGGTATGTAAAAATAGGGTGGCAAAATGGCTTTGCAAATAGCCTATTTTTGTCCACACAGGCAGAGACACGGGCCTGTGTCTTAGCAGTGTGTGACACACGGTCAAATTACACGGCCGTGCGTCCCTAGTGTTGAAATTGAAATGAAGTCAGTATAGTCCACACGGTCTCACACACGGGCGTATGATCGGCCGTGTGGCACAAGTCAGTATACCCCCTAATTGGCACATGGCCTAGAAAATGGGTGTGTGACTTGGTCGTGTTGCATAAGTCAGTATACCTTATAGGTTTGACACGGTCTAGTGCACGAACGTGTGTGGCCACTTTGAAGGGCACACGGGCTAGACACACAGATGTGTGGTTGGTCGTGTAACCCAAGTCAGTAACCTCACTTGTTTGGACACGGGCTGGGACACATCCATGTGCTCCCATTTTAAATGTCCACATGGCCTGTGACACGGGCGTGTCTCACACAGCCTGGTTACATGGGCATGTGTCCCCTATTTTAGAGAAAATTTTTATAAGTGTTGAATAATTTCTCGAGTTATCAGTTTAGTCCCAAACCACTTCCAATGCATGTTTAAGGCCTCGTAGGCTCGTTTAAGGAACACTATGATTGATTATGATTGAATTATATTTGAATTGATAAATAGTATATGAATTGTATGTTTATAGGTGTTGTAAGTCCAGTAATACTCTGTAACCCTATTTTGATGTTGAATACAGGGTTAAAGGTGTTACATTTATTGGTATCAGAGCTATAGTTTAGTAGATTCTAGGACTAACGTAGCGTGTGTGAGAGTCTAGCTATACATGCCATATATAAACTGTGATAATGTGATGACTCTTGACATTTAAAATGCGTTTTCATATAGAAAATGGATCCCAATTGAGCTATAGCTGATGAGGTTGAAAGTAATGCGCCCACTCCCGTTCAAGGGAAAGCACGTCTAATTCTAAACCCGTGACGGTTAGTCAATGAGGAGAGGCTAAAGAAGCCTTTTTTCAAATGATGAATGAATGGTTTACGTAGTACGTCTGAGCTAATCCGGCTGCTCAACAACCTCCACCCCACCTATTCCCCAACTGATCCCTGTAGTTCTTCAAGGTATAGATCCTTTGTGATGAAATAAACCACCTATTGGTAAGATACAGAGATACAAGGTTGAGGAATTCAGAGCCACTATTAGTGATGACCCTGAGAGAGCTGAGTTTTGGCTTGAGAATATGATTCAGGTATTTGATAAACTTTCTTGCAGACCTGAAGAATGTTTAAAATGTGTTGTATCACTATTGAGAGACACTGCGTATCAGTGGTGGAGTACCTTGATATCCTTAGTTTCACAAGAAAGAGTTGCTTGGGAATTCTTTCAAATTGAATTCAAAAAGAAATACATTAGCCAACGGTTCATTGATAAAAAAATGAAAGGAATTTCTTGAACTAAAATAAGGCAATATGTCAGTAACATAGTACGAAAGAGAGTTTGTACGACTCAGGAAGTATGCTCATGAATATGTTTCTTCCGAGGATATAATATGTAACAAGTTTGAAGATGGATTAAATGAAGAAATAAGACTGTTAGTTGGGATTCTTGAGCAGAAAGAGTTTGTCATTCTAGTTGACAGAGCTTGCAAAGTCAAAAAGCTTAGCAAAGAGAAAAGAAAAGTCGATTCTGAGGCTAGAGAATTTAGAAACAGATTTGTGGGCAAGTCACATCAGTTAGCATCAATGAAATCTAGAGAATATCATCCTCATTCTACTGCTTCTGCGGGGATTTCAATCAAAGATAGAAATGTGAGACATTTTATCTCTAAACCTTAGACGACATCTGTTACCAATGTGGGTAGTGTTAGAAATGTTGGACCTGAATGTAAGCACTGCAATAAGTGACATTACGGTGAATGTAGAATAATGAGCGGAGTTTGTTTTAGATGTGGATCTCTTGATCATTATCTCCGGGACTGTCTAGAAAAGTCTATAGTTGAAAGAGATCAACTGGTGAAAGCAAGTAACACGGCTACTAGAGGGAGACCACCTTGAAACACTGGAAATACGAATGGTAACCGACGTACAGCAAGAGATTTTTCTATGAGATCTGAGGCACGAGCACCTGCCCGAGCTTATGCTATCTGTGTACGGGAGGAGGCATCATCGCCAGACGTTATTTGTAACAGCCCATTTTTAGTCAAACCAGAACAATGGTTTCGAACCACAAATCCAAAGTCAAAATATTTATTTTATTATTTTAATAAGGTCTACAGCATGATAGATTAATTTCATGAAAGTTTCTTAAAGAAAATTTACTGTTTGAATGGTTAATTTGATAAAAAGGACTAAATCGCATAAAGTGCAAAAGTGTCGTTCTATTAGTTAAGAGTGTTAAATAGCTTTTTATTTTAAATATGATTGCCTTAAATGGTAATTAAACCATTATTATTGGTTATGGACATTTATGGACTTATAATAAGTAATTTAAATGTTTTATAACCAAGGTTATTAAAGTAATTTAGTGAATTAATAAGTAAAATAATAAAAGCAATAAGGTTATCATTTTTGTTAAGCCATTTCTACCGAAATTTTAGAAGAAAGAAACTCCATGGATGCATGTGCATTCAGCCAAGCTTCCTAGTTCATTAGGTGAGTGATTTTTGATCCGTTTTTAATGATTTTTACATTTTTTAGATCGTTAATTTGTATTCTAGCTAGCCCTACCTTAAATTTCGAAAATATTAAAGATTTATCATGTTGAAATTATTGAATGATTGAGTAATTTGATGGTTGATGATGGATTTTGAATAGTTGTTGATAGTTAAACTAGTTTTGTAAAGTGATTTTTGACAAAAATGACAAAAGGGGTTAATTTGTGAACATGTAAAATTATGTGGGTAAAAGTGCGATTAAATAAAAGCTATGGGCTGCTAGGGACTCCATTAAAATTTGGCTAAGCATGGTTTTGTACTAAATTGCATGAATTTGCAATTTTATATGATAAGGACTAAATTGTAAAAATGTGAAAGTTTAGGGGCAAATGTGTAAAATAGCCCTAATGTGTGTTTTGGACTAAATTGAATAAATAGTTGATTAAATAAGCTGATTTTGATAATATGTAGATCAAGATAAGTTGAGATTGGGATTAGATAAGGGAAAAGGAAAAGTGGACGAATAGTTGATAATTTCCTTCTGTATAACTCGAGGTAAGTTCGTATAATTAGAATCAAGCTTTTAAATACTTGTAATTATTTGAAATGAATGTATGTAATTGATTAAATGATCCAATTGAAATTCGAATGCCTTATTTATATATTCTGATGATTACCGAGCCCCATTTAAACTGCAGGAATTCGTAGGATAGAGTGACATGTCACTAGGATTACCATTTAGGTCGAGATCCTGCATGTGTTGCGGACTCACCACAGCTCGTATGAGCTTACTGATATATTAACTCGTAAGAGCTTAAAGTTTTTAGCTCGTTAGCGCTTACCGTTTCAGCTCAATAGAGGTTACTGTCCATCAGCTCAGGAGGAGCTCACTGATCATAGCTCGAAAGAGCTAAAATGATAATGAATTGATGGATTACTGATTATTACACATAATGTATATCACCCGAGTATCCCTCGATATTATAATAGGTTCAACGGGCATAAATTTTGTTATTGGTTATGTGAAAAAGCTATGTGTTATACAGATGAATTACTGTTATATGGATGAAGTACTGTTGAAACAGATGAGTTACTGTTATCGAATGATTTACTGTTTATATGATTGAGAGTGGAATATTACAAATGATGTACATGATATATGAATTTGAGATGATACAATGTATTGAGTATTAAATTAAGATAATAGATAATTACATGCACTTATGTGACTAACTTGTTAATGATTGCTTGTGTATAGGTATTTGGAAAGTGAATTTGATATACTTTATTTAATTATTTGATTATGTATAAATCATAAGTTAAATTCTGAATTATACGGGCTTACTAAGCTTTAAAGCTTACTCTATTTCTCTTTCTTTCTCTGTGTGTTATAGAGGTTCGATAGCTCGCTCGATCCGAATAAAGTTGGAGTTACGCATCAAACTAACCAGATGATGTTTGGTACTTTTGAACTCATGGATATATGTAAATATGGCATGTATAGGCTAGTTATAAAGATGATAGTGATTTTGGTACATGTTGTGGTATAAGTTAAAGCCATGTGATTTGACTTAACTTGGTATAATGCTTTGGTCGTGTAAAAGTATTCAAATATGGTATATTTTTGGCAAGAAGTAGATAGAATAGAAATATGCAAATGTTGCCTTGATATGTAGTATACATATGAATAGAAAATGTATGATATTAATTAGGTATTTGAATACTATGTTGAATTAGTGTATGAAATGTTATGGATTGGCTGCCTATTGGGTTATAAAATGTTGCAATTTATGCTTGTGCATGCATGTATAAACAAGGTGGCAAAATGGCTTTGCAAATAGCCTATTTTTGTCTACACGGGCAGAGATAGGGGCGTGCGTCTCAGCCGTGTCTGACACACAGTCCTATTCCATGACCGTGTGTCCCCTGGTGTTGATATTAAAATGAATTCAGTATACTTCATACGGTCTCACACACTGGTGTGTGACCGGTCGTGTGGTACAAGTCAGTATACCCCCTATTTTGTGCACGACTTAGCACACGGGTGTGTGACTTGGCTGTGTTACATAAGTCAGTATACCCTACAATTTTGGCATGGCCTGCACACGAGCGTGTGTGGCCATTTAGATGGGCACACGGGCTAGACACACAGGCATGTGGTTGGCCGTGTGACCCAAGTCAGTATGTACCCTCTGTTTTCACACGGCTGGAGACACGGGCGTGTCTAACAGCCGTGTGAGACACATGGCCTGGTCACATGGGCGTGTGTCCTCTGTATTAAAAAAATTTAAAGTTTCACGAAAGTTTATAAGTTATCGGTTTTGTCCCGAATCGCTCCTAAAGTATGTTAAAGGCCTCATAAGCTATTTTAAGGGACAAATTAAATGACGATTGTATGAAATGATTGAATGCATGAGAAAAGTAAGGTTATATTTGTTATAAGTCCGGTAATGCTCGGTAACCCTAGTCCAGCGTTGAATACTGGTGAGGGGTATTACATTTATTGGTATCAGAGCTACGATTTAGTCGATGTAGCTTATGTGAGTCTAGCTATACATGCCATATGTATAGACTGTGATAGTGTGATAACTCTTGACATTTTCAAATGTGTTTTTATATAGTAAATGGATCTTGATCGAGCTGTAGTCGATGAGGTTGAGAGTAATGTGCCTGCTTCCACTCAAGGGACAGCGCCTTCTAATTCTAGACCCGTAACGGGTAGCCAGAGAGGAGAGGCTAAAGAAACCTTCTTCCAAATGATGAACGAGTAGTCACACAATACATTCGTACGAACCTGGCTGCTCAACAACCTCCACCACCACCTATTCCCCAATCGATCCCTATAGTTCCTCAAGGTATGGATCCTTTGCGATTAAATAAACCACCTATTGATAAGATACAAAAACACGGGGCTGAGGAATTCAGAGCCACTGTTAATATTGACCTTGAGAGAGTCGAGTTTTGGCTTGAGAACACAATTTGGGTATTTGATGAACTATCTTGCACACCTGAAGAATGTTTAAAATGTGCTATATCACTATTGAGAGACACTGCGTATTAGTGGTGGAATACCTTGATATCCGTAGTTTCGTGAGAAAGAGTTACTTGGGAGTTCTTTCAAGTTGAATTCAGAAAGAAATACATCAACCAAAGGTTTATTGATCAGAAACGAAAGGAATTTCTTGAATTGAAACAGGGCCATATGTCGGTGGTAGAATATGAAAGGGAGTTTGTACGACTCAGCAAATATGATCGTGAATGTGTTTCTTCAAAGGTTATAATGTGTAAAACATTTGAAGATGGATTAAATGAAGAAATCAGACTGTTAGTTGGGATTCTTGGGCTTAAAGAGTTTACCGTTCTATTTGATAGAGCTTAGCAAAGAGAAAAGAAAAGCTGATTCTAAGGCTAGAGACTTTAGAAAGAGATTTGCAGGCAAATCACATCAGTAAGCATCAAAGAAATCTGGAGAATATCATTCTCGTTCTACGACTTCTGCGGGTATTTCGATCAGAGATTGAGATACGAGACATTTCAGCTCTAAACCTCAGACGACATTTGTTGCCAGTATGGGTTATGTTAGAAATGTTGGATCTGAATGTAAGTACTACAATAAGCGACATTACGGTGAATGTAGATTAATGAGTGAAGCTTGTTTTAAATGTGGATCTCTTGATCATTATCTCTAGGACTGTCCAGAAAAGCCTATAGATGAAAGAGATCAACCGGTGAAAGAAAGTAATATGGCCACTAGAGGAATACCACCCCGAAACATTGGAAATACGAGTGGTAATCGAGGTGCCATGAGAGATTCTACTGTGAGATCTAAGGCATGAGCACCTGCTCGAGCTTATGCTATTCGTGCATGGGAGGAGGCAACATTGCCAAACGTTATTACCGATACTTTTTATCTTTTTGATACTGATATAGCTGCGTTGATAGATCCTGGATCAACCAATTCATATATCTGTATGAATTTAGTATTTAAAAAGTGTTTACATTTCGAGTCTACAGAGTTGTAATTAAAGTATCGAACCCTTTAGGCAAGTCTGTTTTAGTTGATAAAATTTGTAAGGATTGTCCTTTGATGACTCGGGGTTACTATTTTCTAGCTGACTTGATGCTTCTACCGTTCGATGAGTTTGATGCTTCTAGCTGACTCGGGGTATTGACTGGCTGACAATGCATGATGCAGTTGCGAATTGTAGGCGAAAGATTATCGAATTGAAATGTAAAAACGGTGAAATTCTTCAAATTGAGTCTGGTGATTCGAATGAATTACCTACTATGATATCGTCCATGTTATCTCAGAAATGTATGAAAAAGGGCTATGATGCATATCGTGTATATGTATTAGATACTAAGGTGTCTGAATAAAGATTGAATTTGTACCTGTTGTTTGTGAGTTTTCGGATGTATTTCAAGAAGAATTACTAGGTTTGGCACCGATCATAGAGGTTGAATTTGGTATTGAATTAGTACCGGGAACAACACCGATATCGATAGCTCCGTACAGAATGGCTCCAACAAAATTAAAAGAGTTGAAAGCTCAGTTGCAAGAATTGACAGACAGAGGTTTTGCATGACCGATTTATTCACCTTGGGGTGCACCAGTATTGTTTGTAAAGAAGAAAGACGACACGATGAGAATGTCTATTGATTACAGACAGCTGAATAAAGTGACTATAAAGAACAAATACCCTCTATTGCGGATTGATGATTTATTTGATCAGTTGAAAGGTGCAATAATGTTTTCATAGATTGACTTGAGATCGGGTTATTATCAGTTGCGAGTTAAAGACTCAGATGTGCCAAAGACAACATTCAGAATGAGGTATAAACATTATGAATTCCTTGTTATGCCTTTCAGATTAACTAATGCTCTTGCAATTTTTATGGACTTGATGAACCAGATATTCAGACCGTATTTGGACAAATTCATTTTTGTATTGATTAACGACATTCTAATCTATTCGCGAGATGAATCTAAACATACCGAGCACTTGAGAATTGTGTTACAAACTCTACATGATAAGCAATTGTTTGCAAAGTTTAGTAAATGTGAATTTTGGCTCAGAGAGGTTGGACTTCTGGGGCATATCATTTCAGCTGAAGGCATTAGAGTTGACCCGTGTAAGATTTTTGCTATTATTGATTAGAAACCTTCAAGAAATGTGTCTGAAGTTCGTAGTTTTTTGGGATTAGCGGGCTACTACCAAAGATTCGTGAAAGGATTTTTGATGATTGCAACACCGATGATACGATTGCTTCAGAAAGATGTGAAATTCAAATGGTCAAAAAATGTCAGCAGAGCTTCGAACAGTTGAAAATACTGTTAACTGAAGCACCAGTTTTGGTTCAACTTGAATCGGGGAAAGAGTTTGTGATTTATAGTGACGCATCATTAAGCAGTTTGGGATGTGTTCTGATGCAAGAAGGAAAAGTTATAGCTTATGCTTCCTGCAATTGAAACCACATGAAAAGAACTATCCGACGCATATTTGGAATTGGCTGCAATTGTGTTCGCATTGAAAATTTTGTGACACTACTTATACGGTGAAAAATGCCACATTTATACGAATCATAAATGCTTAAAATATCTAATGTCACAGAAAGATTTGAATCTGTGACAACAAAGATGGCTCGAGTTATTGGAAGATTATGAATTTGTGATTGATTATCAACCGGGAAAAGCTAATGTTGTTGCTGATGCCCTATGCTAAAAATCTTTGTTTGCATTATGAGCAATGAATACCCAGTTGATGATTTTTGATGATGGGTCTATTTTAGCTAAATTAAAAGATAAATAGGTATTTTTTCAACAAATCCGTGAAGCTCAGAAAGATGATCGTGACTTGTAAGTTAAACGAATTCAATGTGAGACTATCCCTAATTTAGAGTTTCAGGTTGGAACCGGTGATTGTTTAAGGTTCTGAAATAGAATTTGCATACCGAGAAATTTAGAACTCATTCAGAAGATTTTGCACGAAGCGCACAATAGCTGCTTATCTGTTCATCCAGGGAGTACCAAAATGTACAACGATTTAAAACAGTTTTATTGGTGGCACGGCATGAAACGAACTATCTCAAAGTTTGTTTCTAAATGCTTAATATTTCATCAAGTTAAAGCTGAATATTAACTACCATCGTGTTTACTATAGCCTGTGATGATTCTCAAGTGGAAACGGGATAGAATTACAATGGATTTTGTGTCGGGATTGCCCCTAACTCCGAGAAAGAAAGATGCTATTTAGGTTGTCGTTGATCGACTAACGAAATCTACTCACTTCATACCTGTACGTATAGATTATTCACTTGATGGACTAGCTAAATTGTACAATTCTAAGATTGTTCAATTGCATGTGGTTCCACTATCTATTATTTCTGATAGAGATCCGAGATTTACGTCGCAATTTTGGAAGAAACTGCAAGAATCTCTGGGAACAAATTTAAATTTCAGTACTACTTTTCATCCTCAAACAAACAATTAGACTGAGAGAGTTGTTTAGATTCTCGAGACATGTTGAGATGTTGTATTTTAGATTTTGAGGGTAGTTAGGAAAAATACTTGCCGTTGATTGAGTTCACGTATAATAATAGTTTTCAAACAAGTATAAAGATGACACCGTACGAAGCTTTATATGGTCACAAATGTTTTACTCTTCCATACTGGACTGAACAAAATGAGAAAAAGATTCACAGGGTTGAATTGATCAAAGAAACTAAAGAAAAAGTAAAAACAATTCGTGACATTTTAAAAGCCACTTCAGATCGACAGAAATCATACGCAAATTTGAAATGTAAAGAAATTGAGTTTCAAGTAGGGAACCGATTATTTTTAAAAGTGTCACCGTGGAAAAAGATTCTTCGATTCGACCGTAAAGGAAAGCTGAGTCCGCGATTTATCGGACCGTATAAGATCATTGAAAGAATAGGACCTGTAGTATACCGACTAGCTTTACCGTCAGAACTTTAAAAGATTCATAATGTCTTTCACATTTCTATGCTACGTCGATACAGATCCAATCCGTTACATTTGATTTCTCCTGTAGATATTGAGATACAGACTGATTTGACATATGTGAATAACCGATTGGGATTTTAGCTCGTGAAATCAAAGAATTAAGAAATAAATGTTTAGCCCAGTGAATGTTCTTTGGCATAAACATGAGATCGAGGAAACTTCGTGGGATCCCAAGGAAACTATGATAAAACAATACCCTAACCTATTCACTGGTAATATTTTCGGGGACGAAAATCCTTAAAGAGGGGAGAGTTGTAACAGCCTTTTTTTAGTCAAATCAAAATAGTGGCTTTGAACCAAAAATTCAAAGTCAAAATATTTATTTTATTATTTTAATAAGGTCTACAGCATGATGGATTAATTTCGTGAAAGTTTCGTAAAGAAATTTTACTATTTGAATGGTTAATTTTATAAAAAAAGACTAAATCGTGTAAAATGTAAAAGTGTCATTCTAGTAGTTAATAGTGTTAAATAGCTTTGGCTTTTAAATATGATGGCCTTAAATGGTAAGTAAACCATTATTGTTGGTAATGGACATTTATGGGCTTATAATAAGTAATTTAAATGTTTTATAACAAAGGTTATTAAAGTAATTTAGTGAATTAATAAGTAAAATAATAAAAGCAATAAGGTTATCATCTTTGTTAAGCCATTTCTACTGAAATTTTAGAATAAAGAAACTCCATGGATGCATGTGTATTCGTCCAAGCTTCTTAGTTCATTAGATGAGTGATTTTTGATCCGTTTTTAATGATTTTTATGTTTTTGAGATCGTTGCTTCATATTCTAGCTAGCCTGTACCTTAAATTTTGAAACTGTTAAAGATTTATCATGTTGCATTGTTGAATGCTTGAGTAATTTGATGGTTGATGATGGATTTTGAATAGTTGTTGATAGTTAAACTAGTTTTGTAAAGTGATTTTTAACAAAAATGTCAAAAAAGGGGTTAATTTGTGAAAATGTAATATTATGTGGGTAAAAGTGTGATTAAAAAAAGATGGGCTGCTAGGGACTCCATTAAAATTCGGCTAAGCATGGGTTTTTACTAAATTGCATGAATTTGCAATTTTACGTGATAAGGACTAAATTGTAAAAATGTGAAAGTTTAGGGGCAAATGTGCAAAATAGCCCTAATGTGTGTTTTGGACTAAATTGAATAAATAGTTGATTAAATAAGATGATTTTGATAATATATAGATCAAGATAAGTCGAGATTGGGATTAGATCGGGGAAAAGGAATAGTGGACAAATAGTCGATAATTTCCATCCGAGTAACTCGAGGTAAGTTCGTATAATTAGAATCGAACTTTTAAATACTTGTAATTATTTGAAATGAATGTATGTAATTGAGTAAATGATCCACTTGAAATTGGAATGCCTTATTGATATATTCTGATGGTTACCAAGCCCCGTTTGAACCGTAGGAATTCGTAGGATACGAGTGACATGTCACTAGGGTTACCGTTTAGGTCGAGATCCTACATGTGTTGCAGACTCACCGCAGCTTGTATGAGCTTACTAATATATCAGCTCATAAGAGCTTATTATTTTCAGCTCGTTAGAGCTTACTGTTTCAGCTCAATAGAGCTTACTGTTCATCAGCTCAGGAGGAGCTTACTGATCATAGCTCGGAAGAGCGGAAATGATAATGAATTGATGAATTATCGATTATTACACATAATGTATATCACCCGAGTATCCCTCGATATTCTAATAGGTTTAATGGGCATAAATTATGTTATTGGTTATGTGAAAACGCTATGTGTTATATAGATGAATCACTGTTATATTGATGAAGTACTGTTCAAACGGATGAGTTACTCTAATTGAATGATTTACTATTTATATGATTGAGTGTGGAATGTTACAAATGATGTACATGATATATGAATTTGATATTGTAACTTCCCTTACCCGTATTTGAAGTTGGAATCGGGTTTGAGGCTTTACCTAGCTTATCTCACTTAAACATGACACATTGGGATATAAAATTTCATTTAAAGCATCTCTTGCTTGTTCTCGGCCTACGAGGCTCTAAACATACCTCCGAGAGGTTTCAAAATTTAATCGGGAACTTTTACGAACTTGGAAAACTTTTCATCAAAATAGGGGCCAAACGCCCGTGTTGATCTAAGGACACACCCGTGTGCCCCAAAGACATGCCCGTGTCCTCCACCCGTAGTCAACATTGACTTATTTCACACGGCCGAACACATGCCCGTATCCCTAGCCCGTGTCCCTTACACGACCTCGTTACGCCCGTGTCCTTAGACAGTGTGTCGAATTAAATTCCACATTTAATGTGCATACTTCACACGGCCTGGGCACACGCCCATGTCATAGCCGTGCCTCCCACACGGCTGAGACACACGGCCGTGTCTCTGCCTGTGTGTTCACTACAAGGCATACTAACTTGCAATTCTAGTATGCAAGGGGACACACGGTCAATCGAAATGCCCATAGGGCTGACTGTATGTCACACATGACCTAGACACACGCTCGTGTGTCCACCCGTGTGGACCAATTTAAGGCTATTTTCCAAGCCATTTAGCCACCTTCACTTGTACACATTCACTCATCATCACATAGCTTTTTCACATCATCAATCATAACTCTTAGGTTATCACATTTGAATAAAAAAAAAGATGTCTTCATCCCATACACGAAGGATAACTACTTCTAGCTCGATTGCAATCGACTTGAGCCATCATCTATGGCTATACACGATCGTCCCATAACTCGTTTAGGGCAACACATTTGGCACTTTAACTATGACTTAATCAACTTAAAATAAGGTCCCTATACATGCCATAACTCATAAATACTTGAAACCTCATACCCAAATAATTGTACGATAGTGTGAAAACATCTCCGGTGATTTCCAACCCGAGCTAGTAAAGTTAACCTATAAGAGATAAGAAATGAAAAGGAGTAAGCAATAATGCTTAGTAAGTTCATATGCATATAATAATCAACTATTAACATTCATTAATCATCCTCAACCACACAGGTGTTATAAAGGGGTTTACTCTTAAGCTCATGATTACACATTCAATCATTCATAATGCTTATTCATTCCGTTTCTTACCACATTCTAACCATATCACGAGCTTAATGCTCACATTTATTAACACACATCCCTATACTTAACATCACCTAGTCACATGATACAACACATTATAGTTTCTCTATAAACCATTCATAATACCAATCACTCGATGGTATCGCACTTAGCCCACCATTAATCTTTAATAGGGTGGTATCGCACATAGCCACCATCTGATACTAAACACGATGGTATAGCATAAAGCCCATCGGTAACAAATAATAAGGTGGTATCGCATATAACCCACCATTATTGCACGTTCACGAATATTTATCCACATACATTTCCCTATTTAAATGTTCGTCTGGGAACATCCTCACACACTATCATTCTTAATTAGATTTCTACCATAATCATTAGCATTCACGGAATATATTCATAATTATAACATATGCAATCAGGGTACTCATAACTCACCATGATTTCCTCATATACCGAATTCACTTCAAGTTAGTTCCGGGCACATACCTGTACCTCTCATAGTATATCCACATACTTTCTCATTTTCAACATTCTCATTTTCAACATACCTGTTGAATTATTCAAAATACTAAAGAATACTATTGAATTTTATACATAAAATTCCAAATCAACATCATACCCTCAATAGGGTATTCCATGAAATATCATGTCGATGCCATGTCCTTGACATGGTCTTATACGAAATCGTACACCGAGGCCATATTCCAATATGGTCTTACACGGGACCTTAATTATCATTATATCATGCTATTTGCATTCCCACTAGTCTTAGATTAAATTAAGACTTTCATTTCTTGACATCCCATCAAAACATATTTAACGTATACATGGAGGCAATAAACAATTCATACAACATCGAAATAATAAATACTTCACTTAGAGTTGCCTAATTTAGCACATGAACTTACCTTGAAATCGAAAAGGGTAAAAAGGAACCTATTTGTCCATATTTCTCTTTTTTCCCGTTCTAGGTCCGAATCTCATTTTCTTTGATCTAGAACAATAGAATTTACTCATTTAATCACCTTACTAATCAACACATTTTAAAATTTATACTTTGGCAAAATTAACATTTTGCCCTTAGACTTTGGCAAATTACGATTTTGCCCTTAGGCTCGTAAATAAATTTTCATCCAACTTCTTTACTTATCAAGCCTAGCTGATTCATATTCCCTTCTATAGAAACTCAAGATTTCACTATTTCATGCATTTATTACCAATTTACAACATTTACAACTTAGTCCCAATTAGGTGTTTTCATGACAACACCTTTCACAAAAGTTGTTTCTCATCTTCCTAATATTCATTTTCTTCCATAAAAACTCAGCAAACAAAATAAAATATCTCATGGAAAGTCCCTAGACTTTCAACCATATTGCAAATTAGTCCCCTCATTAGCTAGCTTAAGCTTTGGGGACTCCAAAAGTACAAAAATTATCAACTAAAACCATCAAAATCACTTACTTGTAGAGAAGATGAGTTGCTAAAATTTTAAAGCTTTCAAAACCCTCTCTTTGTTGGTATTTTTGGTTGGAGAAGAAAAGAAAATGAAAAGATGATAGCCTTTTCTTTTTTCTATTATTTTATTCATTTAGTCAACTAATGTCACCAACCCTTGTCAAATTTTTAATTCCTTGTCCCCTTGACCGTCCATAACTTGTAGGAAGGAATAATTGCACTTTAAAGACCTTCAATTTACATTCTATAGCTATTTTCACCTCTAGCAAATAAAATAGAACTTTTACACTTTATGCGATTTAGTCCTTTTTCGTGATTAGGCATGAAATCGCTAAAATTAAGGCACCAAATTTTTCATGCATCTTTATGAAAATGTTATAAGTCAAAAAATAATATCAAAATAATTTTCCACCACCTCGGATTAGTGGTCCCGAGACCACTATTCTTACTAGCCCTTAATTCGGGCTGTTACAGATATGATACACTGCATTGAGTAAATTGAGATAATGGATGATTACCTGCACTTATGTGACTAGCATGTGGATGAATGCTTGTGTATAGGTATTTGGCAAGTGAATTTGATATACTTTATTTAAT
Organism: Gossypium rotundifolium; assembly: GCA_025506655.1. Classification (NCBI taxonomy): domain Eukaryota; kingdom Viridiplantae; phylum Streptophyta; class Magnoliopsida; order Malvales; family Malvaceae; genus Gossypium; species Gossypium rotundifolium. The sequence goes on along the minus strand of CP106724.1, from coordinate 110,825,467 downwards.
TGTTTGATTATGTATAAATGGTAAGTTAAATTCTGAATTATACGGGCTTACTGAGCTATAAAGCTTACTCTATTTCTTATTTTTTTCCTATTTTATAGAGGTTCGATACTCACTCGATCTGGATAAAGTCAGAGTTACGCATCACACTATCCAGTTTCTGTTTGGTACTTTTGAACTCATGGATATATGTAAATATGGAATGTGTAGGCTAGTTATAAAGATGATAGTGATTTTTGTACATGTTGTGGTATAAGTTAAAGCCATGTGATTTGACTTAACATGGTATAATTTTTTTACGTGTATAAGTATTCAAATATGATATGTTTTGGCAAGTAGTAGATAGAATGAAAATATGCAAATGTTGTCTTGATATGTAGTATACATATGAATGGAAAATGTATGATATTAATTAGGTATTTGAATACTAAGTCGAATTGGTATAAAATGTGTATGAAATGTTGTGGATTGGCTGCCTATTGGGTTATAAAATGTTTCAATTTATGCTTGTGCATGCATGTATAAATAAAGTGGCAAAATAGCTTTGCAAATAGCCTATTTTTGTCCACACGGGTAGAGACACGGGCGTGTGTCTTAGCCATGTGCGACACACGGTCATGTTCCACGGGCATGTGTCCTCTGGTGTTGATATTAAAATAAAGTTTGTATGCTCCACACGGTCTCACACACGGGCGTGTGACTGGTCGTATGGTACAAGTTAGTATACCCCCTATTTGGCACACAGCCTAGCACACGGGTGTGTGACTTGGCCATGTTGCATAAGTCAGTATACATTACAATTTTGGAATGGCCTAGCACACGACCTGGCACACGAGCATGTGTGGCCACTTCGAAGGGCACACGGGTTAGACACACTGGCGTGTGGTTGGCCGTGTGACCCAAGTCAGTATGTACCCCCTATTTTCATACGGCTGCAGACACGGGCGTGTGTCCTCTGTATTAAAAAAATTTCATAGTTTTGTGGAAGTTTTTTAAGTTATCAATTTAGTCTTGAACCACTCCTAAAGCATGTTTAAGGCCTCGTAGGCTATTGTAAGGGACAAATTGAATGATGATTGTATGAAATGATTGAATGAATGAGAAAAGTACGGTTATATGTGGTATAAGTCTGGTAATGCTCCGTAACCCTATTCCAGCGTTAAATACGGGTGAGGGGTGTTACATTATTACCTATACTTTTTCTTTTTTCGATACTGATATAATTGTGTTGATAGATCTTGGATCAACCCATTCATATATCTATAAAAATTTAGTGTTTAAAAAGAGTTTAGATGTCGAGTCTAAAGAGTTTGTAAATAAAGTATTGAACCCCTATGGCAAGTTTGTTTTAGTTGATAAAATTTGTAAGAATTGTCCTTTGATGACTCGGGGTTACTATTTCTAACTGACTTGATGCTTCTATCATTCGATGAGTTTGATGTGATTTGCTTAGTTGAAAGGTGCAATAGTGTTTTCAAATATTGACTTGAGATCGGATTATTATCAGTTGCGAGTTAAAGACTCAGGTGTGCCGAAGACAGCATTCAGAATGAGGTACGTTCATTATGAATTCCTTGTTATGCCTTTTGGATTAACTAATGCTCCTACAGTTTTTATGGACTTGATGAACCGGATATTCAGATCGTATTTAGAAAGATTCATTGTTGTATTTATTGATGACATTCTTATCTATTCTCGAGATGAATCTAAACATACAAAGCATTTGAGAATCATGTTACAAACTCTACGTGATAAGAAATTGTTTGCAAATTTTAGTAAATGTGAATTTTGGCTCCGATAGGTTTGATTTTCGGGGCATATCATTTTAGCCGAAGGTATTAGAGTTGACCCGAGTAAGATTTCTACTATTGTTGACTGGAAACCTCTGAGAAATGTGTCTGAAGTCCATATTTTTCTGCGTTTAGTGGGCTATTACCGAATATTCTTGAAAGGATTTTCGATGATTGTGAAACCGATGACACGACTGCTTTAGAAAGATGTAAAATTTGAATGGTCAGAGAAATGTCAGCAGAGTTTTGAATAGTTGAAAGTATTGTTAACTGAAGCACAAGTTCTGGTTCAACCTGAATCATGGAAGGAGTTTGTGATTTATAATGACGCGTCATTAAATGGTCTGGGATGTGTTTTGATGCAAGAAGGAAAATTTATAGCTTATGTTTCCCCACAATTGAAATCGCATGAAAAGAACTATCCGATGCATGACTTAGAGTTGGCGGCAATTGTATTTGCATAGATAATTTGGTGACACTACTTATACAGTGACAAATGCCACATTTATACGGCTCAAAAAAGCTTAAAATATCTGATTGCACAGAAAGATTTGAATCTGCGGCAACCAAGATGGCTTGAGTTATTGAAAGATTATGAATTTGTGATTGACTATCACCTGGGAAAATCTAATGTTGTTACTGATGTCCTAAGCCGAAAATCTTTGTTTGCATTACGAACAATGAATAACCATAGATAATTTGTGATGATAGGTCTATTTTAGTTGAATTAAAAGCTAAACCGATATTTCTTCAACAAATCTGTGAAGCTTAGAAAGATGATCATGAATTGTAAGTTAAATGAATTCAATGTGAGACTATCCCTAATTCAGAGTTTCAGATTGGAGCCGATGATTGTTTAAGGTTCCGAAATAGAATTTACATGCCGAGAAATTCAGAACTCATTCAGAAGATTTTGCACGAAGCGCATAATAGCTGCTTATCTGTTCATCCAAGAAGTACCAAAATGTACAATGATTTGAAAAAGTTTTATTAGTGGGAAGGCATGAAACAAGCTATCTCAGAGTTTGTTTCTAAATGTTTAATTTTTCAGCAAGTCAAAGCTGAACATAAAGTATCATCGGGTTTACTACAGCCTGTGATGATTCTCGAGTGGAAATGGGATAGAGTTACAATGGATTTTGTATCGGGAATGCCCCTAACTCTAAAAGAGAAAGATTTTATCTGGGTTGTCGTTGATCAACTTACGAAATTTGCTCATTTCATATCGGTACGTACAGATTACTCACTTGATAGACTAGTTGAATTGTACATTTCTAAAATTGTTCGATGCACAGGTGCCATTATCTATTATTTCTGATAGAGATCCGAGATTTACATCGCGATTCTGGAAGAAACTGCAAGAAGCTCTGGGAACACGATTGAATTTCAGTACTACTTTTCATCTTCAGATTGACGGTCAGACCAAGAGAGTTATTCAGATTATCGAAGACATGTTGAGATGTTGTATTTTAGAATTTGAGGGCAGTTGGGAAAAATACTTATCGTTGATTGAGTTCGCATATAACAACTATTTTCAGACGAATATAAAGATGGCACTATACGAAGATTTATATGGTCGTAAATGTCAAACTCTGCTATACTAGACTAAACTAAGTGAGAAAAAGATTCGCGGGGTTGAATTGATCAGAAAAACTGAAGAAAAAGTGAAAGCAATTGGTGACAATTTAAAAGCAGCTTCAGATCAATAGAAATCACACGCTAATTTGAAATGTAAAGAAATTGAATTTCAAGTGTGTTTCTAATGGTGTCATCATGGAAAAAGGTTCTTCGATTCGGCCGTAAAGGAAAGCTGAGTTCGCGATTTATCGGACCATATGAGAACGTCGAAAGAATAGGGCCTGTAGTGTATCGACTAGCTTTATCGTCAAAACTTGAAAAGATTCATAATGTCTTTCACGTTTCTATGTTACGTCAATACAAATCCGATTTGTCACATGTGATTTCTCCGGTAGATGTTGAGATACAGACTGATTTGACGTATAGTGAAGAACCGATTAGGATTTTAGCCCGTAAAATCAAAGAATTGAGAAATAAATGCATAGCCCTAATGAAAGTTCTTTGGCATAAACACGAGATAGAGAAAGATACGTGGGAACCAGAGGAAGCTATACGAAAACAGTACCTTGACCTATTTATCGGTAAGATTTTCGGGAACAAAAATCCCTGAGGGGGGAGAGTTGTAACATCCCGTTTTTGGTCAAATCAAAACAGTGGTTACGGGACCACAAATCTAAAGTTGAAAAATTATTTTAATATTATTTTATGTGTTTACAGCATGATAGCATGTATGTGTGAAAATTTCGTTAAGAAATTTTATCGTTTGAATGGTCAATTTGATAAAAATGATTAAATCGTGTAAAATGCAAAAATGCTGTTCTATTAGCTAAAGGTGTCAAATAGCTATAGAACCTTAAAGTTAAGGTCCTTATGTTGTAATTAGACCATTATATTGGTGAGTGGAAATTTATGGACATGTTATAAATAGTTTTAAAGGTTAATTATTTTAGGTTAATATAGTAATTATATTATAACTTAAGTTAAAAATAATAAAAACATTAAGTCTTCATCTTTATTAAGTGCCACCACTGAAATTAGGGCTTGAAAAAACACCATTTGAAAGCTTGGAATATTCGGCCATGGTATCTTGAGCATGTAAGTCCATTTTTGGTCCCGTTTTTAATGATTTCTATGTTTTTGTGATCGTTGCAACTAGTATTAGCTAGCCCAAGGACTAATTTCCAAAACTGTTAAAGATTTTGAATGTTTCCATTGATGAATACATATGAGTTTTGATGATTGATGATAGATTTTGAATGTTAGTTAAACAAGTTTTGTAAAGTGATTTTGAGTAGAAATGCAAAATAGGGATTAAATTGAGAAATATGTAAATTGTGTTGTAAATATGTGAAATAAGTTAAATATATGGGTTTCTAGGGACACTAGTGAAATTCAACTATGGTGAAATTGGATTAAATTGCATGAATTTTTTATTTTAGGAAATAAGGACTAAATTGTAAAAATGTGAAAGTTTAGGGGCAAATGTGTAAAATAGCCTTAGTGTGTGTTTTGGATTAAATTGAATAAATAGCATAATAAATAAGTTGGTTTTGATTACTTATAGATCAAGAAAAGAGGAGTTTGGACTTAGATCGGGGAAAAAGCAAAGTAATTGAATAGTCTGTCCGTTTCGTCATTTCCGTATACGAGGTAAGTTCGTATAATTAGAATTGAATCTTTAAATACTTGTAAATTATTTGAAATGAAAGTATAATTGATTAAATGGTATTACTAAGTTTGAATGCCTAATTGATGAGAATTATTGAATACCGAGTCCCATTTGAACCATAGAAAGTCGTAGGATACGAGTGACATGTCACTAGGGTTACCGTTTTGGTCGAGATCTTGCATGTGCTGCAGACTCACCACAGCTCGTATGAGCTTACCGATATATCAGCTTGTAAGATCTTACTATTTTCAGCTCGTCAAAGCTTGCCGTTTTAGCTCAATAGAGCTTACTGTACATCAACTCAGGAGGAGCTTACTGATCATAGCTCGAAAGAGCAGAAATGATAATGAATTGATGGATTACTGATTTATACACGTAATGTATATCACCCAAGTATCCCTCGATATTTGATAGGTTCAATGGGCATAAATTTTGTTATTGGTTATGTGTAAAAGCTATGTGTTTATACAGATAAATTACTATTTATATGATTTTAATATGATACAATGTATTGAGTATTGAATTGAGATAATGGATGATTATATGCACTTATATGACTAACTTGTTGATGAATGCTTACGTTTAGGTATTTGGTAATTGAATTGAGTATACTTTATTTACTATCTTGACTGTATATAAATGGTAAGTTTAATTCTAAATTATACAGGCTTGCTAAGCTATAAAGCTTACTCTGTTTCTTTTCCGTTTTTATAGAGGTTCGATAGCTCGCTCGATTCGGATAAAGTCGGAGATACACATCACATTATCAAGTTGCCGATTGGTACCTTTGAACTCATGGAGATATGTAAATATGGCATGTGTAGGCTAGTTATAAAGATGATAGTTAGGGTTACTTGAGCTTGTGTTTTTGGTACATGTTGTGGTATAAGATAAAGCCATTTGATTTGGCTTAACTTGGTATAATGCTTTGGTTTTATATGAGTATTCAAATATGTGTATGAAATTTTATGGATTAGTTGCCTATTGAGTTATAAAAATTTGAAATTATGCTTATGCAGGTATGTAAAAATAGGGTGGCAAAATGGCTTTGCAAATAGCCTATTTTTGTCCACACGGGCAGAGACACGAGAGTGTGTCTCAGCCATGTGTGACACACGGTCAAATTACATGATCGTGTGTCCCCTGGTGTTGAAATTGAAATAAAGTCAGTATACTCCACACAGTCTCACACACGGGAGTGTGGTTGGCCATGTGGCACAAGTCAGTATACCCCCTGATTGGTACACTGCCTAGCAAATGAGCGTGTGACTTGGCCGTGTTGCATAAGTTAGTATACACTATAGGTTTAACACAGTCTATGTAACACCCCAAATTTGGGCCTAAAAGTATTGGGCCTATTGGGCTTTGGGCTTTGGGTCTCAGAAAAATTTTAAGTGAGCGAGAAAATGATATTTGGCATGTGGACTTTGATGGTTAATGAATTTGGAGTGTCTAGGGGTGTTGGAGATGTCCTGGGGTCAAGTAAGGGTATAGGAAAAAATTTGGTTTTAGCTCTAGGGAACAGTGACCCCAGTTAGTAGGCCTTTTAAGTAAATGATGAGGAAATAAGACACAAATGGGCTCGTGGTCTAGTGGAAGGTTACGTCACTTGGGAGCTATAAGGTGGCGTGTGTGTGAACTGAAGAGGTCCAAGGTTCGAACGTTAGGAGTGTATTTTTGGAGTGTTTTATTTTGCATAGGTGGATGGCAAGAGTTGTGCTGATCTTGAACTCTTGCCGTGGAGAGATTGAGGTAAGTAGGTGATATGGATGTGGAGGAAATTTTAGATAAGATTAAGGTGTTATTAGGGAGAAAAATTAGGAGATGAGGAAAGGGAGGAGTTGGTGCCGAATTGGACTATGGTGGAAGGTAGGATTCGGCTATTGGCTATGAAAGGAGGAGGCCGAATGCTTGAAAGGTTCTTTGAGTGTAACACCCCAAATCTAGTCTAAACATTACGACCGAATATGGTATGTCACATGAAAAGATAGTTTTGAAATTTTAGAGAATACATCGCAATTTAGAAAACTCCCAATTTAACGTTTCATATAATATAAATTACCGTAATAAGTTGAAAACCAAATTATAAAATCCCAGAGGCTTTAGTATATAAAAAAATTCCCAAATTAAAAGTAAGTTTAAATAAAGAAACGAAATTTACGAACGAAATAATGCATGGCCACCTCAGAGTCCACCTCGGCTCCGAATCCTCAACTAGGGGTTACCTGCAAAATTAAACAGAGGGGTGAGTCACCAAGACTCAGTGTGTAAATCCCCTTACGAACACAATCTGGGCCTAAGCCCACAGAAGCAAATTGGGCCCTAGCCCTCACAACATGGCATATTAAAAAGTGAATGCAATGTAGCCCACCCCAGCCTAGTATTCCATCCTCTACATCACCTGAACCAACCAAAACACCTGTGGCACCAAGCCACTGTGGTACGAAACCATTGTGACAGAGTCATTGATATATATATATGTGGCACCAAACCACTGAAATAATGTGACATAGTCACTGATATTTGTGGTACCAAACCACTGTGGTACCAGACCACTGAATTACACTTCCCCTTTCAATCAATATCATATCCCAAAGCCCATGCGACATATTATCATATGGTGATGAGTGCATTCATATTTCCAATGTACAACAGATAATCAAATCATACACAGATTTAGGCCATGTTATTTGAAAGGCAGAATCATAAAGGTACTTACTTGATGTCTCCAACCTTACCCACAAGGGTATCTCAACTATCGACACAGTCGTTTCGGCTTTCAGCCAATATAGTTATTAATGCAAATTAATAAAAGAAGGTGTGAGCATTACACACCTGATTACACGAAGGACTAAACACTCTTGATCTTCGCTACTCTCACTAGCGGAAATAACCACTATCTGCCTATCCCAAATGGATGTCGGCTCTCTACCACAAATCGGCAAAAAGTCTCAAACAGCCGGCACAGCACGTCGTTTGAACTTAGGAGCAGAGACTACGAATCCACTCACCTCCTTAGATTGGATAGCCCTCACATCCATGAAGAGAACCTTTGATCAGTATCGTACTTTCAGAGAGAACAATGGTTGTCTAACAAAGATATTAGGTTAAGGAAGAGTAAAGCGAAAGAGAGACTACTTGTATAAGACTGAAGAGAAAGTCCTTACCTTGGTCAAACAAGAATCGAACATGGATAGACTTGGTTATAGATTCTAATCTGATGCAACCATGCCACGATAAGAGAAGAATAGAATAGATTAGCCGCATATTATCATTAGGAGACAAAATAGCCATTTTGGCTATGACCACACAAGACCGAAAATAGAGAAAGATTTGAAAGAGTTTCCATTATCTTGAACAGACAGAACCCGATTGAAGAGGACCTTTGGCAAAAAATTATCACTTTGATTCCTGGGGTTTGGCTTAGACAGAGAGAAGCCGAAAGGAGTCCAAGCATATTCGGCACAACCAGCAAAAGCCAACAAGGTTTCAGCTCAAGAGAAAAACAAGGGAGAGGCGAAAAGAAAAGTGAAGAAAATAGGCAACTGGGGTTCAGCTAATGGAGGAAACTAATCAAGAAAAAAAAAGTAGGGGTTTCAGTTTTAATGAAGAATGTAGAGATGTAAAGGAGAAAGTTAAGGCTCGGTTATGGAGGTGAAACAAATAGTAAGAGATGAATGAGAGATTCGGCTTTTGATGACGCAAAAGAAACCAATGGCTAAGGAGAAATAAAAGAGAATAGACGAGAAGATAAGTGCAAAAGAAGTTTCGGCCAACACCCAATTGAAGAGAAGAAAAGATGAAGAAATAAGGCTTTGGTATTTCGGTACTAGCAAGAAAGAGCTGACAAGAAATGACCCCGAATGCTTGAGTTGCCAAAGCTGACAATGCAAAAATACTTAATCACAAGTAGAAAATTCCGGCACACACATCCTAAGAGCTTTCAGTTTTTGCTATCACCCACCACCAATGCCGTAATTCCTAGCCAACTACATCACATAGCTAAAATTCTCCCCCAACATCCCAACATTCGGCCAACTCTCGCACCCCCTCTAAAATCCCTTGATTTCCTCCTCCAAGTCCTCTCCATCCACCAATTTGAATTGTTTGACCAATCCAAACTCCCTAAGCTGCTCTTGTCCACCCATTTGAATTTGTTGACTCATTCCACAACCACCATGTCGAGTCCCAGCCGAATGCCACCTCTTCTCCATCTTGGCACCAAAAATAAAGTTCCATAATGTGGTAGAGGGGATTCAAACTCCTTCCCCCTTGCTCTGCCAGTGACGCCACAACCTTCTTGCCACATGCTCAACTTGTGTCATCAAACACAAATAAATATTCTTAAGCCTGCTTTCCCTAGCTCTCCCCCTAAAGTGCCCTATAGAGAAAAATTTACCAAAGCTCTGGCTTAAACCCAAGCCTCCCCAGGACCCCCAAGCACACCAAAATAACATGCTAAATGAGCCAAACACATAGAATTGCATAAAATGCAGAACCCCTAATTCTAGGATGTTACATTGAGCATTCTTTAGTTTTTCTTTCTCCCCCCTCAATCGGTTTCTCCCATTGCCGAATTCACCTATAGTCTAATTCTTCCATTTGCCAAAAAAGAAACTCGTCATTCTTTTTGCCTAAAATTCCTATCAGATTTGTGTTCTGTTTCTTTCCCTGAAAGCCGAATACACCTTCTTATCATATAGCTCTACTTGTGCCGATTCTTAGTTAGTTCTCCTTCATCACAATCGATTGCTACCCACTTTTAGTCAAGCCGAATCATGTTCAGTAGATATCTAAGCCACAGGATCAAGGAGGATTTCGGTAAGTGCTTAATTAAACTTTTTAGTAAGTTTGTTATAAGCCAAAAGGCTATCTAACCTCTCCTTGTCGTTAACTTGTATTAAAAAAGGTAAGATTCAGAAATCACAAGTGTGGTAGGTAAGGATCGTTAGCAAGGCGGTAAGTGTTCTCGAATCAATTTTGGTTTAGTAAATGGCCGGATGTAATATGCCTTATAGGGGTGACTTATATGGAATATGAGTTAATTGTTTTTGATGATACACTTTTGGGTGCAGATCTAGAGGATAATCGTAAATAGTAGTGAAGGAAGGGCTACTAGAAAGTGTGGCACATGGTAAGGTTACGGTGAGGTTTCAATTTTTGATAAGTATGTGTTAAGCCTTGGTTAGTCGTTAGTGATGTCGATTCTAGGTTCGTGATTGAGGATTTTACGGCACGCGTGGTTACCAGGTGTGTACAAACACTACACACACGATATCAGCAACGCCGAAAAGTCGAAAGGCTGAATGTGGTTAAATGGGCCTGCCAAACTTGTGGGCCCAAAATGGCAATGGTTGATATGTGAACATGAATAATGGATTGGCATGAACGGTTGTATGGTTGGATCGTAATTGAGCCTAATGGGCTATATGAGCATGAGATTGGCGTGATGGGCTTTATGAGCGTGTAATGGGCTTAATAGACTATGTGACATGAGATAGGCTTAATGGGCCTTATACGGTTCTAGAAATATATGTTAGGGTTAATGGACTCTAGGCCTAGTTGACAAACTCATGAATAACATAAAACTCTTCTAATAATTAAACATGTCTATGGAAAAGTCGGTGGGTTAGGGTGTGGTAATGGACATATGCATGTCTAGGATTGGATCTAGAGAGAGCTTGGTACTTAAGCGGTCTTAATGACCCACCTCCTCTTCTTTGGAATCCTACCTGGTGCGTAGTGTCTATTCACTTTAGCCGCAAAGACTTGTTGATGGGCCAAAGTTCATAACTAATACCTGAGAGGGACCAAATACCCTTAGAATAGTAAAATTACTAAAATACCCTTAGAATTATAAAATTACTAAAATACCCTTAGATTTGTAAAATTACTAAAATACCCCTATTTTGTAAAAGTACCAGAATACCCCTATTTTGTAAATTACCAAAACACCCATGTTTTGCAAAATTACCAAGATACCCCAATCTTGCCAAATTACCAAAATGACAAAAATACCCCTATGTGATGAATATGATTTTGTGGATGTTACTCATGTGTTTGATGCATTCATATGATATTCTACTTAGGATGCATATGGATGGGAATTATGGTATGGAGGAAGATTTGAGGATCGCATAGTTGCTTGATGACCTTGGATCCACCGGTGGCTTTAAGCCCATTATATGATTAGCAACTTTGCTGCAACGTTGAGTAGTGCCGTTGTGAGTGCTACCTTTGGTGTGTAGAGGATGGGTGGGTTGATTTACAAATCCCCGCTGGTGTGTTTAAGGTTTGAAGGGAAATGGTATGTGTAGCAGATCGAGGGTTTTGCATTACCTTATTTTGCATATGATATGATATGATATGATGTGAGGTCATTATGGGCTAAGGCCAAGACCACCGATTTTGATAGGGCTTAGGCCCAATGTGAATATTTATATGTGATTTGATTGCCAAGGGTTGTACACATTGAGTTTCGAAACTCACACCCTTTTATTTAATGTTTTAGGTGACCCTAAATAGACGGCTCGATGTCGGAGAGGACTAGGAGATGGCCACACTACAAGCCAATCAGATGTTTTAATTTGTTCAAACGAACTTATTTTAAATACTTTGCTTTTCATTGGATTGTAATAAGGCCATAGATCTCCTAATTGAGTTTAGATTTTGGGTATTATTATTATTATTTCAACTATCCATTTAATAAACTTAAATGAAATTTCTAAAGTTAACATGGTTTTTTGAAATAACTTAACATATGAACATTTTCCTAAAATATGGGTTTTCATCTTAAATTAACAAAACTCAAGGATTTTTGGGCTTTTGGGCCTTAAATTGTTAATTAGTAAAATCGTTTTGAAGTGTGCCTTTAATGTGACATTCCAGATTTGGGCCTAACTCCTAGGCCGGGTTTGGGGTGTTACAGTCTAGCACATGGCCTAGCACACGGGCGTGTGTGGCCACTTTGAAGGGCACACGAGCTAGACACACTGGCGTGTGGTTGGCATTGTGACCCAAGTTAGTAACCTCACTTGTTTGGACACGGGCTGGGACACGGCCATGTGCTCCCATTTTGAATGTCCACACGGCCTGTGACACGAGCGTGTGTCCCCTGTTTTAAAGAAAAAATTTATAAGTTTTGAATAATTTCCTGAGTTATTGGTTTAGTCCCGAACCACTCCCAATGCATGTTTAGGGCCTCGTAGGCTCGTTTAAGGAACACTATGATTTATTATGATTGAATTATATTTGAATTGATAAATAGTATATGAAATGTATGTTTATAGGTTTTATAAGTCTGATAATGATTCGTAACCCTATTCTGGCGTTGAGTACGGGTGAGGGGTGTTACAAGAAATATCAATGTGAGCATGTCTGATGTATACTCGATCACGCGTAGGAATTTTTAAATTATAGTAAAGCTCAAGTACTACAAGTATAATGATAGGTTGATTAGGAAGCAAGCAAAAGTTGTCCCAACGATGAAAGTGTACATAGTCCTATATATCAGCATTAAACGGGGATGCCTGATCAAAATCGTGTCTAGGGATGAATGTACATCCCTGAATTATTTGATAAAAATCAACGACCTCCCGCTTTGTAAATTTAATGATGTCATATTTAGACAATGGAACCTAGGTGGTTTGGGAACGAGATCGCTTACATGTCCTCAGGAGCATTTTTATAATTTTCATACTTAAAGTCAATAAAAATAAATTAAATACCCAATGATAAGCAGCCAATACATAAATTAAAACTTTAAATGGTAATAAGAAAACCAGTAATAATAAATAAAGGAAAAGAAAAATTAAACTCTATTGACTATTGTAGTTGAATGGATTGAATTGAAAAGTGTCGTGTTCCTCAAGCCAAAATGATGCGATATTTACAAAAGAAGAAAACTGACAAAAAGCTAAGTAATAGAAAAGAAATCGATCAATTAATCGAAGAAAATTTGAAAGAGAGATTGAGAGAAATTGAGAGGGGGAAGAGTTTTTAGGGATTTAGAATGAAAGATTTTTGGGGGAAATCAGAAGAATAAAGGGTTTGGAAGCTTAAATAACCTTCAAAACATGCAGGTCGTGACACCAAAAACTGGGTATCATGTGACCGGACTTGGGTATCATGATATCCAGGGGTGGATATTGTGATATCCGTTGTTTTTGGACCCCACACATTTGATTATGTTTGAGGCATTATGATAAAGAGGGTTGCGTATTACGATACCACTATGTGAAACAAAAAAAAAACTTTTGAAATTCCATGGGTATTGCGATAACAAGGGTCCGAAATCGTCATACCCAAAAGATTTTTGGTCCCTCTTGAAATTGTCCAGGAAATCATGATATCCCCCTTGGTTATCACAATTTCACTGAACTAATCCCTAAAACTCGACAAAATCATCAATTTTCATCTCAGACCTAAAAAATCCAACCTATCGAGTCTAAAATTAAACTAACACAATTTAAAATCCAAATCTAAATGTAAGAAATAAATGGAGTCCATGCTGAAAATATCTAATTATTTACATGTTTTTCTTCAATCGCATGGACATTTCTTCACTTCTAAAGGGTTCTCAAGGACAAGGCAACACCACCGCTGCGCCTCGAAGCAAATCATCATCCAGGAAGAGGGCCAAGATCACTAGTGATGTCCAGGATCCTAAAAGTGAGCGCCCATCCTCAGCGGGACTTCAACCAAGCGAGAAGTTTGTTGCACCCTTCGGATATTCTCCTAAACATTTTATCGATCCTTCGTTGCCCTAGAATCCCTCGGGAGTAGCTCTTCTGTCCCAACCATTTACTCTTCCTTCCTCATCACAAGATACCCTTCCTTCAGGGTCGAGCAACCACTTTCCTTGGTGTGGCTTCATAGAGTCTACTTCCTTTTCTACTCCTCTCAACTTGATTTTCAAGAAACAGTTGAAGCTGTTGCCACCACAATTAAGGGATGCTTTCTTTTCCTACCTTTCTTCTCATTCCTGTGAGGACCCCATTCACCTTATGGCTCAAATCTCAAAAATCTCATCTCTTGAGTACAACCTCTACGGAGGGCTTTCAGGAAGGCTAGCAAGCATTATAAGTAGAAGATGGAAAATTTTAAAAAGTCCGTAAAATCTAAAGAAGTCACCTTAGCTAATAAACATTGAAAGTACCAATACTCAAGTGACATGATGGAGAGACTATCTTCCCAACTTACTATTAAAAGGAGTGAGCATGGGTATGTTCAAACAGAGATTAATCTACTTAAGGACAGGATTAGCCATCTAGAGGATGAAAGGTCTACCTCTGAGGAGAGGTCTAAGGCCCACGAAGAGAGGCACAAGATAGAACTAGAACAATTGCGCCTGTAACACCCCTCACCCGTATTCAACGCTAGAATAGGATTTCAGAGCATTACCGGACTTATAACACAATATTCAAACATTTCACATACATTTATCAAATTCATAGCAAAAATCATTTAAATCAATCACATTGTCCCTAATATGAGCCTACGAGGCTTTAAATATGCTTTAGGAGTGGTTCGGGACTAAACTGATAACTTAAGAAACTTTTAAAATACTTAGAAAATTTTTCCAAAATACAGGGGTCACACGTCCGTGTGGCCAAGCCGTGTGTCACACACAAGAAAAGACACACTCGTATCATAGCCTGTGTTCAATCTCATGCCACTTACTGACTTGGGTCACACGGCCAACCACAAGCCCGTTTGTCCAGCTCATGTGCCCATTCAAATTGGCCTCACACGCTTGTGTGCCAGACTGTGTGCTAGGCCGTGTCAAATCTGTAGGGTATATACTGACTTATGCCACACGGCCAAGTCACATGCCCGTGTGCTAAGCTTTGTCAAATTTGTAGGGTATATTGACTTATACCACACGACCAATCATACGCCAGTGTGCTAGGCTGTGTGGAGCATACTGACTTGGGTATTAATTCAATACCAGGGGACACGCTGCCGTGTAATATGACTGTGTATCACACGGCTGAGACACACGCCTATATCTCTGCCCGTATGAACAAAAATAGGCTATTTATCAAGCCATTTTGCCACCCAAATTTGTATACACCTACATCAAGTCAAATGACACCAAAACAATACATAAATAGGCATTCAAATCAACCTCAATCAAGCTTCATTTATACCATTTCAATGCTAACAAATATCAAACATATCAATACCACAAAGTGCAATTCAAATTATACCAAAAAAATCATAATTTCAAATCATCAATATGACTGTTTTGAATCATGCATCATTTAACCAAATCTAAAAACATACCAAACTCGCACATAGCAAGAGCCATTTGCACAAACACATACACAACGAAAATAAGCCAACTCTCATGGCTATATATATGCAAACCAAGAACTTAACATTTACAAGCCATTTTAAAATACCAAAGTCATTAACAACACATATATCAAAATGACAAAATCCCTATACATGCCATATACCAATATACAAAAGTTCTAAAGTACCAAGTGATAGTAGGATAGTGTGGCGTAGTCTCCGGCGATCCCTAGATCCGAGCTAGTTTTGAAGTCACTATAAAACACAGTAAAATAAAAATCTAAGCTATAAAGCTTAGTAAGCTCGTATGAAAATAATAAGCAAGTTTCAACATTCATTTACCACTCAAATAAAATGACATAATATACAGCAATGCATTAATCTCAAGCTAACATGAACTCAACCACATACTTGATCATAAACTCACAACTTTCTTGACTCATTGCTCGTATAGTTTTCCTTACATACCTATATCAACACATATCTATTTCTCACCATTTCACATCTTCAATACACTTATTGAACCAATTGGTATAAAATTTGGATACTCGGAAGTCTCACAACCTAGGTGCCTATATCATGGCCTGAAGCCAAATCAATGAACTCGCATCCAAAGTGCTAATATCATGGCCCAAGCCAACTCAATGAACTCACACCTGAAGTGCTAATATCATGGCCCGAAGCCAATTCAATGAATTCTCTAATGACATGTCATTCGTATCCTAATCTATTCCTAAGGTTCAACCTGGATTTCCAATGCTAAATCTTCATCGAATGCGTCTGCAAGTTTGTAAGTCACAATTTATGTAATATAAAATCATTTAAAACACAAATATAACAATGCTTATTATATACGAACTTACCTCGGATAGAAAAATAGCAAAACGAATCGATCAATCCAAAACCTTGTTCTTCCTTCGATCTAAGTCTGTATTTCATTATTCTTGATCTATATAATATCAAATTTAACTTATTTAATAATCACTCTATTCAATTTAATCCAAACCATTCATTAAAGCATATTTACACTTTTACCCCTAGTATTTCACAACTTTTACAATTTAGTATTTATTTCATAAAATCACAAATTCATGCAATTTAACCACAACCCATGCAATCCGAATTTCAATTAGGTCCATAGCAGCCCATATTTTCTATTTATTTAACATTTTAACCCCAAAATTTCCACATTTCATAATTTAATCCCTAATTTACTTTTTCACTAAAAATCACTAAACAAAACTTGTATAACTATCATCAAACATTCATAATCTATTATCAATCATAAAAATACAAGCTTATTCATCAATAGAAACATCCTAAATCTTTAATAGTTTTTCAAAATAGTCCTTGGGCTAGCTAGATTAAGCTGTAACGATCTCAAAAACATAGAAATCATTAAAAACGGGACAAAAATCATACCTCAATGCAATGATTGAAGATAGCCAAATATGGGAACTTAAAAATGGCTTCTCTTGCACCCGAATTCAATTGGAGAAGACGACAAAAGAATAGAAAATTATTTTGTTTTATTTATTTTAAGTTAATTACTAATTTACCAATATAACCTTAATTAATCACACTAATTTCAACTATTAACAATCTCATAATTGTCCACTAACTTAATAATGGTATAATTACCACTTGAGGGCCTATACTATTTAATTTCATAGACATTTAATACTTCTAACTTATAGAACTCCAATTTTCCACTTTACACAATTTAGTCCTTTTATCAAATTAAGGACTTAAACAATAAAATTTCTTAAGGAAACTTTCACACAATCATATTTTCATTCTGTTGGCATTAAAGTAATAATAAAATAAATATTTTTATTTTGGATTGGTGGTCTTGAAACCACTGTTTTGATTTGACTAAAAACAGGCTGTTACAACTCTCCTCCCTTAGGGATTTTCATCCCCGAAAATCTTACTAGCAAAAAGGTTTGGGTACTATTTTCTCATAGCTTTCTCGAGCTCTCACGTAGCCTCTTCGACTCTATGACAGTGCCATAACACTTTCACCAATGCTATGCTTTTATTTCTCAACTGTTTAACCTTTCGACCTAAAATTCTGATCGGTTCTTCGTTACATGTCATATCAGGTTGAATCTCAATCTCTGCCGGAGAAATTACGTGTGATGGATCTGATCTATAACGATGCAACATCGACACATGAAATACATTGTGGATCTTTTCTAATTCTGATGATAAAGCTAGCCGATACGCCACTAGCTCTATTTGTTCAATAGTCTTATACAGTCTGATGAATTGCAGACTCAATTTGCCTTTGCAACCAAAACGAGGTATTTTATTCCATAGAGATACTTTTAGGAATACTCAATCACTGATATGAAATTCAATGCCTTTTCATTTTAAATCCGCATATGATTTTTGTTGATCTGAAGTTGCTTTCAGACTATCGCGAATTACTTTCACTTTTTCTCCAGTCTCTCGGATCAAATCAACCCCGTGAATCTTTTTCTCACTAAACTCGGTCCAGTACAATGGAGTTCGACATTTGCGACCATACAAAGCTTCATACAATGCCATCTTTATACTCGATTGAAAATTATTGTTATACGCGAATTCAATCAATGATAAATATTTCTCCCAATTGCCTTCAAACTCTAAAATACAACATCGGAGCATATCTTCAAGAATTTGAATTACTCTCTCAGACTGACCGTCAATTTGTGGATGAAATGCTTTATTAAAATTCAACCTCATACCCAAAACTTCTTGCAATTTCTTCCAAAATCATGATGTAAACCTCGAATCTCTATATGAAACAATCGAAACTGGCACACCGTGCAATCTAATGATCTCAGAAATGTATAATTTAGCCAATTTGTCAAGCGAATAGTCCGTATGTACCGAAATGAAATGTACTAATTTCGTTAGTCAATCTACGACAACCCAGATAGCATCTTTCTTTTTCAGAGATAGAGGCAAACCCAATACAAAATCCATCGTAACTCTATTCCATTTCCATTTTGGTATCATCACAGGCTGTAATAATCCCGAAGGCACTTGATGTTCAGCTTTAACTTGCTGACAAACTAAACATCTCGATACAAACTCTAAAATGTCTCGTTTCATACCTGACCACCAATACAAATGTTTCAAGTCATTGTACATTTTAGTACTCCCCGGGTGAACAGATAGACAACCACTGTGTGCTTCATTCAGAATTTTCTGTATAAGCTCTGGATCTCTCGGTATGCAAACTCTACCTCAGAATAATAAGCAATCATCGGATTCGATCTGATAGTTTGAATCACTATTCGACTTACATTGCATTCTTTTGGCTTGCAATTCATTATCATACTTCTGAGCTTCACAAATTTATTGAAGAAATACTAGTTTAGCTTTCAACTCTGCTAGAACCGAACCATCATCAGATAAGATTAACTGAGTATTCATCACTCTCAAAGCAAATAATGATTTTCTACTCAGAGCATCCACGACTACATTTGCTTTTCTCGAATGATAATCAATCACTAACTCGTAGTCTTTTAGAAACTCGAGTCATCTTCATTGTCATAAATTCAAATCTTTCTGGGTCATTATATACTTAAACATTTATGATCGTTAAAATTGTGACACTTTTCACCGTACAAATAATGTCACCAAATTTTCAATGCGAATACAATAGCAGCCAACTCTAAATCGTGCGTCGAATAATTCTTTTCATGTGATTTCAACTGTCTGGAGGTGTAAGCTATCACTTTTCCTTCTTGCATCAAAAAACAACCCAAACCATTCGATGACGCATCGCTGAAAGTCACGAATTCTTTACTCGACTTAGGTTGAACCAAAACTGGTGCTTTTGTTAGCAATGCTTTCAATTGGTCAAAAACTCTATTGACATTTCTCAGACCACTCAAAGTTCACATCTTTTTGTAACAATCTAATCATCGGTGTAGCAATCATCGAGAATCCTTTAACAAAACGTTGATAATAACCAGCTAACCCTAGAAAGCTTTCAGGTACATTTCTCGGTGGTTTCCAGTCAACAACTACAGAAATCTTGCTCAGATCAACTCGTATACCTTCAGCTAAAACAATGTGTCCCAAAAATCCAAATTCACGTAAATAAAACTCACATTTGCTTAATTTAGAAAATAATTGCTTATCTCTCAAGGTTTGTAGTACAATCCTCAAATGCTCAGAATGTTCAGATTCATCTCGTGAATAGATTAGAATGTCGCCAATAAATACAACAACAAATCTATCTAAATACGGTCTAAAGATGTAACACCCCAAATCAGGTCTAAGCGTTAAGGCGAGATTTGATTTGTCACACAGAACGAACATCCATTTAATTATCTAATGATTTAGGTAAAACAGTTCTACAAAACCTTTTGAAAATGAAGTTTAGTAAAACCAAGAATTTGATTTAAAATTGATGAATAAAGTAGTACTAGTTTGAAATCTTATTATTTAATATTTAATTGTTAAAGACTTTAAAATAATTTTTAAAGAGTTCAAAAGAATCAAAACAAGAATATTTAAAGAATCTCATATGTTTAAAAAAATTTTAAGGAAACATTATTAAAATAGTATTAGTCCAAATTAAGTGTCTAAAGCATAATTAAATCCATCCACACATAAAAATCCATAAAATAATAATAATAGAGGCCTTATTACATCATACCCAAAATAGTAATTAAATAAATATACTTAATTAAAGTTCATAGTTTATAAAATCCTTGTTCGAAGTATGGCCTCCACGAAATCATCCCCAGCCCAAGCCTCCATCAATTGCCATTACCTGAGAAGGATAATAAAGTAGAGTGAGTTACTCAGAACTCAGTGTATAACCCACTTACCATATCCACTGGGCCAAATCATCAAGACATTATAATGGGCTTGAACCCATTTACGGATTTAACAATATAATAATAATGCATGTAGAATGAAATTCCCAACCAATCCTAAATTTTCCATCCGCTACACACCACCCGTACCAACCAGCACACCTGTGGGGATCAAGTCAACCCACCTCGCCAACACACCAATCGTAGGCATAAAGCCATTTTAAATAATATTATGGTGCATCGCCGAATTAGATTGTGGCAAAGCCACCCGAACTAGATTTTTAGCAACAGGCCTTTCTTCTCTTCGTCAATTTTCCCAACCCATGCAATCATGTTTATATATAAAACATAACAATACATTCACATGATTAATTTAACAAAAGGCCCATAATACAAGTGGGTCCATATTTTAAATTTTCAGTTTGGCCTATAAGGCAAAATAGCATTTTAGCCCATTTAACGATCTAGGAAACCTTAGCCCATATATCGATCTAGCAGTTTTTGGCCCATATATCACATGAGGCATAAAATTTTACTATTTATCAAATATCCCATTGAGGGCGTTTTCATAATTTCCATGACTTTAACTGTTTTCATGCATTTACACAAAAGTGTTAATTATTTCGTATTTCTCTGATTTTGCCATCTTTACAATTTTATCCTAATACTTACGGTATAGTATCTAACCCGAGAGATAAGTGTGAAGTTACACACCTGGTTACAGTGAGAACTAGACTTTCCTGCTCGTTGATACCTAAACACGCATCACGATAATTTAGAACACTAATACTATTTATAAATCTATTCTTATAAATAACGATCTAGACATTACCCTTTGAATTTCGAACAACTTCTATATGCGATTTTTCCCCAATTGTTGGTTCGTTTCCCGATGAATATCCACGAACAAACAAAGGTTCAGGAGTACGAATGGCTTCAAATAATAGATTCTCCTCGAATGAGGGTCCACAACCTGGTGGAAAATCTCAGATTCCCGAAACAACCCTTCACTTAAATTTCGGGGGAATAGCAGAACCACCCCTCTTTCGAACACTATTCACAACCTTTTTCGTCCTTATCTTGATTGTCTCTATTGACAAAAGATCGTTAGTCCAACTAAAAAGCATATCAGAAATTATGACTAATGGTTTGAAGGGTGAGATTGGCTTACCACAAAATATCCTTGTCCCACAAGATGAAAATATCTATAAGAATATGTCGAGTAGTATATAGCTCCTTGATAAGAACCCTTACCTTAACACTTCGACTCGATTTCTAACGAACCACGATGATAACAAATGCTCCAAGTTCGGCTTTTTTATAACACGATTGCTTAAACGAAGGTTGAAGGAATAATCAACAAAATAATATAGATGAAGAGAAGATTCAGCTTTGAAGGAAAATTAAAGGAAATGGTATTAGTACCGTTCGACCATTGGGAGAAAAGGATGGAGAAGGTGTTTGAATGATAAATAAAATAGAGAGGAAAAGAGAATGGGGAGTAGGTGTTTATGATTGGTTTTCAAAGAGAAGAAAAGAGAAAGAGAAAAGTGATGAGTTTAGGAACAAAATGCATTTGGCAATGGGGAAAGAGAAGGAAAAAAAAATAGCTTTTTGTGTTGATAATTTCGGCACTAGGAGAGAATACAAGATGAAGCACTTGAGAGGTTTTGCAAAATAAATGACCCAAATGGTCAAAAAAATAACCAAAAGAAACAAAACAAAAGTTGCTTCCTCCTAACACAAGCACATTCGGACAAGAGAGGGAAAGATGAAAGGAGAAATGTCTAGCAAAACAAAAGTGACCCAATGGTACCCAAAAGCTACCAATCAAACAAAACCTATCACCAAAATTTGCCACCCAAAATTTGGCTTCCCCTTTAGTCCACAATGCTGTCCAAATTCATGGACAAAATGTCCATTCAAAAGTTTCCCAGACATCATCCTTGTATCATGCCTTGTGATCCTCCACTTTCCAAAAGATTAAATGTAACATCCTGAAAAGGGCCTATGCATTTTCGGTTTAATTGTACGAAATGGCATGACTTATGTATTATGAATGTATTATGAACATTTTTGGAAACTTGGAAATGTAAGAAATGAGTTAGAAATGTTAAGTTTCAAAAAGAGGAAAGTGAACATTTTGGAAACTTGGAAATGTTATGTTAAAGAGGAAAGTGAACATTTTGGAAACTTAAGTTAAAAGAGGAAAGTGAACATTTTGGAAACTTAAGTTAAAAGAGGAAAGTGAACATTTTGGAAACCTGGAAATGTATGGAAATGTAAGGAAATGTATGGAAATGTAAGGAAATGCTTTAGGAATGATAAGTTTAAAGGAGGGAAACGAACGTTTTTGGAAACTTGGAAATGTAAGGAAATGTCTTAGAAATGATAAGTTTTAAGGCAAGGTGGCCTTAAGAAAATTAATAGAAGAAATTTGACACAAAAATGGGCTTGGAAAAGTGACAATGAGGCACCACTTAAAGCCCAAGAATGACGCCACCAAAGATGTGTGCAAGCTTAGGTTCGAGCAGCAAGGAGAGCATTTCGAGAGTGTTTTAGCGTCTCGAATTGGGCTTATGCCCAATTCATTATTAAAGCTAAACTAATCATAGGGAGGCGCCACTTAAGTGGATAATTTGGGCCTCGATGGCCACAAGGAGTCCAATAGAATAAGTTTAAATTTGGCTCATCAAGGGAAGGGGTGGATGAGATCTAGCTAAGACTTTAAGTAATTTTATTTAATTACTTAAAGAGGAAGCAATGGACGCAATAGGGACTCTTAAGGGAAGAGTTTAATTCTCCTTAAAACTCGGCTAAATAGGTGGATAAATGATGATTTATTTTAGATTATTTTCAAAGAGATAATGGAGGGATTATTCTTTAATTTTTAATTAAAGAGATAAAGCTATCAAAATAGAAGAGTGATGGCCAAGTAAGGGATTGTAAGTTAGTAATTTCGCTATAAAAGGAAAAGAGGGCCATTCATTCTTTCTTCTAACTCTCTCTCTCGAATTCTCTCTAGCAAATATCTTCTTTCTTCATTGTTTTGCTGTCGAAAATACACCTTGTGTAGCCGAAACTTCATTACCAAATTGCTCAAACTCTTTTCTCTTCTTCTTTCATAATCTTCCAAAAGCCAAAAGTTTGCTAAAATCAGGGCCATAGCCGAATAGTTTTGCGACTTCAAACAAGGGGTTGTCGACTTCTGTATTAAGGAGATCTTTTTGGGATTTAAGAATTGTCAACTACAAGAAGGTATCTTTCGGGATTTCAAGGATCTAAGGAATTTCGACAGCATTAAGGAAGCAAGGATCCAATTCGAGATTTAAGATTTGGAAGGTAAGCACCTATGTATATTCGGCTAAAGCCTAGATTAGTATTTAGATCTGTTCTTTAAATATTCAAAATAGCTAAAACTAACAAGTTAATAAATCTAAGGATCAGTCGACTATAAGGAAGAAGAAATTCTTTTCCCGAAGGTACACCATAGGCCATGTGTTCCCTAGTTATTTGGTGAATTTTGGGATTTAAAATCCACAAGGTAAGTATCTATAGCATTCGGCCAAGGCCTGTATTGATACTAAGATCTATTTCTTACATGTTAAAAAGCCGAAACTAACCTATGTAGAGATCCAGTGTTTGGCCGAATACAAGGAGGAGTATAGCAAAGTTTTCGGGATTTGAGTGATAAACAAATCGGCATCAAGGTAAGTTTTAGTGTACTAATCCTACTAGGATTTGGATTTATGGCCGAATGGCTTACTAAGTATTAAATGATTGATTAAATGTAGAGATTTAAGATCTAAGGCATTAGATCAAGCTTTTCGGGATTTGGATTGGAAACCTTAAGCGAATCAGGTGTGTACCCTACTCTACTTTTAATAAGATTCATGGCTATAATAAATATATGCATGTTTATAAGAATGTGAATATGGCTAAGGTACTATGTTATGGTACAAAGTACTCAGGTACGTTTCCTACTCCTACTAGGATTACGAAATATGTTATATTTAACATGTGAAAAGTGACATGAATATGAATTTAAGCATGATATGGATGATATAAATAATATGGGGCATTCGGGTTATATGAGAAAGGGGAAGTGAATGTGGTGATTTTGGTCTCACTATCTGAATGTGGTGACTTCGGTCACATTATCTGAATGTGGTAACTTCGGTTACATTATCTGAATGTCGTGTCACATGACACAATTATTTAATTTGGTGGCTATGCCACGGATTTTATACGGGCGATGAGCACGTCGACTGCAGCGACTGCCTTCGATGGTGTGTAGCGGATGGAGGGTTGACTTAGTAGTCCCCACGGTGTGCAGGTTGGTACGGGGATGTGTAGCGGATGGCATCTAGGTTTGGGTTCGGGTTGCATCATTATCTTGAATTTTTATGTGAACATGATATGTATGGTATGCCTGAATTATTAAATTTTAGTGTTGGTTACACATTGAGTCTGTTGACTCACCCCGTTGTGGGAACATGTTTCAGGTGATGAACAGTGATGGATCGGGACGGCAGAACTTGTGGTGGCCATGCTCAGCTTAAAGTTTTATTTAATTTGGACATATTATTTTATTTAAGTACTCTGTAAATTTTATTTTGGGTTTTGTTTTATGTAATAAGGCCATAGTGATGATTTTATTGTTGCTTTATTTACTATGTTACGCATTTAGTTTATTTATGATTAAGTCAATTTAATTTAAAATAAACTTTAAATGTTTTGTCACCTGAAATAAATGGGCTTTCATTATAAAAATAAACACGTTTTCAACTCAAGCCCAACCCACAAACAAACTATCTTGAAAACACACAAGTTTTTCCTAAGAACAAAAGAATTTTGAACCGGTTTACATCGAGGAACATACCAGATCCGGTCCAGGCTCGTGGGCCGGGTGTGGGGTGTTTCATTAAAAATTTTATCCCTAAAATCAAGTTAATTCTATCCCTAAATTCATGCTTGCCATAACCATTAGCCTCCTTACCATAAAAGAATTTGTCCATCTTATCCATGAATGAAGCTTGGCCGACACTTGCTAGGAAAGAGCAAAAATAAATGCTCACAATTTGCATGCTAGGAGATTTGAACCTCTCCCCTCAATACCATATATGTAGCGCATATCCACATAACCAATAACTCAACTTATGCTATCTTTTACCACTTTAATTAACTTAAACTTCATAGTCACCTGATTCCTCTACAGTAAAGTACTCTTTACTAAAATTTATTCTTACTCCGAATAAACTCGAGCCTTCTCAGGACTATATTAAACACACAAATAAAATCATTCACAAGCTAAACACCAAAAACATGCAACATATCGATACTCACATTTTTAGGATGTTACAAAAGATCTGATTCATCAAATCCATAAAAATGGAAGGAGTGTTAGTTAATTCGAAAGGCATAACAATAAATTCATAATGTCCATTGTTCTGAACACAATTTTTGGCACATCTGAATCTTTAACTCGTAACTGATAATAGCCCGATCTCAAATCAATCTTCGAAAATACTATTGCCCCTTTAACTGATCAAACAAGTCATCTATTCTCGGGAAAGGATACTTATTCTTTACCATAACCTTGTTGAGTTGTCAATAATCAATACATATTCTCATTGATCCGTCTTTCTTTTTTACAACACGGGGCACCCCAGGGTGAAAAACTAGGCCATGCAAAGCCTCTATCTGTTAACTATTGTAACTGAGCTTTCAACTCTTTCAACTCTGTTGGAGCCATTCTATATGGAGCAATAGATATCGGTGATGTTCCCGGTACTAATTCAATGGCAAACTCGACCTCTCTAATCGGTGGTAACCCAGGCAACCCTTTTGGAAGCACGTTCAGAAATTCACAGACTATCGGCACTAATTCAATTTTCAATTCAAACACTTTTGCATCTAAAACATAAGCAAGATAAGCTTCACAACCTTTTCTCACACATCTCTGAGCTGACATAGATGAAATTACAGCCGGCAATTCACTCGACTCATCTGATTCAATTCGAATAATTTCTTTGTTCTGACATTTCAATTCAATAGTCTTTCGTCTACAATTCACAACAGCATATGAAACGTCAACCAATCCATACCCAGAATTACATCGAATTCATCAAAAGGTAGTAGCATCAAATCAGTAAGAAAATCATAACCCCGGATTATTAAAGGAAAGTTCTTGCAAACTTTATCAACTAGAACATACTTGCCTAAGGGATTCAATACTTTAATCACAAACTCAGTCGGCTCAACAAGAAAATTCTTATTAAACTCCAATTTCATACAAATATATGAATGAGTTGATCCATGATTAATCAAAGCAATCACATTAGTGTTATAAAGAGAAAATGTACCGGTGGTAACATCTTGTGATGACACGTCTTCGTGAGCCCGAATAGTGTAAGCTTTGCTGGTGCTCCAGCCTCAGATTTCATAGCAGAATCTTTTGTCGTACCTTTGCCGCTAGACACATTCCCCGCATTTCTAGGTGGTCTCCCTCTAGTAGTCGTATTGCTCAGTCTTGCAGTCTGATATTTTTCTTTCTCGGATAACTCAGGAAAATCTTGAATAAAATGATCTGATGAACCACATTTGTAACAAGCTTTATTACTTTTATTCCAGCATTCTCCAAAATGTCATCTCCCACACGTTGACACTCGGGTTTATTATTTCTCACACTACCAACACTCGTTACTGATGTAGCTTGAGCTTTAGGACTGATGTATTGCTTTACACGATCTCTGTTCGAATACCCGATTGAAGCATTTGGATGAGTGTATGAATCTCTGGATTTCTTTGACGAGGATTGATATGCTTATTCATCAATCTGTTTCTTGAGTCTCTAGCCTCTGAATTTTCTTTTCTCTTTCTTTTACTAAGCTCCTCGGCTTTGCAAGCTCTATCAACTAGAACAACAAATTCTTTCAATTTTAGAATTCCAACTAGAAGTTTAATATCCTCGTTCAACCCATCAATGACTTGTTTACACATGCTTTCTTCATTAGAAACATACTCTTGAGCATACTTCCTCAAACATACATATTCTCTTTCGTACTCAGTCATAGTCATACGGCCCTGTTTCAATTTTAGAAACTCTTTGTGCTTTTGATCAAGAAACCGATGATATATATATTTCTTTCGAAACTCAATCTAAAAGAATTCCCAAGTAACTCTTTCTCTCGGTAACCCAGAAGTGATACAACACATTAAACACTCAAACGGTGTGCAAGAAAGCTCATCAAATACTCTGATAGTGTTTTAAGCCAAAACTCAGCTCTCTTTGGATCATCGTCAACAGTAGCTCTGAAATCTTCAGCCCCGTACTTCTGAATCTTATCAACTGGCGGCTTATTCAATCTTAAAAGTTCCACACCCTAAGGAGCTATAGGAATCGGTTGGGGATTAGGTAGGGGTGGAGGTTGTTGAGCAGCAGGATTTGTTCAAAAAAATTTCGTGAACCACTCGTTCATCATTTGGAAAAAGGCTTCTTTAGGTAATCCTCCGTAACTAGTAGATATATTTCTAGATTTAGACGACGCTGCCCCTTGAGTGAGAGCTTGCACATTACTCTCGAAATTGTCAGCTACAGCTCAATTAGGATCCATTTAGTATACAAAAACATATTTTAAATTGTTAGGAGTCATCACACTATCATAGCTTATATATATGACATGTATAGCTAGACTCTCACACACGCTACGTATTTATTGCTTCTCACTCTGCCAACACTGGTTACTGATGTAGCTTGAGCTTTAGGACTGATGTATTACTTTCCACGATCTCTATTCGAATAACCAATTGAAGCATTTGGACGAGTGTACGAATCTTTGGATATCTTTGACGGGGATTGATATGGCTTATTCATCGATCTTTTTCTTGAGTCTCTAGCCTCTGAATTTGGTTTTCTCTTTTCTTTACTAAGCACCTCGACTTTGCAAGCTCTATCAACTAGGACAACAAATTCTTTCAATTATAGAATTCCATCAAGAAGTTTAATATCCTCGTTCAACCCATCAATGAATCATTTACGAATGATTTCTTCAATAGAACATACTCCGGAGCATACTTGCTCAACCGTACGAATTCTCTCTCATACTCGGTCACAGTCATATGACCTTATTTCTATTCTAGAAACTCTTTGTGCTTTTGATCAAGAAACCGCTGACTTATATATTTCTTCCGGAACTCAGTCTAGAAGAATTCTCAGGTAACTCTTTCTCACAGTGCCACAGACATCAAAGTATTCCACCATTGATATGCAGTGTCCCCCAAAAGTTATACATCACATTTTAAACACTCAGAAAATGTGCAAGAAAGCTCATCAAATACTCTGATAGTGTTTTCAAGCCAAAACTCTGCTCTCTCTAAATCATCGCCAATAGTAGCTCTGAACTCTTCAGCCCCGTATGTCTGAATCTTATCAATTGTGGCTTATTCAATCTTAAAAGTTCCACACCCTGAGGAGCTACAAGAACTGATTGGGGATTAGGTGGGGATGGAGGTTGTTGTGCAGCTAGATTTGTTTGAATAAATTTCGTGAACCACTCGTTCATCATTTGTGAAAAGGCTTTTTTAGCCTTTCCTCTATGACTACTCGATAAATTTTTAGATTCAAACGGCGCTGCCCCTTGAGCGGGAGCTGGCGCATTACTCTCGACATCGTCAACTATAGATCGATTGGGATCCATTTACTATACAAAAACACATTTTAAATTGTCAAGAGTCATCACACTGCCACAGGTTATATATATGACATATATAGCTAGACCTTCACACACGCTACGTTAGTCCAAGAATCGACTAAACTATAGCTCGGATACCAATAAATGTAACACCCCTCACCTGTATTTAATGTTGGAATAAGGTTTCGGAGCATTACCGGACTTATAACACAACATTCAAACATTTCACATAAATTTCTCAAATTCATGGCAAAAATCATTGAATTCAATCACATTGTCCCTAATATGAGCCTACGAGGCTCTAAACATGCTTTAGGAGTGGTTTGGGACTAAACTGATAACTTAAGATACTTTTGAAATACTTAGAAAATATTTCCAAAATACAGGGGTCACATGCCCGTGTGCCTAAGCCATGTGTTACACATGGCCAAAGACATGACTGTGTCATAGGCATTGTTCAATCTCATGCCACTTACTAACATGGGTCACATGGCCAACCACAAGCCAGTGTGTCCAGCCCGTGTGCCCATTCGGACTGGCCTCACAAGACCGTGTGTCAGGTCGTATGCTAGGCCGTGTCAAACCTTTAGGGTATACCGACTTATGCCACACGGCCAAGTCACATGCCCGTGTGCTAAGCGGTGTCAAATTTGTAGGGTATACTAACTTATACCACACGACCAATCACACGCCCGTGTGCTAGGCCGTGTGGAGTATACTGACTTGGGTATTAATATGACCATGTATCACACACGGCTGAGACACACGCCTGTGTCTCTGTCTGTGTGGACAAAAATAGGCTATTTGCCAAGCCATTTTGCCACCCAAATTTGTATACACCTACATCAAGCCAAATGACACCAAAATAATAGATAAATAGGCATTCAAATCAACCTCAATCAAGCTTCATTTCTACCATTTCAATACTAACCAATATCAAACATATCAATACCTCAAAGTGCCATTCAAATTACACCAAAACTTATTATTTCAAATAATCAATATGACTATTTTCAATTATGCATCATTTATCCAATTCTCACAAACATACCAAACTCAATTTATAACCATTTAGTACCCCTAATTAGCAAATATCAACTAGCATCACATATCCATAATCAAGCACATAACAAGATCCATTTGCACAAATACACACACAACCAAAAAAAGCCAACTCTCATGGCTATATATATATACAAACCAAGCACTTAACATTTACAAGCCATTTCAAATGACCAAAGTCATTAACAATATATATATATATATATATATATCAAAATGACCAAATCCCTATACATTCCATATACCAAAATACCAAAGTTCTAAAGTACCAAGTGATAGTAGGATAGTGTGACGTAGTCTCCGACGATCCCCGAATCTGAGCTAGCTTTGAAGTCACTATAAAACACAGTAAAATAAACAAAGTAAGCTATAAAGCTTAGTAAGCTTGTATGAAAATAGTAAGCAAGTCTCAACATTCATTTACCATTCAAATTAAATGACATAATATGCAACAATGCATTAATCTCAAGCTAACATGAGCTTAACCACATACTTGATCATAAACTCACAACTTTCTTGACTCATTGCTCGTATAGTTTTCTGTACATACCTGTACTGACATGTATCTATTTCTCACCATTTCACATCTTAAATACACCTGTTGAACCAATCGAAATAAAATTCAGATACTCAGAAGTCTCGCACCCTAGGTTCCAATATCATGGCCAGAAGCCAAATCAATGAACTCGCACCTGAAGTGCTAATATCATGGCCCGAAGCCAACTCAATGAACTCACACACAAAGTGCTAATATCACGGCCCGAAGCCAACTCAATGAACTTGCACCCGAAGTGCTAATATCATGGATGAAGCCAACTCAATGAATTCCATAATGACATGTCATTCGTATCCTAATCTATTCCTAAGGTTCAACCGGGATTTCCAATGTTGAATCTTTGTTGAATGTGTCTGCAAGTTCGTAATTCACAATTTATGCAATATCAAAGCATTTAAAACACAAATATAACAATGCTTATTATATACGAACTTACCTCGAATACAAAAATGGCAAAACGAATCGATCAATCCAAAACCTTGTTCTTACCCCAATCTAAGTCCGTATTTTGTTATTCTTGATCTATATAATATCAAATTTAACTTATTTAATAATCTCTCTATTCAATTTAATCCAAAACATTCATTAAAGCACATTTACACTTTTGCCCTTAGTATTCCACAACTTTTACAATTTTTAGTCATTATTTAATAAAATCACAAATTCATGCAATTTAACCACAAACCATGCTAGTCGAATTTCAATTAGGTCCCTAGCAACCCATATTTTCCATTTATTTCACATTTTAACCACAAAGTTTTGACATTTCACAATTTAATCCCTAATTTGCATTTTCACTAAAAATCACTTAACAAAACTTATATAATTATCATCAAACATTCATAATCTATAATAAATCATAAAAATACATGCTTATTCATCAATAGAAACATCCTAAACCTTTAACAATTTTGCAAAATAGTCCCTGGGCTAGCTAGATTAAGTTGCAACGATCTCAAAAACATATAAATCATTAAAAACGGGACAAAAATCATACCTAAATGCAAGGATTGAAGATAGCCAAATATGGGAGTTTAAAAATGGCTTCTTTTGCACCCTATTTTGGTTGGAGAAGATGGCAAAAGAATAGAAAATTATTTTGTTTTATTTATTTTAAGTTATTTCTAATTTACCAATATAAGCTTAATTAATCACACTAATGTCAACTATACCAATCTCATAATTGTCCACTAACTTAATAATGGTCTAATTACCACTTAAGGACCTCTACTATTTAATTTCATAGCCATTTAATACTTCTAGCTTATATAACTCCAATTTTTCACTTTACACGATTTAGTCCTTTTTATCAAATTAAGCACTTAAACAATAAAATTTCCTAACGAAACATTCACACAATCATATTTTCATGTCGTAGGCATTAAAATAATAATAAAATAAATATTGTGACTTTGGATTTGTGGTCTCAAAACTACTATTCTGATTTGACTAAAAATGGGCTATTATAGCGCCAATCCCAGAGAGAGGCCCTTAATAAGTACCAAGAGGATACGCAGAAAAATCTCATAGAGGTTCTTCCAAAGTGGAGAGCAAATATAATTCTACATGCTCAGTTGGCCATGGGTCCCTTTAACCTAAGTAAGGTTGACTTTAAGTGTTTAAAGAGTGTCTTCGTCGACTCTCTTAACTTTGACATATACAATCTTGAGGGCGAGGGATGAGAGGCTATTCAAGAAGAATGGAAGAAATCAGTTGTTCTCGCCTCCCTCATTACCACCAATGTTGAGGATGTAGAATAGGTTTCTGGAATTGTAGAGCTAACCTTTGAAGATTGCCCCTAGCTAGATGATGCTCCAACCAAACCTGTCAACCAGTTCGTCGATGAGGAAACTAAGATGCTCCATCTTGTTTTGCACTTTCTTTGTAAAATATCTTTATTAGTGAATTGACCTTTCATCCCTCATTTTCTCCTCTATCATTATATTCTTTTTAATTAATCATTAGTTTTATGCTAACTTTAAAGTAAAAGGACTTTAGCATACCTAAGGAAGTAAGCCGGGCTTAGCGCACTATACAAATAAGGATTTTTCCTCCACTTAATACAATAATCGCCTAAACCTAGGCTCTGATACCAAGCTTGTAATGCCCTCCACCCAACCAACTCAACTAGATTCGAGTATTGGGTGTTACGCCTAAGGACTTACATACTTAGATTATTTCTATACTTTCTTATGTAACTATTTTATTAATATCTAATAAAATTTTTCCATAAGTTTTACTTTTAATTACCTTGTGTATTCTTATTATGAATGTCTTTACATCTAGTGTACTTTTATGTTTACATTATCAATAAATAACATAACAAAGACTATCAGTTACATCTTGCTTTTACTAAATACAGGTTCGAACACTACTTAACAATT
Source organism: Gossypium rotundifolium (assembly GCA_025506655.1). Classification (NCBI taxonomy): domain Eukaryota; kingdom Viridiplantae; phylum Streptophyta; class Magnoliopsida; order Malvales; family Malvaceae; genus Gossypium; species Gossypium rotundifolium. Next base: position 110,792,616 of record CP106724.1, on the reverse strand, counting down.
TATGCGTGAATACTAACTTCGCCATAAGACTTTCTGTATGGCTTACAATTATATAACTCATCTTGTCGTAACTATAACTTCATCATATCTCTATCATTTATCCTTTCTTCTTGGTATGCATATTAGCATCATCTGCTGCCCCTCTAGTGTAGCCTTGGCATCGTTTCTCGGTGCACTCTCTTAATAAATCCTAAAATTAGAAACATTCTAATTAAGTTTGTAAGAACTTAGTGAGGTAACCTTTCAAGCAATTTTTTATCATCTCTTATTAAGATTAAAGAGTTTCACTTTCCTTTACTTCTTGGGCAGGTACTTACTACGATTAATAACACACATATTAAACCTTTACTTACCTTGTTCTCTTTCATATTAAAGATCATACCTTAGGCGAAGTAGTTCTACTTACTTGTAGGCTTGTGCTTGTGACATACTTTTTTTCTATTCTTTAGCTCTTGTAGACGAGGCGGACTACATCTGCTTCTCAACATACCATATTCATTATCAATATATTATCACTTCTATCTTATAGGTCGCATTTACGCTTATGCTTACAAAGTCCGTCCACTCAACATTGTCTTCAAATGATTACCACGAGTGTCATTCCTCAAACTGCGCCACAAAGGCATACTTATTTGAAAATCTCTGTAGAAGTCTCCCCTTTAACATAGATAGAAAAAGAGGTGTCCAAGAACAACAGATAGCCAGAAAGGTGTTCAATCAAAGATAGATAGCTAGTAAGGCATCCATAGATAGTAGATAACCAATAAGGCATCCATAGATAATAGATAGCCAGTAAGACATCCATAGATGATAGATAGCTAGTAACACATCCATTCATAAATAGATAGCCACAAAGCCATCCTTACATAAGGAGCTACAAAGGCCTTCTATTCATTTGACCACAAAGGTGCATTTTATAGATTTGGAAAAAAGGAAAATCCTTTACATCCACCACACAGGCGTCCTATAACAGAGATAGCCGTGGAGGCTCAAATATGACATAGTTAGCCACAGAGGCTCTTTAACAGAATCAACCAAAAAGGCTCTATAATAGAATTATCCAGAAAGGCTCTTTAATAGAATCAGCCACAAAGTCTCTTTCACAGGAAGTGGTGTTTTTGATGATAGGGATTTTCCTAAACTCAACGTCTTGAGGTTTGCCCTTCATTGTCTGGTACTCACCTAACCATCCTTTTTATCTTCTTACACATGATGCCATCGCTATAAGACTACGTATTAAACTATTTGGTCTTCATTGTCATGGCTGTAGACTTTCTGTATTAGAGATTTGTGTTTATTGTCCCGACGAACCCTTTATTCCACACACAGACACAGACTCATCATGTAGACTCATGCTTGATTGACTCACTCTTATAGACTTCATCACACAAATACATTTACACTTTCAGACATGCAACACACTTATCTTTACCATTGCACACAGACTCTTTCCATGTAAAGACTTACTCATAATAGACAAAGACGTGCTTTCAGACACACACATACATGCGTATACTTTCTATTAGAACAGAAACATATCATTAAGCTCATGCTTTCTTCACACATTCATCGTCCACATACTTCTTTTCATAATAGAGGCACATCATTACTTAACCATCACATGCAAGCTAATCAAGTGTACATCTTTTGCAAAATCAACATATCACACTTGCATAACTTACATTTTCATTGCAAAGATAGCCATTTAAGATAGAAGAAAGGAACTTAAAAACCTACGAAAGCTCACATATAACATAGTTAGCTACGGAGGCTCTTTAAGAGAATAAGCTAAAAATGCTCTTTTACAAAATTAGCCATAAAGGCTCTTTAACAAAATCAACCACAAAGGCTCTTTAACAGGAAATGATGTTTTCGATGATAGGAATTTGCCTAAACTCAACATCTTGAGGTTTGCCTCTTCTCGCCTGGTACTCACCCAACTATCTTTTTCATCTTAATCCACATGATGCCATCGCCACCCTACTAGTTCTTACAATATATGATCTTTATTGTCTTGGCCATTCACTTTTTGTGTCAGATATTCGTGTTTGTTGTTTCGACGAACCCTTTATTCTGCATTAAGACACAGACTCATCATGCAAACTCATGCTTGACTGACTTACTCTTACAAACCTTATCACACAAATGCATTTACACTTTTAGACATGCAACACACTTATCTACTCCATTGTACATAGACTCTTTCCATGTAGAGGCTTGCTCATAACAGACAAAGATGTGCTTTTAGATAGATACATGTATGCATATACTTTCCATTAGAACAAAAACATATCATCAAGCTCATGCTTTCTTCACACATTCATCATCCACATACTTCTTTTCATAACAGAGGCACATCATTACTTGACCACACATGCAAGCTCGTTAAGCATACATCTTTCACAAAATCAGCATATCACACATGCATAACTTACATTTTCATTGCTCAGATAGCTACTTAACATAGAATAAATGAACATACAAACCTACGAAAGCTCACATATAACACAGTTAGTTATAGAGGCTCTTTAACAGAATCAGCCACAAAGGATCTTTAATAAGAAATGGTATTTTCAATGATAGGGATTTGCCTAAACTCAATGTCTTGATGTTTGCCCCTTATTCCTTGGTGCTCACCCAACCGTCCTTTTCATCTTCTTCTACATGATGCCATCACCATCGGACTAGGTCTTACACAATATGGTCATCATTATCATGGCCATGGGCTTTCCATATTAGATATTCGTGTTTACTATCTCGGCGGACCCTTTATTCCACACATAGACACAAACTCATCATACAAACTCATTCTTGATTAACTTACTCTTATAGACTTCATCACACAAATGCATTTACACTTTCAGACATGCAACACACTTATCTTTACCATCACACATAGACACTTTCCTTACAAAAGCTTACTCATAATAGACAAAGACGTGCTTTCAGACACACACTTGCATGCATATACTTTCCATTAGAACAAAACATATCATCAAGCTCATTCTTTCTTCACACATTCATTGTCCACATACTTCTTTTCATAATAGAGGTACATCATTACTTGACCATCACATGCAAGCTCATCAAGCATACATCATTCACAAAATCAGCATATCACACTTGAATAGTTTACATTTTCATTGCACAGATAGCCATTGAATATAGAAGAAATAAAAATAAAAACCTACATGGAAGATTCAATTAGAGACTCACTAGGTGTTCACGAAACACTTACTTAAACTCACTTTTAAGAGCTTTAAATGTCAGATTTGGGCTTCCTTCGAGTAGATCAGTAGCCCCTAAACATTATATCACAAAGACGCATCAAAATCTATCAACTTAACTCATTCTTCCTTTGATTTCAAACACCAAAATCATATAAAAAGGTGTTTCCATGTCTGCTCTATCAAGCTAAATAGGTCTACTCTTTGGTAGCATAACATGCAATATTGCGAAACTTACCTTAGCAAAGGGGCGTCTTTAGCTTAGAGTCATTTCTCAACTTAGCTTAAAGCTCTTTTCTGGTTTTCTTTAGACCTATTGTAACATCCCAAAATTGGGCCTAGGAGAATTGAGCCCAATGGGCCTTAGGCGTAGTAGCGTTTAAATTTTTAGAGAATAAGAGATCGGCTTAAATGCAAGTTAGACCTATTGGATAAGTGATTTTGGAAGGTTAGAGGGCTTCTATGAAGTCCCGGGATCAAATATTGGCTTTGGGGAAATTTTGGTTTTAGGTGAAAAAAAAACCCTGGAAGTTGGCAGATAGGCCTTGAGAATAAAATATGGAGGAAAATGACACAAGTGGAGTGTGTGGTGTAGTGGCAAAGTGACGCCACATAGAGACAAGGGAGTGACGCCACAAGGAAGGAAGGAGGTCCAAGGTTCAAGTCTTGGCTTTTGCATTTTGGTTTCTTTTTGCTTGGACCTTAGAATTTGGCCCATAGTTTATATTTAGTTGTGCATGGTTTAAGACACAAGAGGAGCTTGTGGCCAAGTGGTTAGCGTGGATTATGTTGCAAGGGAGCCTAGGTTCGAATCTCATGAGAAGCAAGGAGTATTTATTTTGCGAATTGACTGTAAGAGTTTCAGCTTGAATTTAAACTCTCGACGAAGGATCCCACATCGGAAAGATACAAGGAATGAAGGTGAAGAGCTAGCTATATAAAGAGCATGCCAGAGAAGGGTTAACATACCTTGGTGGGCGTTGGGCACAGGAGTGGTCGCAGCTGCTGGTTTAGCACCGTAGTCCTATCGTGTGCAACTCTCTACTCTAGTTGTAGAGCGGCAATGTCAAGTGTTTATCACGGCAATAGTAGTTACACCAGGCGTGCGAGTGCACGTGGGGCTTCACACGATAGTTGAGGCCATCGTAGTATTCTTGTGGGTTGGGGTCATTGGGTCGCGATGGGTCGGTGGGCCTAATGGGCCCGTGAGGCCCGCTTGGAATAAATTGTATGATGATATAGTATATAGTGAACTAGACTAGGTGGAACCTATATACGTGGCTAGATTTGTGTTAGGTGGGCCACACAGCGTGTGGGCCTAAATGGGTCAAGTCGGGTTTTAGGCCCAATGTCTAGTGGTGACCTAAAATGGTAGTCGAGTCATTGTGGTAACATTAGACCTTCGGAGGCCATTGTAGGTGCGAAATTACTAAAATACCCTTGGTGGGTAAATTACGAAAATACCCTTGGTGGGTAAATTACTTAAAATACCATTAGGAGGTAAATTACGAAAATACCCTTGGTGGGTAAATTACTAAAATACCCTTGGTGGGTAAATTACTAAAATACCCTTGGTGGGTAAAATTACTGTTATACCTTAGAGGTTGATTAGCATGATTATGTTGTTTAGTTTTGGCCGATTGTGGAAGGCGTAACCTTTTAGGAGGCGATAGTCAAGATTTGCGTGAGTGATCTACCGAGATTTGGAGACTTGAGACTTTTAGGAGCCACGTGTGATTTGGGGTTTAGTCAATCGTGCTAATCAAAAGCGTAATCATCGCACTGCTTTCTCCGCTTAATTGTTTATTAATGTGTATACTTGAGTATGATGTGTGATAGCCGACAATAAAGGCTAAAGTGATGGATACCCATGTGTGGGGTAATCGGTTAATGTGTTAGTAAATTGTGATATTAAATTATTTATGGTGCTGTGTGATATAATAATGAGCATGTGAGGTATACTCATTCGATATGATGATTTGACATGATACATTTGCATATTTGCATGGGATTGGTTTTGATCAAGGAAGGACGGGTGTACATATTATGTACGTAGTCTAATGTTAGCCTCGTGCTACATTAGCGCTTGATGGTTAGTCGTGTGCTTCATCAAGGGAGATGTTGGCTAGGTGCCAATCTCGCGGTTGATAGTGAGTGCATCATCGAGACGGATTAATGTTGGGATCACTTATGTGATCGGTGGTTTCGCCACGCCTTGAGCAAGAAGTCCGCCAAGGTAGGATTTGAGGATCACGATGTGATCGGTGGCTCACCACGGCCTTGTGCAGCAGTCTACCGAGGTAGGATATGTGGGATCACTCGATTGTGATCGGTAGATTAGCCACTACCTTAGGTGTGAGTCTGCTAAGGTTGGTGTAACTGGATGGACTTAGGATTGGGTGGGATACATTTTGCATATCTATTGGTATGGGTGTGTGGGTATGGGTTAAGCCCATACGAGTGGAAACATGTGTAATAATTATGCATCGAGTCTGTGGACTCACCCAAATTTTCTCAACCATTTCAAGTGATTCATGAGCTTGGACCGGGTTGGAGTGGATACAAGGTGGCCATGTAAAAGAAGAGATTTTGATTATTTTATGCATTTTTGAAATTAAGTATTTTGTTTAAATATTGGGTTGTAATAAGGGCCTTGTTGTTATTTTTGGTATTATTTTATTATGGGCTTGATTTAATTAAATTACTATGTGAAGATGATTTTATTTTTAGCCACCTATTTACTCAAAGCATATACATTAAAGTTTTAATTTGGACATTTTAAGTATAATTTTAAATGGACATGGTTTTCAAAAGTTAACAAATTTAAATGTTTTATTCTAAAGTCAAAAAGATTTTCAACCGTTCTTCCGCAGTAACATACCAGATCCGGTCAGGGCTTGTGGGCCGGGTTTGGGGGTGTTACAAATTGGTATCGAGCCGATTTAAAACTCGACTTTGGGGTTTTGGGCCCAAAATGTTTTTCTCATTGGGCTTTTCAAGAATTTGGGCTTTCATAAAATTTTTCAGTTATTCGGCATGGCACTGACCTCCGCCCGAAGTCCACCAGGTAAGTACTTCGAACTTTTGAAGTGATTTGTTATATGAATTGTTATGGGTTTAATTGGGCTCATAGATTAGAATATTAGGATTATTGAACCTTAGGACTAGTCTACTCAAACATATGCATAAAACTTAAGGATTATTAAATAAACCTCGTGAAGTTAGTCGCCAAGTTAAGGTGTGGCAACCAATCATGACGCATGTCAGGATTGGTATTCAAGAAGAGCTTGGTACTTAAGCGATCCTAGTGACTCACCTTCTCTTTACTCGAATCCTACAGTGCGTAGCTACGGTTCACCTTAACCAAGAGGACTTATTCATAGGCTAAACCAATTATTAAAACCCGAAAGGGATTTGCCTTATTGTTTTAAAACCCTTGTTTTTTTTAAATTTTCAAATTTACCCTTTGGTTTGTAAACCCAAAATCGATTTTAAAAGATGTTTTCTCGATTTACAAAATTACCAAAATGCCCTAGTGGTAAAATTACAAAATGCCCTCAGATTGTAAAATTACCGTACTACCCTTAACTTTTGTTAAAATGGTTTTACTTTACAAAATACCAAAATCCGAAGTTTTACATATTATGATACTCGTTTGGGGAAATTTATGAAAATACCCTCGTTGATAAAATTTTCAACATGCCCTTGGTTTCTAAATTTTCATATGATCCTCGACTTTTACTAAAATATTCCTATTTTACAAAATATCAGAAAATCCTATTTTTGCAAAATATTGAGATATCCAGATTGGAAGTTTACAAGAATACCCCCGACTTACAGAATTACCAAAATAACCCCCAATTTCTCAAATTTCAATGACATCTTTAATTTGGAAATTTTCAAAATACCTTTAAGTTCTAACAATTTTGAAATGCCTCGATTTGTAAAGATTTTTCCAATTGACCCCGATTTATTACAAAAATACCTCAGAGGACAAAAGACGTAAATACCCTAGGGTAGAAACGAGTAAATGTCCGAATAGTGAATGTGTGGTAGATACCCTTTGAATGGATGTGTTTTTAGTGAAGAATGTGAATGTTTGAATTAGAATAGAGAACTTGAGATGAAACTTTGTGTGATCGAAAGAACCACTTCTGGAACTTCTATTCATAAAATTTGCTCGTGGATAAATAGAGGAACAAAATTTCTAATGCATAAAACTTTCTAAACAGATTAAGTCGTGACGCTAGATATAAGTTCTAGGGGGCGTGGTCGCAATACTCGTGGACGTGGTAGAGGCAGGATGACAGTATCTAGAACCTTGAATGTGGACTTAGAAACTGTGCCTAGAGAATGTGGTTAGTTTTATTAAAATCAGAGTGCGCAGCAAGAGCGTAGTGTGGTAGGTTAGGATGTGCAACTGTAGTTAGTTGGAAATTTCGAGGACGAAATTTCTTTAAGGAGGGTAGATTTGTAACATCCCAAAATTGGGCCTAGGAGAATTGAGCCCAATGGGCCTTAGGCGTAGTAGCGTTTAAATTTTTAGAGAATAAGAGATCGGCTTAAATGCAAGTTAGACCTATTGGATAAGTGATTTTGAAGGTTAGAGGCTTCATGAAGTCCCGGATCAAATATTGGCTTTGGGGAAATTTTGGTTTTAGGTGAAAAAAACCTCGGAAGTTGGCGAGATAGGCCTTGAGAATAAAATATGGAGGAAAATGACACAAGTGGAGTGTGTGGTGTAGTGGCAAAGTGACGCCACATAGAGACAAGGGAGTGACGCCACAAGGAAGGAAGGAGGTCCAAGGTTCAAGTCTTGGCTTTTGCATTTTGGTTTCTTTTTGCTTGGACCTTAGAATTTGGCCCATAGTTTATATTTAGTTGTGCATGGTTTAAGACACAAGAGGAGCTTGTGGCCAAGTGGTTAGCGGCGTGGATTATGTTGCAAGGGAGCCTAGGTTCGAATCTCATGAGAAGCAATGGAGTATTTATTTTGCGAATTGGACGGTAAGAGTTTCAGTTGAATTTAAACTCTACTGACGAAGGGATCCCACATCGGAAAGATACAAGGAATGAAGGTGAAGAGCTAGCTATATAAAGAGCATGCCAGAGAAGGGTTAACATACCTTGGTGGGCGTTGGGCACAGGAGTGGTCGCAATGGTTTAGCACCGAGTCCTATCGTGTGCAACTCTCTACTCTAGTTGTAGAGCGGCAATGTAGAAGGTCATTACGGCAATAGTAGTTACACCAGGCGTGCGAGTGCATGTGGGGCTTCGACACGATAGTTGAGGCCATCAAGAGTATTCTTGTGGGTTGGGGTTGTTGGGTCGCGATGGGTCGGTGGGCCCAATGGGCCTGTGAGGCCCGCTTGGAATAAATTGTATGATGATATAGTATATAGTGAACTAGACTAGGTGGAACCTATATACGTGGCTAGATTTGTGTTAGGTGGGCCACACGAGCGTGTGGGCCTAAATGGGCCGAAGTCGGGTTTTAGGCCCAATGTCTAGTGGTGACTGAAAATGGTAGTCGAGTCGCTCAGGGTAACATTAGACCTTCGGGAGGGCCATTGTAGGTGCGAAATTACGAAAATACCCTTGGTGGGTAAATTACGAAAATACCCTTGGTGGGTAAATTACGAAAATACCATTAGGAGGTAAATTACGAAAATACCCTTGGTGGGTAAATTACGAAAATACCCTTGGTGGGTAAATTACGAAAATACCCTTGGTGGGTAAAATTACGGTTATACCCTTAGAGGTTGATTAGCATGATTATGTTGTTTAGTTTTGGCCGATTGTAGGAAGGCGTAACCTTTTAGAGGCGATAGTCAAGATTTGCGTAGTGATCTACCGAGATTTGGAGACTTGAGACTTTTAGGAGCCACGGTGATTTCGGGTTTAGTCAATCGTGCTAATCAAAGCGTAATCATCGCCTGCTTTCTCCGCTTAATTGTTTATTAATGTGTATACTTGAGTATGATGTGTGATAGCCGACAATAAAGGCTAAAGTGATGGATACCCATGTGTGGGGTAATCGGTTAACAGGTTAGTAAATTGTGATATTAAATTATTTATGGTGCCTGTGTGATATAATAATGAGCATGTGAGGTATACTCATTCGATATGATGATTTGACATGATACATTTGCATATTTGCATGGGGATTGGTTTTGATCAAGGAAGGACGGGGTGTACATATTATGTACGTGGTCTAATGTTAGCCTCGTGCTACATTAGCGCTTGATGGTTAGCTGTGTGCTTCATCAAGGGAGATGTTGGCTAGGTGCCAATCTCGGCGGTTGATAGCTGAGTGCATCATCGTAGACGGATTAATGTTGGGATCACTTATGTGATCGGTGGCTCTGCCACGGCCTTGAGCAGTAAGTCTGCCAAGGTAGGATTTGAGGATCACGATGTGATCGGTGGCTCAGCCACAGCCTTGTGCAGCAGGTCTACCGAGGTAGGATATGTGGGATCACTCGATTGTGATCGGTGGATTAGCCACGGCCTTAGGCAGGGAGTCTGCTAAGGTTGGTGTAACGGATGGACTTAGGATTGGGCTGGGATACATTTTGCATATCTATTGGTATGGACTGTGTGGGTATGGGTTAAGCCCATACGAGTGGAAACATGTGTAATAATTATGCACTGAGTCTGTGGACTCACCCAAATTTTCTCAACCATTTCAAGTGATTCATGAGCTTGGACCGGGTTGGAGTGGATACAAGGTGGCCATGTAAAAGAAGAGATTTTGATTATTTTATGCATTTTTGAAATTAAGTATTTTGTTTAAATATTGGGTTGTAATAAGGGCCTTGTTGTTATTTTTGGTATTATTTTATTATGGGCTTGATTTAATTAAATTACTATGTGAAGATGATTTTATTTTTAGCCACCTATTTACTCAAAGCATATACATTAAAGTTTTAATTTGGACATTTTAAGTATAATTTTAAATGGACATGGTTTTCAAAAGTTAACAAATTTAAATGTTTTATTCTAAAGTCAAAAAGATTTTCAACCGTTCTTCCGCAGTAACATACCAGATCCGGTCAGGGCTTGTGGGCCAGGTTTGGGGGTGTTACACCTATTAAAAAGAATGCTTTTTCACGAAGGAAGAAGGATCCCCTTTTTATAACCTGATAATCCAGATTTTTTAACCCTTACCCCTATGATATCTTGACACTTGTTACAATCCTAACCACTTAGTCGTATGAGTGGTTTACAGTTGTAAGAAAATGTGCATGACTGCTTACTTATTTAAGTGCATATGTATTCATTTCCTGGTTTGTTCCCAACTATTCGTTGGAAAATAATCAAGGCCGTAGTCAGATAAACTCGGTGTATTTCACCAATTCAAGTCCCTCGCTTCCCAAAGTGCCATCTTTCATCATCCTTATGCGAATCTGTTCACCTTATAGTTCCTACCAAAGCATCATTTGGGCAAATAAAATTGCATCAACTTGTTCTCTCCTGACTCGTTCGTATAACAGGGTTTCGCCAAAAGGGCATGTATATAGTCTTCGAGGTAGTGGCCAAGTCTAACATTTAGCAAAAGTACACTACCTATCCTTTTTCTTTCTTGGACCTTACTCAGTCACAAAGACTTCACTGTGCCGATTGTTACCCAGAACTTCACGATGAAATGGAAAATCAAGTTGAGTAGGAGAGTGTAACACTCCTAACCCGTATACGTCACCGAAATAAGGTTATAGAGCATTACCAAAACGTTTAGAAACATTTACAAATAATTTTTGTAAGTTACTATTCAAAATCCAAAATCATTCATAAGGCCCCTTAAATGGACCCTCGATGCCCAATATGAGCATTAAAATCGAGCCGGGACTTAATCAGAACCTCTAAGAATTTTTCATGAAATTTTAAAAATTTTCGAAGGCACAGGGCTCACACGCCCATGTGGCCCAAAGGACATGCCCGTGTGACTGTAGGACAAGCCCATGCTGCAGGCCGTGTTCTACCCCGTGTAACTCTCTGACTTGTGCACACGGTCATTTCAAAATTAGGTACAGGTTTCACACGGCCAAGACACACACCTGTGTTCTAGGCCGTGTAGCACACAAGGCTGAGACACACGCCCGTGTCTCTGCCTGTGTACTCAATTCTGAGCATTCTATTTCTCAAAATTAAGGTGCTGGGAACACACGACCTAACTACACGCCCATGTACCAGTCCGTCTGTCACACACGATCTAGACACACGCCTGTGTGTCTGCTCGTGTGGACAAAATAAAGCTATTTCTAGCTTCATTTCTCACTCAAAACCAAACCAATGACCTGCACTTAAACTCACATCCAAATGCCAACCATTTCAAGCATACATGTTCATAATATTACCTTGGTTTAGTCCATATGTGAGGCATAATTTGATCAACTACTTAACACATATGTACCTACCATAGTATGACATTACAAATATATCAAAACAAACCATTACTAGCCATTCCAATGGCTAGATGACAAACATCATTTACATATACATGCCAATATGGCCAATATAACTATACATGCCATTGTAACCATAATTGCTTTACCATATTGTATCGACATGGGCTGATAGATAGTGCGAGTGATCCCCGCCAAGCTTCCAATCCGATGAGCTTTCGATTTACTCTAAAATAGTGAAATAAAACTAAGTAAGTATAAAATGCTTAGTAAGTTCGTATAACATGGTACTTAACTTACCATTCATTCTATTTTGAGGTAACTATGTAAGACATATTCAATCAATTTGGCCTCAAGCCCTACACACATCCTTATTGCCCTTGTTAGTCATACTTTCTATAATAACATTAAAACATATATCTAGGCTCAACAACAATCAAGTTTCCAAGCACATATGCTTTCCACAACAGGTATGAATTCAACATGCATAATTCATCTCATTATTACAAGTATAATTTCATGCTAGTTCATTTCGAGTTCAGATAATTTCATATCAGAACTTTACTCATATTACTCGGAATATAAAGATCACGATTAATACACTCAAGGTGTATAAGTCTATAATCAAGGATGTACATACTCATAAAAAAATTCCATGTACAGTATCATCATTTCATATTTCCATATATCAATTATCACGTATCGTCATTTTCATGTATTTCAAGCTAATATGTGTAATAACTCATTTCTTATTCATATCTTCTCATGTTAAGAACTTTTACCCATTGAATTTATCTGAAATATCGATGGATACACAGGTAGTAGACTCGTGGTGTACAAATCAAGATTCTTCAATTCGTATTGAATGGCTCCCATAAGGTACTATTTCAGGGAGTATGCTCTCGAGCCACACATGTATACAACAGGATTACCAGTCCAGGCTAAATCCTTTTTATGACATATGCTCTAAGAAGCATGATTTGGATTACCCGTCCGGGCTAAATCCAATCCATAAAATATGCTCGAGAGGACTTATATCAAGATTACCCATCTGGGCTAAATCCTTTCTATAATGAGGTCAATAGGATTTCTCGTCGAAGCTAAATCCCATCAGTAACAAATGTAGGACCTCATTCATTTCGGGAAATCACATATCCATCAATTTTCCATTTTATTCAATCGGGATTTAAACATTTTTCGCAAGCATTATCGGCATGTAGTTATTTCATACATCCACAACATTCATAAAATTCAAATAAACACATTCCAATTCATTTCAAGCATATAAGTAACATTTTTATCATTTATCCTTTATCAGGCATTATCATTTAATTTAAACATTTTCATTTATCTAAGCTTAATCGGATATGTAATCATTTCACATATTTATTACATTTATACAATTTAAATAAACACAATCAATGCAAGCATGTAAATAAACACAATTTAGTTACATAAACTTACCTCGACAATGATCATGTATGTAAAATCTACTACTCCGATATTTTCCTCTTTCCTCATTCTAACTCTGAATTTGGTCTATCCAGATCTAAATGAGTAAATTTAACATCAATTTATCATATTTCTTATTAAAGTGGACTCAATTTTCATCCTACGAAAAATTACCATTTTGCCCCTAACTTTTCCATAAATTCCCATTTCGTCCCTTGGCTCAAAAAATGAATCTAGTGCAATTTACTCCCTATTCCAAGCCTAACCAAAATCCCATTACAAAATTTATAGCACATGTATTCATAAAAATTCAAAATTTTTCATCAAATATCACAACTTTACATTTTAGTCCTTAAATCATATTTTCATCAAAAATCACTTTGTAAAAGTTGTTTATATATCAACAACCTTTCATTTTCTAGCATAAATTTCTAATTTTAGCATATTCATACATGACCCAGATTTCATACCTTGATAACTTTTCAAATTAATCCCCCAAATAGATAGATTAAGCTATGCCGGTTTCAAAAATATCAAAATTACTAAAAACGAGGCTCGATTACTTACCCAAATAAGCTTGAAAGTCTTCTTCCCCTCTCCTAGGGTTTCCATGGAAATATTCGGGGAAGATGATATGAAATTTTTTTCCTTTTTCATAAAATTAAATTGTCATTTAATAACTTTTCATCTTTTCAATTTAGTCCTTAGCCTTTTTTATTTTTCCATGGATGAGTCATACCAAAATATCTACATACTTCTCTTTAATGGTCTGATAAACTGAAATATGAACATATTTTAATCCCATATTTAGCATACTTTTGGATGATTTTTCCCTTTAATTATGGAAATAGGTGCTCCTAATCCTTTGTTTTCATGTTTTATACTCAGAAGAGCACCTGGAGGATGAAAAGAACGAAGAACAGGCCGGAAACAGAGAAAATGGGCCAAAGTACAAAATCCACATGGCCTGGGCCCAAGACCACACGGTCGTGCCCTGCAAGAAGAGTCTATAATGGCCTGGACTTTAAAAAACACAGTCGTTCCTCATCAACAGACTCGAACATGGCCTGGCCATGATTTACACGGGCGTGTGCCATGGGCGTGTCTCTGCCACAAGTAAGAAGAATTCTATTCGGATTCGAGTACTTAAAGGCGAAGAAACATATTCCAAAAGCCTATATAAAGACCCTGGAGGCCAACCTTTAAGGGGCATTTAGCTAGGCCAAAGAGTCGAGCCAGAGCAGTTAAATTCAGGGATTTATTCAAAGAAAGCTAGTTGATTCATCTCAAGAAGCCAGAATCATACTCAAGACCGAGGATCTCTCTTTCAATTCCTTCAGGGGTTTTAGGGCTTTCTTATGTTTTGTTTTATCTTTTCTTCTGAGATGTTTTCTTCTACAATTATTAAATAAACCCTCAGATACTTGAGGGGGATGAAACCTAAGACGGATCTTGTTATTGATAATTGAGCTGCATGATAAATACTTAATTTGTTCTTAACTATGTGTTCTTAATTTTTGTTTTGGTATTTTGGGATATAGATTCAAGTGTGATCTGCATAGGCAGAGGAGGAAGAGACCCTGTCTAAGAGTAGATCTAGCATAGTTAAGCGGAGTTGCTCGCGTGCTGATAAACCGTAAAAGTAACATATTTTAACCCCATATTTAGTATGTTTTTGGATGATTTAGCCCTTGATTTATGTAAAAAGGTGATTTTAATCCTTTCTTTTCATGTTTATACTCAGGAAAGCACCCGAGGACAAAAAGAATAAGAAACAGGCTTAAAACGGGCCAATTTGGGCCAAAGAGAAAATCAACACGGCCTAGACTTCAAGCCACACGGTTGTGTCTCGTCAATTTACTTCACACGGCCATGCCACAATTTACATGGCCGTGCCCGAATCGACAGAATCGAGACACGTCCTAAAAACGGTTTACACGGGTGTGTACCACGGTCGTGCCCCTACTGCGAGAGAGAGCAATTTCACTCAAATTTGGATAATTTGAGGCAGAAAAACACATTCCAAAGCCTATTCAAACACCGAGTAAGAAGTATACTTGAATTAGGACACTTAGAGGCCAAGTAAAGCATTCTAAAAATCTATATAAACACGCTAGGTGTATCCTAAAAGGGGTGGTTAGCTAGGCCAAAGAGCCGAGCCAAAAGGCCAGATTTGTGGGAATTACTCGAAGATAGCCAGTTGATCCATATCAAGGAGCCGAAATTCTACTCAAGATGGCGGATTTCTCCTTCAATTCCTTCAGGGGGTTTTAAGGATTTCTTATGTTTTGTTTTATCTTTTCTCTTGAGATGTTTTCTTTATTCATTTTGAACTAAACCCTTCAGATACCTGAAGGGGATGAAACCTAGATAAATCTTGTTATTGTTTTCTGAATTATATGATAAATACTTAGTTTGTTCTTAATTATGCATGCTTAATCCAAATCTGATGTGCTTAGGTGGAGGAGGAATAGACCCTGCTTAAGAGTAGATCTAGCATAATTAAGCGGAGTTGATCGTACGCCTAGAGATAGGGTGATGAGTTTTTGTCGGATTAGGGTGAAACCTCATATGGGAGTCCATAGATCGATTTACTGCTATTCTAGGGGGTTATTATTCGAGAAAGAGATTTTAGTTAATTAACCTAGGGTTAGACGTTATTCACCTTGAGAGAGGGTTTAATATATGTGAAGAGTCTTACGGATCAAACTAAGTGAATAAATCGTATGGTTCAGTCTTAAATAACAAGTGAAGTCTAGGTGGATTCTTCCTGTTAACACCCTTAACCCCTATCCGTCACCGGATTGAGTAGCAAGGTATTACCGAACAAAACACAAGTGGCCATAAACAATTATTGCTCACATAGTCATATATGAAAGCAATTTAAACAACCCGAATATGCTTAGATAATAACATACAAAAATTTAATCCCTTTTATGATATTCACAAATAACTCATCAATATAATTAACAATGAACACTGTCCACTTGATATTTTAAAATCACATTAGCCGAATATACACATGCTTGAAATGGCTTTTCTTAAAAAATAAATAAAAATCACTAAATATAAACATACATATGTATAGTTGCATGGTATCTTGTTCAATCAGTTTCAAATAAACTAAATAAACACATCTCAGCAAAGTATGTCTCAATTTATTAATAAGAACATAACCGAATCTGCAAATTTCGTTATAAAACTATCTTCTCAATTCGTTTTTCATTTGATCACTTCATAGTAAATCCTCCTCAATCTTTAAACCAAACACATTTGAATATGGTACTAACCATTTCCCAACTTCAACCTTATTGTAACATCCTAGATTAGGGGTTATGCGTTTGTGCATAATTCATGAGTAGTAGGTTTTGGCAGTGTTTAGAAGTGAATTAAGGGTTTTTAAAGTCCTAGGATGGAAGAGAAAGCTTTGGACAATTATTGGTTTTTAAGTTAAAAACAAGAAGTGATGTGGAAAGTGGCAAGGGACGCCACCTAAGGTGCAAGGGTTATGGCATCAAGTGATGTACTTTAAGGGAAGAGGTTCAAATCCCATTGTGTGCTTTTTTGCTTAATTTTATGAAATAGCATGTTTACTGTGATATGTGGTGTGCATTTTTAGAACCTTGGAAATGTAAGGAAATGTATGAAAATGTATGGAAATGGAAGGAAATGTATGGAAATGTAAGGAAATGTATGGAAATGTATGGAAATGTATGGAAATATAATGAAATGTATGGAAATGTATGGAAATGTAAGGAAATGTATGGAAATGCAAGGAAATGTAGGGAAATGTAAGGAGATGTAGGGAAATGTCCTGGAAATGTAAGAAATGATTTGGAAATGTTAAGTTAAAAGAGGAAAGTGAACATTTTGGAAATGCTAAGTTAAAAAGAGGAAAGTGAACATTTATGGAAACTAGGAAAATGATTTAGAAATGATTCAAAAGAGGAAAGTGAACATTTATGGAAACTAGGAAAATGATTTAGAAATGATTCAAAGAGGAAAGTGAACATTTTCGAAACTAGGAAATGTAAGGAAATGTCAAGTTTAAAGAGCCAAACGAAAATTTTGGAAACTTAGAAATGACTTAGAAATGTCGAGTTTTAAAGTTTAAAGAGGAAATTAAGGCAAGGTGGCCTTAAGAGAAAAAGTATGTGAAATTTGACACACAAACAAAGCTTGGAAAAAGTGGCCTAAAGATGCCACTTAAGGCCTCTGAAATGGCGCCACATGCAAGTGTATTTGGGCCAGGATCGAGTCACTAAGGAAGCAAATAAAAGAAGTTTTATTTTTGCTTCTAGAAGCACGTAGGTGGACAAGCACAAGGCTTGTAAAGAGGAGTTTCATTCTCTTTAAATTCAGCTAATTAGGGATAAATAATGGATTTATTTTAGATTATTTTCAAGAGATAAATGAGGAATTATTCTTTAATTAGGAAAATAAGGAGAAGTGATGGCCAAGTAAGGGACTTTGAGTTTAATAATTTTGCTAAGTAAGGATAGTTACTGAATTATCTTTTATTTTAGGTGATAATTAAAGAGATAAAACTATCAAAATAGAAGAGTGATGGCCAAGTAAGGATTCTAAGTTAGTAATTTGGCTATAAAAGGAAAAGAGAGGCCATTCTGCATTATTTTCTGTTCTTTGAAAGCCTCTGCCTAATTCTCTTCACCAAATCTTCTTCTTCTTTTATTTTTGCCAAGCCAAAATACCTTGTGTTCTAGCCGAATCCTCCATCTTTATTCTTCCTTCTCTTTTCTTTCTAAATTCCTCCAAAAGCCGAAAGTTGTGAGAGCATCATTTAGCCATAGCCGAATCTCTGAAGGTTGAAGTGAAGGTGCAATCGATTCCTTCAAATAAGGGTAAGATCCAAGTTTAGTTTCCATTCTTTTATATTTTAGACTTATCAAAATTTAGGGACTAATTTTGATTATTAATCTTGGCCAAATCATGGAAGGAGAAGTTCTTTTCCCGAAGGTACACAATAGGCCGCGTGTTCCCTAATTATTCGGTGAATTTTTGGATTTAAGATCCTTAAGGTAAGTGACTATGAATATTCGGCCAAGACGCTATTTTTGTAGTAGATCTATTATTATGTGTTTTAAGCTGAAAACTAACCGATTCAAGGGATCTAGTGAGTAGCCGATTTCAAAGGGGAAGAATACAAGTTTTGGATTTGATTTTTATTCAATCGGCATTAAGGTAAGTACACAAATCCTACGAGGATTCGATTTTATGGCGAATAGGCCTTTGCTAAATATTACCATGTTGGCGAATGTAGGCATTAAAATCTAAGGTAGTAGATCGGATTTCGGATTTCAAGTGAAATTGTTAAGTTTAATCGGTGTGTACCCTACTCTAAGTTTTAATATGTTCATGGCTATGTTTTAAATTAAATGTGTTAATATGAAAGTGAAAGAATATGGCTAAGGTACAGTGTAGGTACCCACACAAATCTTAATAGATTTATGGCTCTAACTTGATATATGTGTTAATATGAAAGTGTAAGAATGTGGCTAAAGTACCATGTTATGGTACAAAGTACTCAGTACGCTTTTCCTACTCCTACTAGGATTACTTAAATATGTTATACTTAACATGTGAAAAGTGACATGAATGTGAATTTAAGTATGATATTCATGATATGAATAATATGGGGCATTTGGGTTAATTGAGAAAGGGAAGTAAATGTGATGACTTGGTCTCACTATCCGAATGTGGTGACTTCGGTCACATTATCTAAATGTGTCGACTTGGTCACATTATCCGAATGTGGTAACCGGTTACATTATCGAATGTGGTGTCTCATGACAGAATTATCTGGTGGCTATGCCACTAATTTTATATGGGCGATGAGCACGTCGACTGCAGTGACTGCCTTCGATGGTATGTAGCGGATGGAGGGTTGACTTAGTAGTCCCCACGGTGTGTAGGTTGGTACGAGGATGTGTAGCGGATGGCATCTAGGTTTGGGTTTGGGTTGCATCATCATCTTGAATCATTAAATGTGAAATTATGATATGTATGAATATGATTTGTTATGCCTGAATTTGTTAAGACTTAGTGTTTGTGTACACATTGAGTCTGTTGACTCACCTCGCTGTGGGACTATTTTCAGGTGATGAACAGTAATGGATCGGGTTCGACAGAATCTTAGGGATGGCCATGCACAGTAAGAAATTTACGACTTGGACTTTTATTTTATTTTAAGTATTTTGAATTTAAATTTTGGGAATTATTTGATGTAATAAGGCCTTAGTAGGAATATTTTATTATGTTTTTATTGTTAAGCTTACGAATTTTTATCAATTAAAGATTAAGTAAATCTATTTTCATACAAAGCCCAAACGTTTTGTCACCTAAAGTAAAGGATTTTAATAATGAATTAAACTTGTTTTCAACTCAAGCCCAACCCAAAACAATCTTTCTTTCAAAACACACAAGTTTTTCCTAAGTAACAAAAGAATTTGAAACGGTTTACACCGGGGAACATACCAGATCCGGTCAAAACTCGTGGGCCGGGTGTGGGGTGTTTCAGTTTGGTATCAGAGCCCAATTTTAAATTCTCGGCCTTGGGTTTAAGGCCCAAAACGTTTTCCAAAGTAAGCCCAAAAGGAATTTTCTGAAAAATTTTCAGGTTTTTCTGGCATGGCCCACTAAGTCTCTGACCCGAAGTCCACCAAGTAAGTACTTCTGACTCCTGAAGTGATTTGGATATGTGAAATGTATGGGCTTTTATGGCAACGTAGATTAGTCTGATAAGTATTTGAACCCTAGGACTAGTGTACCCCAACAAATACATAAGACTTAAATATCTAATTAAACAAACCTGTGGTTGAGTCGCTGAGTTAGGGTGTGGCAACCATGGTATGCATGTCTAGGATTGGTTTTAGTAGGAGCTTGGTATTTAAGCAGTCCGCGTGACTCACCTCCTCTCCACTCGAATCCTACCTGGTGCGTAGCCTCAGTTCACCCTAACCAAGAGGACTTATACACGGGCTAAACCCCTAACTAAAACCCGAAAGGGACTAGCCGTATTTTATGGAAACCTTAGTTTTAAAATTTCTAAATTATTTTCTTGATTTGAAAAAGATTATTTTATAAAATTTTCTTGAAATATTTCAGATTTATAAAATTACAAAATACCCCTAATGGTAAAATTACAAAATGCCCTTGGTTTATGAAATTTTCAAAATACCCACAGTTCCTATCAAAATTTCATTACGTTATAAAATGTTAAAAAAACCCTAATTTGCAAAATGACAAAATACCCTGATTTTAGAAAAGATTACGAAATTACCCCTACCCTGCAAATTATCGAAATACCCCTGAGTTACAAAATTACCAGAACAACCCCCGATCTTTAAAAAATTTTTGCAACAACACTGATTTGGAAAACAAATTCTCAAAAGAAACCTCAAGTTTTGTAAATTCCAAAATATCCGTGATTTATTAGGATTTACAAATTCACCCGGGTTAATTACCAAAATACCCTCAGATTTCAAAATTTTCCAAAATACCCCCGGGAATGCAAAATTTCCAAGATACCCTCATTGACAAAAACACCAAGGAACCTTGTTTCGATAAATTACGAAAAATACCCCTATAGGACAAATTATGAAAATACCCCTGGGTAGTGGAAAAACAACAACAATGAAAACTACAACATTTCTTTGAATGAACGAAAGTTCATAATTGATTTATGGATGTATGAATGTAAAGACTGTGTGCATGTATGAATACGAAAGAACCACTTCAAAAAAAAAAATCTTTCCATAAAACTTCTTCGCGGTTAATCAGTGAAACAAAATTTTTTAATACATAAAACTTCTTAATCAGATTAAATCGCGACGTTAGAAATGAGTTCTGAGGGACGTGAACTTAGAGATTGTCCCTGGAAAGTATGATGGTTCTATTAAGATCGAGTGCAGCGTAAGCATAGTGCGGTGAGAAGGATTGTAAGATCATAGTAAGTAATTTCGAGGACTAAATTATTTTAAGGAGGGTAAAACCGTAACATCATAGATTAGGGGTTATGCGTTTGTGCATAATTCATGAGTAGTAGGTTTTGGCAGTGTTTGGAAGTGAATTAAGGGTTTTTAAATTCCTAGGATGGAAGAGAAAGCTTTGGACAATTATTGGTTTTTAAGTTAAAAACAAGAAGTGATGTGGAAAAGTGGCAAGGGACGCCACCTAAGGTGCAAGGCTTATGGCATCAAGTGAAGTACTTTGAGGGAAGAGGTTCAAATCCCATTGTGTGCATTTTTGCTTAATTTTATGAAATAGCATGTTTACTGTGATATGTGGTGTGCATTTTTAGAACCTTGGAAATGTAAGGAAATGTATGGAAATGTATGGAAATGGAAGGAAATGTATGGAAATGTAAGGAAATGTATGGAAATGTATGGAAATGTATGGAAATATAAGGAAATGTATGGAAATGTATAGAAATGTAAGGAAATGTATGGAAATGTAAAGAAATGTAGGGAAATGTAAGGAAATGTAGGGAAATGTCCTGGAAATGTATGAAATGATTTGGAAATGTTAAGTTAAAAGAGGAAAGTGAACATTTTGGAAATGCTAAGTTCAAAAGAGGAAAGTGAACATTTATGGAAACTAGGAAAATGATTTAGAAATGATTCAAAGAGGAAAGTGAACATTTCGAAACTAGGAAATGTAAGGAAATGTCAAGTTTAAAGAGCCAAATGAAAATTTTGGAAACTTAGAAATGACTTAGAAATGTCGAGTTTTAAAGTTTAAAGAGGAAATTAAGGCAAGGTGGCCTTAAGAGAAAAAGTATGTGAAATTTGACACACAAACAAGCTTGGAAAAAGTGGCCTAAAGATGCCACTTAGGGCCTCTAAAAATGGCGCCACATGCAAGTGTATTTGGGCCAGGATCAAGTCACTTAGGAAGCAAACAAAAGAAGTTTTATTTTTGCTTCTAGAAGCACAGAGGTGGACGACACAAGGCTTGTAAAAGAGGAGTTTCATTCTCTTTTAAATTCGACTAATTAGGGGATAAATAATGGATTTATTTTAGATTATTTTCAAGAGATAAATGAGGAATTATTCTTTAATTAGGAAAATAAGGGAGAAGTGATGGCCAAGTAAGGGACTTTGAGTTTAATAATTTCGGCTAAGTAAGGATAGTTGTTGAATTATCTTTTATTTTAGGTGATAATTAAAGAGATAAAGCTATCAAAATAGAAGAGTGATGGCCAAGTAAGGATTCTAAGTTAGTAATTTGGCTATAAAAGGAAAAGAGAGGCCATTCGCATTATTTTACGTTCTTTGAAAGCCTCGCGAATTCTCTTCACCAAATCTTCTTCTTCTTTTATTTTTACCAAGCCAAAATACCTAGTTTTCTAGTCGAATCCTCCATCTTTATTCTTCCTTCTCTTTTCTTTCTAAATTCCTCCAAAAGCGAAAGTTGTGAGAGCATCATTTAGCCATAGTGAATCTCGAAGGTTGAAGTGAAGGTGCAATCGATTCCTTCAAATAAGGGTAAGATCCAAGTTTAGTTTCCATTCTTTTATATTTTAGACTTATCGAAATTTAGGGACTAATTTCGATTATTAATCTTGGCCGAATCATGGAAGGAGAAGTTCTTTTCCCAAAGGTACACCATAGGCCTCGTGTTCCCTAGTTATTCGGTGAATTTCGGGATTTAAGATCCTTAAGGTAAGTGACTATGAATATTCGGCCAAGACCCTATTTTTGTAGTAGATCTATTATTATGTGTTTTAAGCTGAAAACTAACCGATTCAAGGGATCTAGTGAGTAGCCGATATCAAAGGGGGAAGAATACAAGTTTCCGGGATTTGATTTTTTATTCAATCGGCATTAAGGTAAGTACACAAATCCTACTAGGATTTGGTTTTATGGCCGAATAGGCCTTTGCTAAATATTACCATGTTGGCCAAATGTAGGCATTAAAAATCTAAGGTAGTAGATCGGATTTCGGGATTTCAAGTGAAATTGTTGTTTAATCGGTGTGTACCCTACTCTAAGTTTTAATATGTTCATGGCTCGTGTTTTAAATTAAATGTGTTAATATGAAAGTGTAAGAATATGGCTAAGGTACCGTGTGTACCCCACACAAATCTTAGTAGATTTATGGCTCTAACTTGATATATGTGTTAATATGAAAGTGTAAGAATGTGGCTAAAGCACCATGTTATGGTACAAAGTACTCAGGTACATTTTCCTACTCCTACTAGGATTACGAAATATGTTATACTTAACATGTGAATAGTGACATGAATGTGAATTTAAGTATGATATGCATGATATGAATAATATGGGGTATTCGAGTTATTTGAGAAAGGGGAAGTGAATGTGATGACTTCGGTCTCACTATCTGAATGTGGTGACTTCGGTCACAATATCTGAATGTGGTAACTTCGGTCACATTATCTGAATGTGGTAACTTCGGTTACATTATCTGAATGTGGTGTCTCATGACAGAATTATCTGGTGGCTATGCCACGAATTTTATATGGGCGATGAGCGCGTCGATTGCAGCGACTGCCTTCGATGGTGTGTAGTGGATGGAGGGTTGACTTAGTAGTCCCCACGGTGTGTAGGTTGGTACGGGGATGTGTAGCGGATGGCATCTAGGTTTGGGTTTGGGTTGCATCATCATCTTGAATCATTAAATGTGAAATTATGATATGTATGAATATGATTTGTTATGCCTGAATTTGTTAAGACTTAGTGTTTGTGTACACATTGAGTCTATTGACTCACCCGCTGTGGGACTATTTTCAGGTGACTAACAAGAATGGACCCGGGTTAGGCTGAATCTTAGGGATGGCCATGCACAAAGAAGAAATTTACTGACTTGGACTTTTATTTTATTTTAATTATTTTGAATTTAAATTTTGGGAATTATTTGATGTAATAAGGCCTTAGTAGGAATATTTTATTTCATTTTTTACCGTTAAGCTTACTTAATTTTTATCAATTAAAGATTAAGTAAATTTATTTTCATACAAAGCCCAAACATTTTGTCACCTAAAGTAAAGGATTTTAATAATGAATTAAACTTGTTTTCAACTCAAGCCCAACCCAAAATAATCTTTCTTTCAAAACACACAAGTTTTTCCTAAGTAACAAAAGAATTTGAAACGGTTTACACCGAGGAAAATACCAGATCCGGTCAAAACTCGTGGGCCGGGTGTGGGGTGTTTCACTTATTGTTTCAAATTACAAAATAGGACCAACTACTACATAATGAACTTTCCATTCATGATTTATCAAAACATGCATAATAGAATCACATATTTCAACCACCTCAACATTTCGGTCAAGTCATATGAATATCTATCACACATGTTATATACAATAAGATATATTTCTGAGATAAGCTAAATACATGATCCTATGCCTGGCATATATAACATAAATCAACCATGCTACTATCACATGCACAATCCCATTATGAAATACATTACCATGGTGTTTAAATGCCATGGCCGAAAGTAATGAAGACCATAATAGCAAAATTCAGTCGTTAAATTAAAAGAAACATTAAAACACAAACAACATCTCATTGTACACCTAAGTCACATATACATATTAGTATACCTAAACTTCATATCATATTCTTTTAATTATCTATTTCAACTAATCAGAACATAATTACCATATCCATCATATACATATATCAACTCATGCACCACATTATTAATGAAACATAGCAATCATATACTACATATAATTAAGTCATAATCAAATCGATATAACCAAACACATTAAACACTCAATCACGAACTCATAATGCCAAGCCTAATTCTAATGATTCAAGTAAAGCCATTTTCGCATGGCTAATATATACAAGGACAAATTCATAGCTCAAAACTTAGTCTAGCCTATACATGCCTTTAATTTAAAATCCAAAATCAAAAATTCCAAAATAGGTTGATAGTGTAGATGACTTTGTTGACGATCCCCTAAGCTCTTAGCTTGATCAAAATCTATAAAACAGAACAATGGATACGCACAGAGTAAGCTAATTTAGCTTAGTAAGTCTTAAGCAATCATAATATACCAATTGGACATTCAAGCATTTTAGAACAATCAAGTAATAACATTGAATTAAAATAGCTTAACTCGAAAGTCCTTCAAAACCGAATGCTTTTACCTCACTTAACATAACACTTATCATTCCCATACCATTAGCATACAAATTACCAACTCAGCATCAAATTGAAAATATAAAACCTCCTTTCTTTATAATATATTCATAAAACACATAGATGAAACTCACTAAGTTCACATAAATATTCGAATAAGTAAAGGGCCGTGTACATCCGATTTACCTTTTTAATTACATAAACACATGTTCATTTAAGGTCTCATATATCCAAGCATCTAATATCAATAGTTTAAAGCTTAGTACTTAAATGATCTACTAATGTCGAATGCTAATGCTCATTCAGCTTAACCATCATCACTATTTTACCTTTAAACTTCAATTTATAATCTCATCATATAGTTCACATATAGACTAAATACTCTTTTCCAACTACTCATTTTTTCTATACACATAATTCAATAGGATCACATATATATATATACAATAAATATATACTTTGCACTTAGGAATTTCACATAAAAGGAAATATATTCACACACACACACACATATATATATATATCCATTTGACATTTCATACATTCGTATACATAGCACCAAAGTAATCCCAATATGTCACGTAAACATAAGCATAAGGTTGAATATACAGGATCAATTAGTATCATTCATATCAATATACTTATATGGATACCTTTAACCACTTTATGCGTTCATATAACCAATTTCCTCATGGCATAGCTTATACACAATTTGCATCTACCAATTGTACATCACATTTCCTTCACAAATTCATTTACTTATTATCATCGCATATATATATGTATAATACATGAATATGAATAGCACATACCTTGTAGCCTTAACAAACTCATTTTCAAATGCTTAGGCTCACTTGATTCATTTCATGACTTTATTAGTACATAATCTAAACTTGGAATTTCAACTCACCGGTATAAAAACTGCTAGGCATTTGCCCGAATCTCACATACTAGCACTAGACTTGCTAGACTCAAAGTCTGAAGTTCGAACACCGACATTTTGCCTGCTAGGCAATAAGCCCGATATATATTTCACCAGCACGAGGCCTGCTAGGCATTAAGCATGATAAAATCACCGGCAGGAGGCCTGCTAGGCATTAAGCCTGAAATAAATCACCGGCAGGAGGCCTGCTAGGCATTAAGCCTGAAATTTCAACATTTTCAACATTCCAACACAATTTACTTAGTGCTAAGATCACAACCATCTCGTATACAATATATTACTTTCACATATTAAGCCAAACTTGCTCATTCACATCACATTTAACAAAAATAAATTCAATACACTATTATACCCCACATTCGACCAACACATATTTTAGTACTTTAAATTTCCAAATTTGATCATATACTATACTCATAATTAATTCTTTGGCATACATTTCCTTAAGGACTTACCTCGACTGTCGACGGACTGCGTAGACCGGCTATCCGATAATCTTCGTCTTTCCCCGATCAAAATCCATTTTTCTTTATTCTTGATTTAAACACATTAAAATTCAGCTCATTCAAGTACATTTCATTTCAATTTAGTCCCCAAACACATAAATGGGCAAATTACCTGTAACACCCCAAACCCAGTCTATGCGTTGAGACTAGATTTGGTTTGTTACATGATTCGAGCTATTCTTAAATCTTTAATGAGTTGAAAAAAACTACAATTTATATATACGGGGTTTAAAATTTGAAGAGTATTTGATTTTGATAAATATTTGAAACATTAGTTGAAAATCATTGTATTATTAAAAACCGTTAGGAGATTTGTTAAAGAGTTAACAATAAAAAGAATTATTTATAAAAGAATTTCATATACTTGAAAACCCAAATTTATTTTTATAAAGCATCATATAATCATAGCCCATGATTTAAAAAGTCCAAAATAAAGTTTAAATTCCAAACACTCATAAAATCCATAAGTTATTTATAGAGGCCATTTATTACAATATCCCAAAATAGTAAAAATAATTATTAAAAGTTCAGAGTTTTAAATAACCCATATTTAGCAGTATGGCCTCCACGAAGTCATCCTCAGCCCAAGTCCACATCAGTTTCCATTACCTGAGATGGAAAGAAATTAAAGGGGTGAGTTACTTAGAACTCAGTGTGTAACTCACTTACCACCATTATTGGGCCAGATTGTCAAGATATTATGCTGGGCTTGAGCCCAATTCAGAATTCTACAATATATCATGAATTAAAATAAAAAAATAATTATTAATGCATGAAAAATGTAATTCCCAACCCAAACCTAATATCCATCCGCTATCACCCCCGTACCAACCATCACACCTGTGGGGATCAAGTCAACCCACCCCGCCATCACACCAATCGTAGGCATTAAGCCTTTTTATAATTGTGGCATAGCCACCGAACTAGAGGCAATAAGCCGATATTGTGGCGAAACCACCGAACTAGAGGCAATAAGTCGATATTGTTGCGTGAGCCACCGAACTAGAGGCAATAAGCCGATATTGTGGCAACTGGCCATTCTTCTCTTCATATATCCCACCCATGCAATTATACATGTACTTTTAAAAAAAATATAAAATTTATTAACAATACGACATAACATGGTGGGTTTATCAATAACAATTCATTTGGCCCTTAATTAAAGCGATTTGTCCATTTAGCAATTTAGTGGGCTTTGGCCCATTTACCAAACTAGAGTATTTTGGCTAAATTTTAACGAACTAGAGTGTTTTGGCCCGATTTATCGAACTAGAGTATTTTCAGCCCATTTTCACGAACTAGAGTATTTACGGCCCATTTTCACGAACTAGAGTATTTACGGCCCATTTTCACGAAACATCCAATTTTCAAAATAACAATTAATTTCTCGAGGGCGTTTTCGTAATTTTCACGGTTTAGTCGTTTTTACGCATTTTCGTCAAAAATGTAAATTTTTACGTTTCTACCGATCTAATCGTTTTTACGATTTACTCACATACCGAAATTTGACATCCAACCAAAAATAATGAGTGTGAAAATTACACACCTCGATACCGTGAGTATTAACCCTTCTCGCTCCTCGGCACCTAAAATATATTTTGATCCGTTAGACAACTAACTCGTAAAAATAAATCTTATTCGAAAATGAATCCAAAATCTTACCCTCTTGATTTTGAATCACTTCGATTTTCGGTTTTGCCTCGCTAATCGATTCACTAGCCGACGAGAATCCACCAACGAATAACGGCTCCGAGGTTCGTACTACTTCGAATAATGGACTTCTTTCGGAAGAAGGCCCGCAACCCGGTGGAAAGTCCCGGACTGCCGAAACCGCTCTTCGTTTGAATGGGGGATTTACGGATCCGCCCCTCTTAACGTGACTAACCACCGCCCTTTTCTTCCCTATCTTGACAGTCTTCAAGATCCAAAGGATTTTAGTTAGATCTAAGATAATATCAATAATACTAAAGGTTTAAAGAGATTTGATTTCCTTACCACAATAAAACGTCTCCAACGTTTCTCCCGATCTCTTGAGTTCCGATCTCCGTTATTGCACTAGATAATAACGAAAGAAACGTTATTAATAGAATGAATGTTATATCGATTCAAAAAAAAATCCTTCAAATCACCATTACCATTCGGCCAAAGTACTTTAATAAATCGAGAATAGAGAAGGACCCTTACCAATATTCCACGGACGAAAGAAAAGAATAGTGAATGGTGTCTAAATGATGAAGGATTCGGCTATGTATGTTCAAGGAAAAGAAGAAAAATATTTGATTTATGGGCACAATAGCATTCGGCCAAAAGAGTGAAGATGGAGAGAAATTCTTTTGATTGAAAAAGAAGTAATATAAGAATGAAAGGATGATAGTGATGATGTTGTTTTAATTTCAAGGAGATTAGTAGAAAAAGAAAAGAAAAAGACCAGCTTTAGGAGGGATGCATAATCGCAATGGCAAAAGAAAAGAGAAAATTGGCTTTTGGCATAAATGATTTTCGCACAAGGAGAATACAAAAGAAAATCAACAAAGTGGATGAAAGTGACCAAATGGTCAAGAGATTTTGGCTTTGCCAAATGCAATATTCGCCAAGAGGGATGTTGAAAGGAGAAAACAAGAGAAAAAAAATCGCACAACATGCAAAGAAGGACCAAAGAAAAGAGAATGAGATTTTGCCAAACTAACAAAATTTTGGCTCTTCCCCTTACCAATATTGCCGTCCAAAGACATGGTCAAATGGCCATGATTTCTTTCCAATTTTTCCCTTGATATGTGCCTTATGTTTCCCCATCTTTCCTTAAACCATTGATTCCATACCATATGTTAATTGTTACCTTAATCCATTGATACACTAACCAAAAATACATGGTCAACACCTTCCTTATATGTCTCCTTGCCGACACTTCCTAGCCATGAGCGTAAAATTAAAACAAAATTTTATCTAGGTGCTATACAAGGATTCGAACCTCTTCCCTCAAGCTACAACTCATGCGCCAACACCACCATGCCATATACTCATTTTATGACA
The DNA here is from genome assembly GCA_025506655.1 of Gossypium rotundifolium. Lineage (NCBI taxonomy): Eukaryota > Viridiplantae > Streptophyta > Magnoliopsida > Malvales > Malvaceae > Gossypium > Gossypium rotundifolium. Next base: position 110,762,914 of record CP106724.1, on the reverse strand, counting down.
CTTTTTAGCACATAATTTAGCTTAAGTCTTAATCACCTTTGTTCCACTTCCATAAATCTCAATTTAATAATTTTATCTCTTCTTCAAATTATGCTTTACCCTCTCAAAGACTTCAATAAGCACCAAAATTAAAATAAAAGATTTTCCTTAAAAAAAACTAAACACCAAAATTATGCAATTTAAATACTGGATTTTTAGGTGTTACAACTCTACCCTCCTTAAAGAAAATTTAGTCCTCGAAATTTACAGTTGAAAAAGGTGAGGGTATTGTTGCGAATTGCATCCTCTGGCTCCCACGTAGCTTCTTCCACTCGTGGTTACGCCATAGAACTTTGACCAACGGCACGGTTTTCTTCCTTAATACCTTGACATCTCGGTCTAGGATTTCCTTTGGTTCTTCTTCAAAGGACAAATCAATTCAGCTCAATTCTTCTACCGGTATAATGTGCAAAGGATCCGATCTATAACGCCTCAACATGGAAACATGAAAGACATTATGAATTTGATCTAACTCCGAGGTAACTCAATCTGATATGCCATGGACCAACACGCTCAAAGACACGATAAGGTCCAATATATCTAGGACTTAGCTTGCCCTTCCTTAGAATCAAGATCTTTTCCAAGGAGATACCTTCAAGAAAACCCGATCTCCCACACTATACTCGATGTCCCTCCGCTTGGATCTGCGTCGACTTACGTCTCATCGAGGCTTCTTTCAACCGTGTTCGAATAACTTTTACCTTATCCTCCGTCTCGAGATATCATCTCGGGACCTAACATCATCTTTTCGCCCAACTCACCAACAAATAGGAGAGCGACACTTACGACCATACAATGCCTCGTAAGGTGCCATCCGAATGCTAGACCGATAGTCTGTTGTTATCATAAATTACGCGGTGGTAGATAATCCTCCCAACTACCCTTGAAATCGATTACACATCCTCTTAACATATCTTCCAATATCTGAATTATTCTCTCAGACTGACCATCAGACTGAGGATGAAAAGCCGTACTGAAATTCAACTTTGTCCCCAAGGCTTCATGCAGAGCTTTCCAGAATCTGGATGTAAACCTAGGGTCCCTATCCGATATAATAGATACAGGTACCCCATGCAACCTCACAATTTCGGATACGTAAAGTTTCGCTAAACGCAATGAATAATCCGCATTTAACGGCAAGAAATGAGCAGTCTTCGTCAACCGATCAACAATTACCCAAACGGAATTTTTCTTAGTAGGTGTTAACGGTAACCCACTAACAAAATCCATAGTTATCCTCTCCCATTTCCAAAGAGGAATCTTTATCGGTTGTAACAATCCAGACGGTAATTGGTGTTCTGCCTTCACTTGCTGACAAGTCAAACATTTTCCCACGAACTCTGTAATCTCACGCTTCAACCCTGGCCACCAATACTGTTCACGGAGATCTCGATACATCTTATTTCCTCCGGGATGCATAGCATAAGGGCTACTATGCGCCTCCCGTAGAATCAGTTGCCTCAAATCTAGATCCTTAGGCATGCATACTCTCCCTCGAAAGCACAACACACCCTCCGTGTTTATTCCAAAATCCTCAATTTCGCCATTTTCAACTTGTCGCGAAGAAGGTCCCAACTTCTCATCGATGTCTTTTTCCTTGATTTGTTCCAACCACGGTGGCTTCACCAAGTTCGCTAACAAACCGCCATCCTCGTCATGCAGACTTAAATGGGCAAGCAGAGCTCTTAATTCGAGATATCGCATTTACGACTTAGCGTCTACTACCATGTTAGCCTTTCCAGGATGGTATTCGATGGAGAAATCATAATCTTTTAACAATTCTACCCATCTTCTTTGTCTTAAATTCAACTCCTTCGGGTAAGGAGGTATTTAAGACTCTTGTGATCCGTGTAGATTATGGACTTCTCACCATAGAGATAGTGCCTCCAAATCTTTAGAGCAAAGACAACGGCGGCTAACTCCAAATCATGAGTAGGGTAGTTTACTTGTGTGGTCTCAATTGACGAGAAGCATAGGCCACCACCTTTCCATTTTGCATTAACACACAACCTGACCGTGTGAGACGATCACAATAAGCAGTGAATTCTTTTCCAAATTTCGGGTTGAATTAAACCGGAGCTTCGTCAGATCTTCTTCAATTTCTCAAAACTCTCTTGCGCTTTTTAGTCCGGATATACGGAGCTCCCTTCGCAATGCTTTAGTTAGGGTGCAACAATCAATGAAAACCCTTCTACAAAGCGTCTATAGTATCCACCAAGCCTAAGAAACTCAATTTCACTCATCGATGTTGGTGGCTTCCAATCCGAGAATAGCCTCAATTTTCCGAGGATCCACCCTTATTCCTTCGATCGATACTACATGACCAAGGAAAGTCACCTCCTTTAGCCAAAATTCGATTTACCAAATTTGGCATACAATTGCTTATCACGAAGTAATTGTAATACTATCGCAAATGTTTGGTCATGTTCCTCCTCATTTCTTGAATAAACCAATATATCATCTATGAACACTACCACAAACCGGTCTAAATATGGTTGGAAGACTCGGTTCATCATGTCCATAAATGCAAATTGGTGCATTGGTTAATCCAAACGGCATCACTACAAACTCATAGTGTCCGTAGCGTGTCCGAAATGCCGTCTTATAAATATCCGCTTCTTTCACCTTAAGTTGGTGATAACCCGACCTTAAATCAATTTTGAGAAAGCTGAAGCTCCTTCAATTGATCAAACGGATCGTCAATTCTCGGCAGAGGATATCGATTCTTGATCGTCAATTTATTCAATCGTCGTAGTCAATGCACATACGCATCGATCCATCCTTCTTCTTGACGAACAAAGCGGTGCTCCCCACGGAGACACACTGGTCGAATGAATCCCGATCAACAATTCTTGAATTTGAGCTTTGAGCTCACCAACTCCTTGATTGCCATTCTATAGGGAGCAATGGACACTGGAGCCGCCCGAGCAAAAGCTCAATGCCAAATTCTACTTCCCGATCCGAGGTATACCGGAAGTTCTTCAGAAATACATCGGAAATTCCTTCACCGTCCTCACATCATTCACGGATAATTCCTTGGCATCCAAAGCACGATAAAGGCTAGGAATGCCCTGCCCTTTCCGCACCAACTTCTCCGCTTTTAATGCAGATACCACATTTGCGGATAGTTCTTTCGTTCACCAATCATTATGATTTCCTTATCATCCGTGGTCCCATCGACATTCGTTTATCGGCACAATCCAATTGCGCCGATGGTTAACCAACCATCCATGCCGAATGAGATCGAACTTCGCCGAAAGGTAGTTCCATCAAATTTGCTAAGAATACTTCCTCTTGGATTTTTAAGGCACGTCTTTAAATATTTTATTAAACGATTCTTCGTCCCTAAGGGGTGATTCATTGTCATCTCATTTCCGGTAATTTCAGATTCTAGATTTAAATTTCCAGATATGGCACTAGATACATATGAATGAGTAGAGCCAATATCTATTAAAGCAATAACAGGTACATCAAAAATGAAGAACGTACCGGTTATCACATCTGGTGCATTGCCGTCCTCGGCGTCTAGCTCGCATAGACCGATCCAGCCGTCTTGCATCTGCATTTCCTCTATTACCATTTCCTCGACCCGGTGCACCTTGACCACGACCAGCCCCATTACCACCACGACCTGGTCCACGACCTCTCGGTGGCTGCTGATTACCCCTGGCCGGCTGTGCATCATTATTACGGACTTCTTGAGTCGTATCCATCCGTCGAGGACAACTTTTGTACTGATGTTCCATTGAACCGCATTTGTAGCATGCACCCGTTTTCCTCCAGCATTCCCCAAAATGCCTTTTCCCACACTCAGTACAATCTCGACTTCGATTATTTGTTACCGGGGTTCTGCCTTGAGCTGATTCATCATTCCGGGGTTTCTTCTGGAATCTCTTGGAAGATCCAGACTGTTGTGTTTCTCTCTTGTTTCGGGATCTTTCTCGGTTCTGCCGTTCTGAGTTCTTAGCCTCTTCGGCTATTTTGGCCTTCTCCACCAGAGTGGAAAAATTTCTAACTTGTCATGAGCAATCGTAACCCTCAGTTCATCATTAAGTCCATCCTCGAACGCATACAACGTTCATGATCTCATTGCTACAATTGTCCGGGCATATCGGCTCGACGTAAAAACTCGACTTCATATCTTGCCACGGTCTTACTTCCTCGGACAAGATTGAAATTCCTTCCTTGAGCGTCTACATAGCTCGTTCCGACGATTTTCCTTGGAAGGCGCTTTAAAGAATTCCCGATTAATCGGTGCGGCCTCGGTGCCTTCTCGAACGGTGAGCCACCATTGATCGCCTCATCTCTCAATAAGGATACAGCCTCCTCGGTTTTTGCTCGGTAGTGCATTCCATATCATCCATGATCCGTTCCACAGCTTCGAGCCAGTATTCAGCCACATTCGGGGCTACACCAGAGACACCTCTGAAAACTTCTGCATTATTCGCCTTAAGTCGCTCTGAAATTGACCCACGAGTTGTTGGCCCAATTCTTGTTCCAGCGACCCTTTCCAAGACTCGTAGCATTGCTTGAGTCAATGCATGATCTTCTTCCATGTGATCGCGTGATCCGGTCTCACTTTCAATTGACGCAGATCGTCCCCACTGCATATGATTTGGTGCTTTAGTAGCACCTCGGCCTCTACCACGGCCACGTCTACGCGGCCCACGACCACGTCCTCTTGTACTCATGATTGCTTGTTCGTTTATCGATTACAAGTTTTATGAATCGAAATTTTGTTTGGTGTTTATTAGCGATATTTTATGAGATTTAAGATATAAAGTTGTTTTTCGCAACATTTCCTATAGTCTCAATCTCTCGAGTTTTCACTTCTAAAACTAGAAGTTCTAGAGTGTTCCTATGATCATATCATAGTAATCATTTAAGCAATAAATACTTACTTAACTTGTTGCCGGATGCTTGTGGTGCCATACTGATCTTTAAAATATCTTTGAACGTTTTCATACGGAAATTATTTTTGAACCCAAACCACAGTAGAGTTTTTGAAGCGGGCTCGATATTACTAAATGTAACACCCCAAACCCATCTATGCGTTGAGACTAGATTTGGTTTGTTACATGATTCGAGCTATTCTTAAATCTTTAATGAGTTGAAAAAACTACAATTTATATATACTGGGTTTAAAATTTGAAGAGTATTTGATTTTGATAAATATTTGAAACATTAGTTGAAAATCATTGTATTATTAAAACCGTTAGGAGATTTGTTAAAGAGTTAACAATAAAAGAATTATTTATAAAAGAATTTCATATACTTGAAAACCCAAATTTATTTTATAAAGCATCATATAATCATAGCCCATGATTTAAAAAGTCCAAAATAAAGTTTAAATTCCAAACACTCATAAAATCCATAAGTTATTTATAGAGGCCATTTATTACAATATCCCAAAATAGTAAAAATAATTATTAAAAGTTCGAGTTTTAAATAACCCATATTTAGCAATATGGCCTCCACGAAGTCATCCTCACCCAAGTCCACATCGGTTTCCATTACGAGATGGAAAGAAATTAAAGGGTGAGTTACTTAGAACTCGATGTGTAACTCACTTACCACCATTATTGGGCGGATTGTCAAGATATTATCTTTGGGCTTGAGCCCAATTGAATTCTACAATATATCATGAATTAAAATAAAAAATAATTATTAATGCATGAAAATGTAATTCCCAACCCAAACCTAATATCCATCCGCTATCACCCCGTACCAACCATCACACTGTGGGATCAAGTCAACCCACCCCGCCATCACACCAATCGTAGGCATTAAGCCTTTTTATAATTGTGGCATAGCCACCGAACTAGAGGCAATAAGCGATATTGTGGCGAAGCCACCGAACTAGAGGCAATAAGCCGATATTGTAAGAAACCACGAACTAGAGGCAATAAGCGATATTGTGGCAATCGGCCATTCTTCTCTTCATATATCCCACCCATGCAATTATACATGTACTTTTAAAAAAAATATAAAATTTATTAACAATACGACATAACATGGTGGGTTTATCAATAACAATTCATTTGGCCCTTAATTAAAGCGATTTGTCCATTTAGCAATTTAGTGGGCTTTGGCCCATTTACCAAACTAGAGTATTTTGGCTAAATTTTAACGAACTAGAGTGTTTTGGCCCGATTTATCGAACTAGAGTATTTTCAGCCCATTTTCACGAACTAGAGTATTTACGGCCCATTTTCACGAACTAGAGTATTTACGGCCCATTTTCACGAACTAGAGTATTTACGGCCCATTTTCACGAACTAGAGTATTTACGGCCCATTTTCACGAAACATCCAATTTTCAAAATAACAATTAATTTCTCGAGGGCGTTTTCGTAATTTTCACGGTTTAGTCGTTTTTACGCATTTTCGTCAAAAATGTAAATTTTTACGTTTCTACCGATCTAATCGTTTTTACGATTTACTCACATACCGAAATTTGACATCCAACCAAAAATAATGAGTGTGAAAATTACACACCTCGATCTAGTGAGTATTAACCCTTCTCGCTCCTCGGCACCTAAAATATATTTTGATCCGTTAGATAACTAACTCGTAAAAATAAATCATATTCGAAAATGAATCCAAAATCTTACCCTCTTGATTTTGAATCACTTCGATTTTCGGTTTTGCCTCGCTAATCGATTCACTAGCACGAGAATCCACCAACGAATAACGGCTCAGAGGTTCGTACTACTTGAATAATGGACTTCTTTGGAAGAAGGCCGCAACCTGTGGAAAGTCCGGACTGCCGAAACCGCTCTTCGTTTGAATGGGGGATTTACGGATCCGCCCCTCTTAACGTGACTAACCACCGCCCTTTTCTTCCCTATCTTGACAGTCTTCAAGATCCAAAGGATTTTAGTTAGATCTAAGATAATATCAATAATACTAAAGGTTTAAAGAGATTTGATTTCCTTACCACAATAAAACGTCTCCAACGTTTCTCCCGATCTCTTGAGTTCCGATCTCGTTATTGCACTAGATAATAACGAAAGAAGCGTTATTAATAGAATGAATGTTATATCGATTCAAAAAAAAATCCTTCAAATCACCATTACCATTCGGCCAAAGTACTTTAATAAATCGAGAATAGAGAAGGACCCTTACCAATATTCCACGGACGAAAGAAAAGAATAGTGAATGGTGTCTAAATGATGAAGGATTCGGCTATGTATGTTCAAGGAAAAGAAGAAAAATATTTGATTTATGGGCACAATAGCATTCGGCCAAAAGAGTGAAGATGGAGAGAAATTCTTTTGATTGAAAAAGAAGTAATATAAGAATGAAAGGATGATAGTGATGATGTTGTTTTAATTTCAAGGAGATTAGTAGAAAAAGAAAAGAAAAAGACCAGCTTTAGGAGGGATGCATAATCGGCAATGGCAAAAAGAAAAGAAAATTGGCTTTTGGCATAAATGATTTTCTAACACAAGGAGAATACAAAAGAAAATCAACAAAGTGGATGAAAGTGACCAAATGGTCAAGAGATTTTGGCTTTGCCAAATGCAATATTCGGCCAAGAGGGATGTTGAAAGGAGAAAACAAGAGAAAAAAAAATCTGCACAACATGCAAAGAAGGACCAAAGAAAAGAGAATGAGATTTTTGCCAAACTAACAAAATTTTGGCTCTTCCCCCTTACCAATATTGCCGTCCAGCACATGGTCAAATGGCCATGATTTCTTTCCAATTTTTCCCCTTGATATGTGCCTTATGTTCCCCCCATCTTTCCTTAAACCATTGATTCCATACCATATGTTAATTGTTACCTTAATCCATTGATACACTAACCAAAAATACATGGTCAACACCTTCCTTATATGTCTCCTTGCAGACACTTCCTAGCCATGAGCGAGAAAATTAAAACAAAATTTTATCTAGGTGCTATACAAGGATTCGAACCTCTTCCCTCAAGCTACAACTCATGCGCCAACACCACCATGCCATATACTCATTTTATGACACTTTTAGCACATAATTTAGCTTAAGTCTTAATCACCTTTGTTCCACTTCCATAAATCTCAATTTAATAATTTTTATCTCTTCTTCAAATTATGCTTTACCCTCTCAAAGACTTCAATAAGCACCAAAATTAAAATAAAAGATTTTCCCTTAAAAAAAAAACTAAACACCAAAATTATGCAATTTAAATACTCAGATTTTTAGGGTGTTACATTACCATTTACCCCTAGGGTTTCACTTTTTTACAACTTAGTCCTATTTGCACAAAACACAAAATACACAAAATTTCACTACAACACCTTAGGGTCGAATGTTCACAAGGACCATATTAATCCATTTCTTTCATTTATTTTGCATTTTAGTCCCCTCAAAATTTCATTTTTGCAATTTAGTCCAAAATACTCAAATTAACTAAAATTTCTAATACAAAACATACTAATCTTTAACATAGCTTTAATTTAAAATCATCAAACATCAAAAACCTCATGAACATATCAGTGGCCGAATGTCATATGCACACTAATCTAAAAAATTTTAGCATGGGTCGAATAGTATACGAAGCAACGATCACAAAAACGTAAAAATTATCAAAAACCTACTAAAAATACATACCCGATTTAGCTTGAATTTATGACCGAATGCTCAAAGCCTTTAAACCCTTATTTCTTAGCTCACATACGATAATGAGGAAGAAAGAACAAATGTGATGGATTTTAATTTCATATTATTAAACATATAATAACATTTTTTTTATGTTTTACCATTTTAACCTTTAATAAATAATAAAAACAACATACAAATTAAGGTCAATTTTGTCATATGCCACCCACTAACTTAAAAATGGGCTAATTGCCCTTTTAATGCCCCATATTAAAAAGCCATCATCATTTTAGCACTTTACACTATAGTATGCAACTTTTACGCTTTACGCGATTTAGTCCTTTTTGTTAAATCGAACACCCAAACGATTAAATTTTTCTACGAAAGTTTAACACACATTAATTCACATATAATAAACACAAAATATAATATTTAAAAATTTCTCGGACTCAGATTCGTGGTCTCGAAACTACCATTCTGACTAGGGTCAAATTCAGTCAGTTACAGGGTATCGTCGTGTTCAACTCGAAAGTCCTTCAAAATCGAATGCTTTTACCTCACTTAACATAACACTTATCATTCCCATACCATTAGCATACAAATTACCAACTCGGCATCAAATTCAAAATATAAAACCTCCTTTCTTTATAATATATTCATAAAACACATAGATGAAACTCACTAAGTTCACATAAATATTCGAATAAGTAAAGGGCCGCGTACCTCCGATTTACCTCTTTAATTATATAAACACATGTTCATTTAAGGTCTCATTTATCCAAGCATCTAATATCAAGAGTTCAAAGCTTAGTACTTAAATGATCTACTAATGTCGAATGCTAATGCTCATTCGACAACCATCATCACTATTTTACCTTTAAACTTCAATTTATAATCTCATCATATAGTTCACATATAGACTAAATACTCTTTTCCAACTACTCATTTTTTCTATACACATAATTCAATAGGATCACATATATATATATACACAATAAGTATATACTTTGCACTTAGTAATTTCACATAAAAGGAAATATATTCACACACATATATATATATCCATTTGACATTTCATACATCCGTATACATGGCATCAAAGTAATCCCAATATGTCACGTAAACATAAGCATAAGGCTGAATATATAGGATCAATTAGTATCATTCATATCAATATACTTATACGGATACCTTTAACCACTTTATGCTTTCATATAACCAATTTCCTCATGGCATAGCTTATACACAATTTGCATCTACCAATTGTACATCACATTTCCTTCACAAATTCATTTACTTATTATCTTCGCATATATATATGTATAATACATGAATATGAATAGCACATACCTTGTAGCCGAATTAACAAACTCATTTTCAAATGCTTAGGCTCACTTGATTCATTTCATGACTTTATTAGTACATAATCTAAACTTGGAATTTCAACTCACCGGTATAAAAGCGCTAGGCATTTGCCCGAATCTCACATACTAGCACTAGACTTGCTAGACTCAAAGTCCAAGTTCGAACACCAAACATTTAGCCTGCTAGGCAATAAGCCGATATATATTTCACTTAAGACGAGGCCACGCTGGGCATTAAGCCCGATAAAGATCAACGGAACGAGGCCTACTAGGCATTAAGCTTCGAAATAAATCACCAAAGACAAGGCTTGCTAGGCATTAAGCTGAAATAAATCACCAAAGACAAGGCACGCTGGGCATTAAGCTCGAAATAAATCAAGCACAAGGCACGCTTGGCATTAAGCACGAAATTTCAACATTTTCAACATTCCAACACAATTTACTTAGTGCTAAGATCACAACCATCTCGTATACAACATATTACTCTCACATATTAAACCAAACTTGCTCATTCACATCACATTTAACAAAATTAAATTCAATACAATATTATACCCCATATTCGGCCAACACATATTTTAGTACTTTAAATTTCCAAATTTTATCATATACTATACTCATAATTAATTCTTCGGCATACATTTGCATAAGGACTTACCTTGACTGTCGACGGACCGCGTAGACGGCTATTCGATAATCTTCGTCTTTCCCCGATCAAAATCTGTTTTTCTTTTTTCTTGATCTAAACACATTAAAATTCAGCTCATTCAAGTACAATTCATTTCAATTTAGCCCCTAAACACATAAATGGGCAAATTACCATTTACCCCTAGGGTTTCACATTTTTACAACTTAGTCCTAATTGCTCAAAACACAAAATACACAAAATTTCACTACAACACCTTATGGCCGAATGTTCACAAGGACCATATAAATCCATTTCTTTCATTTATTTTGCAGTTTAGTCCCCTTAAAATTTTATTTTTGCAATTTAGCCCAAAATACTCAAATTCACTAAAATTTCTAATACAAAACATACAAATCTTTAACATATCTTTAATTTAAAATCATCAAACATCAAAAACCTCATGAACACATCAATGGCCGAATTTCATATACATACTAATCTCAAAAATTTTAGCGTGGGTCGAATAGTAAACGAAGCAACGATCACAAAAACGTAAAAATTATCAAAAATCGACTAAAAATCATACCCGATTTAGCTTGAATGTATGACCGAATGCTCAAAGCCTTTACACCCTTATTTCTTAGCTCACATATGGAAATGAAGAAGAAAGAACAAATGTGATGGCTTTTAATTTCATATTATTAAACATATAATAACATTTTTTTATGTTTTACCATTTTAACCTTTAATAAATAATAAAAACAACATATAAATTAAGGTCAATCTTGTCATATGCCACCCACTAACTTAAAAATGGGCTAATTGCCCTTTTAATGCCCCATATTAAAAAGCCATCATCATTTTAGCACTTTACACTATAGTATGCAACTTTTACGCTTTACCCTATTTAGTCCTTTTTGTTAAATCGAACACCCAAACGATTAAATTTTTCTATGAAACTTTAACACACATTAATTCACATATAATAAACACAAAATATAATATTTAAAATTTCTCGGACTCAAATTCGTGGTCCGAAACCCTTTGTTCGACTAGGGTCAAATATGGTGCATTACAACTCTCCCCTTAGGGATTTTCGTCCTGAAAATCTTACCATGAATGCAATTCGAGATATTGTTGTCTTAATGAACCTTGAGCTCCTATGTTGCTGTTCTTTTTCGTGTCGATTTCATAATACTTTTACTAACAGATTTTTCTTATTTCTCAGTTTCTTCACTTAAAGGGCTAAGATACGGATCAGTTATTCTTTATATGTCATATCAGATCGGATCTCTATTTCAGATGGGGCAATCACATGTGACGGATCGGATCAATATCTACGAAATATTGAAACATGAAATACTTTGTCGTCGACCTCAAATTTATAGTCTTTGTTTTACAGTTCACAACAGCATCAGGCATAAACAACCAATCCCTTCCCAAAATAATATTGAATTCATCAAACAGTAAAAGCATCAACTCAGCGGGAAACAGATATCTCGAAACCTTAATGGACAATTCTTGCATACTTTATCAACCAGAACACTTTTACCAAGGAGTTCATTATTTTTGTAGCAAATTCAGAAGATTCTACAGTCAAAGTCTTACTGAATACTAAATTCATGCATACATATGAATACGTAGAACCAGGGTCTCTGAAAACAATCGCAAAAATATCATAAAGAGTAAATGTACCAGTTATGACATCAGGTGATGAGGCACCCTCTAGAGCTCGAATAGCCTACGCTCTAACTGGCACTCTGGATTCAGATATGACAATATTGTCTCCTAACAAAGATATGGCACACTTTAAACATTCATCCGGAGTACAAGATAGCTCATTGAACACTCGGATAGGGTTATCAAGCCATAGCTTAATTCGTCTTGCATCATCATCATTAGCTTTAAACTCTTCGGCCCTGTGTTTCCTGATCTTATCTATAGGAGACCTGTCAAATCTCATCGGATCTATTATCAGAGGTACCATAGGCATCGAAGATGGATTATTCGAGGGTGGAGGTTGTTGGACAGTCAGGTTAGTCCAGATTATTGAATAAACCATTCATTCATCATCTGGTAGAAGGCTTGCTTAGCCTTCCCCCTCATGACTACTCGAGATAGGTCGAGAGTCTACCGGCGCTGACCCATGTGTAGGATCAGGCACTACGCCCTCAACATCATTAGCTACGGCTCTATCGGGATCTATTTACAATATAAAATCACAATTCAGATGTCAGAAGTCACCACACTATCATATTGTAATTTAGGGCATGTATAGCTAGATTCACACGCTTACTCATGATTTCTAGAATCGACTAAACCGTAAGCTCTGATACCAATCAAATGTAACACCCTTAACCCCGTCCGTCGTCGGATTGGGTGGCAAGGTATTACTGAACAAAACACAAGTAGCCATAAACAATTACTGCTCACATAGTCATATTTGAAAGCAATTTAAACAACCCGAATATGCTTAGATAATAACATACAAAATTTAATCCTTTTATGATATTCACAAATAACTCATCAATATAATTAACAATGAACACATCCACTTGATATTTTAAAATCACATTAGCTGGGATATACACATGCTTGAAATGGCTTTTCTTTAAAAATAAATAAAAATCACTAAATATAAACATACATATGTATAGTTGCATGGTATCTTGTTCAATCATATTTAAATAAACTAAATAAACACATCTCAGCAAAGTATGTCTCAATTTATTAATAAGAACATAACCGAATCTGCAAATTTTGTTATAAAACTATCTTCTTAATTCGTTTTTCATTTGATCACTTCACAGTAAATCCTCCTCAATATTTAAACCAAACACATTTGAATATGGTACTAACCATTTCCCAACTTCAACCTTATTGTTTCAAATTACAAAATATGACCAACCACTACATAATGAACTTTCCATTCATGATTTATCAAAACATGCATAATAGAATCACATTTTTCAACCACCTCAACATTTCGGTCAAGTCATATGAATATCTATCACAGACGTGATATACAATAAGATATATTTCCGAGATAAGCTAAATACATGATCCTATGCCTGACATATATAACATAAATCAACCATGCTACTATCACATGCACAATCCTATTATGAAATACATTACCATGGTGTTTAAATGCCATGGCCGAAAGTAATGAAGACCATAATACCATAATTCAGTCGTTAAATTAAAAGAAACATTAAAACACAAACAACATCTCATTGTACACCTAAGTCACATATACATATTAGTATACCTAAACTTCATATCATATTCTTTTAATTATCTATTTCAACTAATCAGAACATAATTACCATATCCATCATATACATATATCAACTCATGCACCACATTATTAATGAAACATAGCAATCATATACTACATATAATTAAGTCATAATCAAATCGATATAACCAAACACATTAAACACTCAATCACGAACTCATAATGCCAAGCCTAATTCTAATGATTCAAGTAAAGCCATTTTCGCATGGCTAATATATACAAGGACAAATTCATAGCTCAAAACTTAGTCTAGCCTATACATGCCTTTAATTTAAAACCCAAAATCAAAAATACCAAAATAGGTTGATAGTGTAGATGGCTTTGTTGACGATCCCCTGAGCTCTTAGCTTGATCAAAATCTATAAAACAGAACAATGAATATGCACAGAGTAAGCTAATTTAGCTTAGTAAGTCTGAAGCAATCATAATATACCAATTGGACATTCAAGCATTTTAAAACAATCAAGTAATAACATTGAATTAAAATAGCTTAACTCGAAAGTCCTTCAAAACCGAATGCTTTTACCTCACTTAACATAACACTTATCATTCCCATACCATTAGCATACAAATTACCAACTCAACATCAAATTGAAAATATAAAACCTCCTTTCTTTATAATATATTCATAAAACACATAGATGAAACTCACTAAGTTCACATAAATATTCGAATAAGTAAAGGGCCATGTACATCGGATTTACCTTTTTAATTATATAAACACATGTTCATTTAAGGTCTCATATATCCAAGCATCTAATATCAATAGTTCAAAGCTTAGTACTTAAATGATCTACTAATGTCGAATGCTAATGCTCATTCAGCTTAACAATCATCACTATTTTACCTTTAAACTTCAATTTATAATCTCATCATATAGTTCACATATAGATTAAATACTCTTTCCAACTACTCATTTTTTCTATACACATAATTCAATTGGATCACATATGCATATATATATATACAATAAGTACATACCTTGCACTTAGTAATTTCACATAAAAGGAAATATATTCACACACATATATATATATATATATATATCCATTTGACATTTCATACATTCGTATACATGGCATCAAAGTAATCCCAATATGTCAAGTAAACATGAGCATAAGGCTGAATATATTGGATCAATTAGTATCATTCATATCAATATACTTATACGGATACCTTTAACCACTTTATGCTTTCATATAACCTATTTCCTCATGGCATAGCTTATACACAATTTGCATCTACCAATTGTACATCACATTTCCTTCACAAATTCATTTACTTATTATCATCGCATATATATATGTATAATACATGAATATGAATAGCACATACCTTGTAGACGAATTAACAAACTCATTTTCAAATGCTTAGGCTCACTTGATTCATTTCATGACTTTATTAGTACATAATCTAAACTTGGAATTTCAACTCACCGGTATAAAAACTGCTAGGCATTTGCCCGAATCTCACATACTAGCACTAGACTTGCTAGACTCAAAGTCTGAAGTTCAAACACCGGCATTTAGCCTGCTAGGCAATAAGCTCGATATATATTTCACCGGCACGAGGCCTGCTAGGCATTAAGCCCGATAAAGATCACCGGCACGAGGCTTGCTAGGCATTAAGCCTGAAATAAATCACCGGCACAAGGCCTGCTAGGCATTAAGCCTGAAATTTCAACATTTCAACATTCCAACACAATTTACTTAGTGCTAAGATCACAACCATCTCGTATACAATATATTACGTTCACATATTAAACCAAACTTGCTCATTCACATCACATTTAACAAAAATAAATTCAATACACTATTATACCCCATATTCGACCAACACATATTTTAGTACTTTAAATTTCCAAATTTGATCATATACTATACTCATAATTAATTCTTTGGCATACATTTCCTTAAGGACTTACCACGACTGTCGACGGACCGCGTAGACCGGATATTCGATAATCTTCGTCTTTCCCCGATCAAAATCTGTTTTTCTTTATTCTTAATTGAAACACATTAAAATTCAGCTCATTCAAGTACATTTCATTTCAATTTAGTCCCCAAACACATAAATGGGCAAATTACCATTTACCCCTAGGGTTTCAGATTTTTACAACTTAGTCCTATTTGCACAAAACACAAAATACACAAAATTTCACTACAACACCTTAGGGCCGAATGTTCACAAGGACCATATAAATCCATTTCTTTCATTTATTTTGCATTTTAGTCAAATGCCACCCACTAACTTAAAAATGGGATAATTGCCCTTTTAATGCCCCATATTAAAAAGCCATCATCATTTTAGCACTTTATACTATAGTATGCAACTTTTACGCTTTATGCGATTTAGTCCTTTTTGTTAAATCGAACACCCAAACGATTAAATTTTTCTACGAAAGTTTAACACACATTAATTCACAAATAATAAACACAAAATATAATATTTAAAAATTTCTCGAACTCAGATTCGTGGTCTCGAAACCACTATTCCGATTAGGGTCAAATTCGATCATTACGAGGTATAAATCGTGATCAACCGAGTTTCCTTCAAGTTATTTTCAATTCATTCTTTACGTCTTCGCGTCTTTAGTTTAGTAGTCGTTAATTTAGATTAAAGCAACTTCACTTATTTTAGGCCAAATAATAAAAAGAAAGTTAGTATTAGTCTTGTTAGTTCCTTTGGGTTCGACAATCCGGCCTTGCCTAAGCTATACTACTGTTCAATAGGTACACTTGCCTGAAGTCGTTGTCAGAGTTAGTTTCTAGGTTCAATCATTCTCTTTATAAATTTTAAAACTTGACAAAACTGCGATCAAGTTTTTGGCGCCGTTGCCGGGGAACTATAATATTAAGAAAACTCTATATTTATTACTTTATCCATTATTTTTATTTTTTATTTTCACAATTTATTATTTTAGTCTTGCTAATTTTTCTTTCTTTTCCTAGCGGTACCTCTAGTTTATGACTACAAGGAACCCTTGGGACCTCTAGTATCTGATAGTGATATTGAAGCTACTTCGTAGGAATCACATAGAAATTAGCGAGCCCTAAATTACATAGAAGAAGAGCGAGAAGGCGATCCAATCCTACCGAGGGATGGACGGAATAATCCACCACGAGATGTGGAAGAAAACAATGCTCACGTACTATGCATAATTATGCTAAACCTCATTTAATGTGTTTTGAATCTAGTATTGTTAGGCCTACTATAGGCTGCTAATAATTTTGAATTAAAGCCTAATGAGAATGCAAATGATTCAACAATTTGTTCAATTTGATGGTTTGTAGGATGAAGACCCGAATACTCATATAGCTAATTTTTTAGAGTTCTGTGATACTTTCAAAATAAATGGCATTTCTGATGATGCCATTCATCTTTGGTTATTTCCCTTTTCATAAGGAATAAAGCCAAACAATGGTTATACTCATTACCACGAGGGTCAATTACATGGGACCAAATGACCGAAAAATTTTTATTAAAATATTTCCCACCGGCTAAGACGACCAAATTTTGGAATGATATCTCTTCTTTTGTGCAGATGGATTTAGAAACATTATACGACGCATGGGAGAGATACAAGGATCTCTTGAGAAGGTGTCCACACAATGGTCTTCCCTTGTGGCTACAAGTCCAAACTTTCTATAATGGTGTAAACCCCTCAATGAGGTAACTAATCAATTTAGCCACCGGTGGAACACTGAACAACATAACTCTTGAAGCAGCCTACGAGTTCATTGAAGAGATGTCACTAAATAACTATCAGTGGCAAGTTACAAGGACAAAACCAACAAAATCAGCCGGAGTTTACAATCTCAACGCAGTAACCATGCTATTAACACAGGTAGAGTTGATGAATAAAAAGCTTGATTCGCAGGTACATCCAGTCATGCAGTGCAACACAAGTGGAACTGTGGCGAATCCTGAGTACCCACCCTACCAACCGGACGCAGAAAGTTAACAGATGAACTATATAGGTAATAATTTCAGATCCAATAATAATCCTTATAGTAATAACTACAATCCAGGGTGGAAGAACCACCCAAATTTTTCATGGGGAGGCCAAGAAAACCAAGGAAATCAAAGACAACAACCTCCTCAAAAATTTCAAAATCAGCCATATCTACAAGAGAAAAGGACAAATCTGGAAGAGATGCTGACAAAATTCATAGCAAACATAGAAAATCGTTTCCAAGAAACTGAGAAAACAATTAAAAGCAACGAGAACCGAGTCGGGGAACTTACTAAGTCAGTCAAGGAAGCCACTAATGCAGTCGAACGACTTCCAAAGCTAATGTTAGAATGATCCCAAGGATGTCTACCAAGTAACACCGAGATTAACCCAAAGGAGCAAATTCAAGCCATCTCAGCTCATGAAAGTAAGGGGTTAGATGAACCCAATCCAATACAAGAAAACAAGGTAGACAATGTTAAGGTAGAGGTAACACAAAAAAAGCCAAAACCGATAATCAAAGAGTACCAACCTCGCATACCTTATCCTGAAGCGATGAAAAGAGACGATTCGGAGGAACAGTTCAGTAAGTTTCTTAAACTCTTACCTCTTCTCGAAGCTCTTTTTCAAATGCCGACTAGAAAATTTTAAAACAACTCTTGATTAAAAAGCGTAAATTAGACGAAGAACACCACGTGGAATTGAGCGCGACATGTCGACAATGTTCGAATAGACTACCACGAAAGCTAAAAGATCTAGGGAGTTTTACAATTCCATGTTTAATTGGTAGTTTAGCTATTGAGAATGCATTAGGTGATTTAGGGCAAGCATAAATGTCATGCCTTATACATTATTTAAACGACTAGGTATAGGGAAACCCAAGCAAACTAAGATGAATATTCAATTAGTGATAAAAGCATTAGAATTCCTAGGGGCATTATCGAAGATGTTCTCATAAAAATCAAATAATTTATTTTCCAAGTAGATTTTGTTGTCTTAGACATGGATGAGGATAATTCAATCCCCTTAATTTTAGGAAAACCTTTTCTAGCGCGCCAAGACTAAAATTGATGTTGCCACAGGAGAACTCATACTTTGTGTAGGTGACGACTCAATCAATATTCAAGCTCTTGACTCGACCAGGACAACAATCAATGATGGTAAGAAAGTCAATACAGATGGTGATCAAATTGTTCAACCTTTATCGCAGGAAACACCGCAAAGGCACAACCCTGAGCCGACTCATAAATCACAAACCGATAAAAAAGAATCACACAAGGAAAAAGACCTTAGGGTCGACAATTTAGAAGAGCAGAGGACACAAGTCAAAGAAGAACTGGAACTGCACGAAGTAAAACCAAATGAACCACCAGAAGAGCTCGTAGGAACATCAAATCACTACAAAATAGGAGACCAGGTACTATTAGACAAAGCAGATCCGCACATCATCACAACAGACCTGAAGGCAAAGGGAGAAACCCTTCTTAAGGTAAACAATATCTTCCCACACGAAATAGTCGAGGTAAGTAACCCAACATTCAACACTTTTGAGGTAAACACTTCTCGACTTCAACTTTGTCAACAAAATAGAATTTTAAGCAAGAGGGAAGATATTCAAACCTTTTAACCTCCCTGACTCAAGTACAAGGAAAAGTCTAGCTTAAGACTATAAATGGCGCTTCTTGGGAGGCAACCGAGCACTAAACCCTACTTTTTTACACTTGTTTTCATTTTATTTTATTTTCTTTCTCTTTCTCTTTGTAAACTAACCAAAAGTGCAGATTTCTAGGACTCACGGCCTTACACATGACCGTGTACGTAGTCGTGTGGACCATCGAAGTCCTCGTACTAACATAGCAGAGGCCATGCAAATCAAATCCCAACCACTTTTCGACGTCACAGATCCAATCAATTCCCCCACGGGCACCGAAAAGGTGTCCAGACTCTTGAGCTACACTAGAATCATACCGAAGAAGTGTATGAAGGCAAGAATTGTCTCCTAAAAGGAGACCCCAACACATAAGTTCATGCTGACCGCTTCATCCAAACACTAAGCCAAGGGTCATTTAGACCATTTAAAATTTTCTTTACGTTTATTTTCCCCTTTATCCTACTTATCTATACTTCTCTTCTGCTTAATATATTTTAATTTCTTTTAGTTTCTTAGTGTCAGGTTCGAAAGGCTGCTTGGGAATCATGCACCACAGCCTTAGAGGTCACTCCCACCTCGCGAACCATCCAACAATAAGGACTCCTTAGTCCATTAGTCTTTTTTTTTAAATTCAGTTTTCTTCTTAGTCTCTTTCTCTTTATTTTCTTTGTCTTTAATTATAATATTAGTATATTATTAATGTTTCTTTAGATTTCTTGGCTATATCTTCACAGGCTACCTAATTTCTTTATCTAGCACAAAGCTCATCGGTAACCACCCCACCAGGCCCATAAAAAATGCCACCACCGCCTCTTCCAACCACCTTCTCCCACGACCTCTGCCAACTCTCGAAATCATTTAAAATTCAAGAAGTGTCACTTCTATCCTTCTCTTTTGATTACATTATTAGTTATCTATCTTTGTACATTGAGGGCAATGTACATCTTAAGGGGGGTAAAAGTACCTAACTTTTTGCATTATTCCAAAATCTTGGATCTTAGTCTTGTTTCTAAGTAATTTTCTCATATTATTAATTAGGGTGAAAGTTTTAATGATTTATGATTTTTATCGATATGTTTTTGAGTAAGTCATTAATAATTGTGCATTGATGGTTAAATTTGAAGAATACTAGAGAATCAAGCATGATAAGTCTATTTTTCAAGAATAAAAAATTTTCTAGGTTGTTGAACTGAATTTGAATATTACCTTGAAGTTTGAAATTGACAAGATTGATGTCAAATACCCATAATTTTTTGTGAGATTTTGACCCTTACAAAGCATATATTCTTTTTCGTGCTCACATTATTAATTATGAGTGTGTCAACATTGAATTGTTATTCTAGAACTTGCCTTGATTATACATATCGAGACCACATTAAATGATTTGATATACTGAGATGATAAAGGCACCTAGGTTTTAACCCATTCACTCCACTAAAAAGCCTACCTACATAATTAACCCCTAGTGAACCCCGTTGATCCTAACAACCCTTTTATTGAATTACCCGCTAAATTTTAACCCAAAACCCTTTGTATTTGTTATCACCATTCTTTTGGCTACACTCCTAGCGAGAATTGATTTGATCAGTTACTGAATTAGTTTATTTCAGTTGATAAAGTTTTCTTTATTATGTTTCCATTTGAAAAAAAAAAAATTGAAATCAAAGTGTATTCAGCATTAGTAGTATAAAAAGTGAGCTTGTACATTTAAATTTCAATTATCAAAGAAAAAGCTCGCAGTATTATTAGTTCCAAAGTTTCATGTGATTATTAGTTCAATTATTTTTCTAAAAGTTAGGTAACTTGTCAGGTCAATCTCAATTTTAACCTTCTAATTCAGCCTTTATCCACACCTTTAACCACAACCCTGTAACAACCCTGTTAAAGGCCTTTTGATTTGTGTATCATCTCATATTACAGTGGTGGAGATTTGATTTTCAAGCAAGCCTATGGGATTAACTTTTCAGGTTTGACTTATGAGTGCTTTTTCTTGAAACTTAAACACTTCGAGTGCTTTGAGTGAATCTTTAGTGAGGATGTCAATCCTTGTCGGTTTTGAATTAAAGGAAATTATTTAGGTAAGGGGAGACACCTATGTTTTCGTGCTATAAATATATGACTTATATTGTTTGAATCATTAAGAGTCTTTGAGTTAAATTATCCATGTATAAATTATCTGTGAATTATGACGAGGCACTGTTGATAGGAATTTTGAATTATGGAAAGTTCGTTTCAATTATAAGTTGAGAATTTTGCTTGAGGATAAGCAAAAGCTTAAGTGAGGGGGTATTTGATAAACTGTAAAAGTAACATTATTTAACCCCATATTTAGTATGCTTTTGGATGATTTATCCCTTGATTTATGTAAAAGGTGCTTTTAATCCATTCTTTTCATGTTTATACTCAGGAAAGCACCCAGAGACAAAAAGAACAGGAAATGGGCTTAAAACGAGCCAATTTGGGCCAAAAAGGAAATCTTCACAGCATAGACTTCAAGCCACACGGTTGTGTCTCGTCAATTTACTTCACACGGCCATGCCACGATTTACATGGCCGTGCCCCAATCGATAGAATTGAGACATGGCCTAAAAATGATTTACACGGGCATGTACCATGGCCGTGCCTTTGCCGCGGGAGAGAGCAATTTCACTCGGATTTGGATACTTTGAGGCAAAGAAACACATTCCAAAGCCTATTCAAACACCGAGTAAGAAGTATACTTGAATTAGGACACTTAGAGACCAAGTAAAGCATTCTAAAAATCTATATAAACACCGTAAGTGTATCCTGAAAGAGGGCGGTTGACTAGGCCAAAGAGTCAAGCCAGAAGGCAAGATTTGTGGGGACTACTCGAAGATAGCCAGTTGATCCATCTCAAGGAGCCGAAATTCTACTCAAGACGGTGGATTTTTCCTTCAATTCCTTTCGGGGTTTTAGGGATTTCTTATGTTTTGTTTTATCTTTTCTCTTGAGATGTTTTCTTTATTCATTTTGAACTAAACCCTTCAGATACCTAAAGAGGATGAAACCTAGATGGATCTTGTTATTGTTTTCTGAATTATATGATAAATACTTAGTTTGTTCTTAATTATGCATACTTAATCCAAATCTGATGTGCTTAGGTGGAGGAGGAATAGACCCTGCTTCAGAGTAGATCTAGCATAATTAAGTGTAGTTGATCGCACGCTTAGAGATAGGGTGACGAGATTTTTCAGATTAGGGTGAAACTTAATATGGAAGTCCATAGATTGATTTACTGCTATTTTAGGGGGTTATTATTCGAGAAAGAGATTTTCATTAATTAACCTAAGGTTAGACTTTATTCGCCTCGAGAAAGGGTTTAATATACGTTAGGGAGTCTTACGAATCAAACAAAGTGAATAAATCGTATGGTTCTGTGTTAAATAACAAATGAAGTCTAGGTGGATTCTTGATAAACCGTAAAAGTAACATATTTTAACCCCATATTCAATATGCTTTTGGATGATTTAGCCCTTGATTTATGCAAAAAGGTGCTTTTAATCCTTTCTTTTCATGTTTATACTCAGGAAAGCACCCGAGGATAAAAAGAACACAAAACGGGCTTAAAACGAAGTAATTGGGCCTTAGCAAGAAATCAACATGGCCTGGCACAAAGCTTGCACGACCGTGTCTCGATGATTACCTAGAGCATGGCCTAACTCACGAGTTGCATGGCCACGCATCATCTCATTACCACACACGGGCGTGTCAAACGATCTATATGGCTGTGTCCCAATCGACAGACTTGAAGCACGGCCCAAATCTCGACTTACACAGCCGTGCCCAAAATAACAGAATCAAGGCACTACCAACCACGATTTACACAGGCGTGTGACATGGCCATGCCCCTGCCCCGGGAATGAGCAAGTTCATTCAGAATTGGATGCTTGAAGCCAAAGAAACATACTCCTAAGTCTACTCAAACACCCTAATAGTAATTCTTCTTGAAGGAGGTACTTAGGAGCCAATGGTAACATCCCAAAGCCTATATAAACAAACCATGGCAGACATTAAAGGGCATCTTTTGGCAGAGGCTTTTGCCGAAGCTTTCATCTTTTAGGGAATCACTTGAAGATAGCCAGTTGATCCATCTCAAGAAGCTGGAGTTTTTATTCAAGACGGAGGATCTCCTCTTTAATTCCTGCAGGGGTTTTTAGGGATTTCTTATGTTTTGTTTTATCTTTTCTCTTGAGATGTTTTCTTATTTAGTTATAAGCTAAACCCTCGAGATACGAAAGGGATGAAACCTATGATGGATTTTGTTATTCGATTTCTAAATTATATGATAAGTACTTGGTTTGTTTTTAATTATATTGCTTAATTCAATCGATGTGCTTAGGTGGAGGAGGAATAGACCTACCTAAGAGTAGATCCAGTAGAATTGAGCGGAGTTGATCGGCGCCTAGAGATAGGGTTACTAGATTTTCTTGGGATTAGGGTGAAACCTAATATGGGAATCCATTGATCGATGTCTTTGCTTCCTTAAGGGGTTATTATAAGAGAACTAGAGTTCCACTAATTAAACTAAGGTTAGACGTTATTCGCCTCGAGAGAGGGTTTACTATAGGTTAGGGAGTCTCACGGATCAAGCTAAGTAAAGAAATCATATGGTTTAGTGTTGAATAATAAGTGAAGTCATAGGTGGATACTTCCTGAGGGTATCGTCTTCGTCAACTGAGTTTTCCACTCGGCCTGGGCCCAAGAACACACGGCTGTGCCCTGTGAGAAGAGTCTATAATGGCCTGGACTTCAAAAAACACAGTCGTTCCTCATCAACAGACTCGAGCATGGCCTGGCCATGATTTACACGGGCGTGTGCCATGGGCGTGTCTCTGCCACAGGTAAGAAGAATTCTATTCGGATTCGAGTACTTAAAGGCGAAGAAACATATTCCAAAAGCCTATATAAAGACCCTGGAGGCCAACCTTTAAGGGGCGTTCAGCTAGGCCAAAGAGTCGAGCCAGAGCAGTTAAATTCAGGGATTTATTCAAAGAAAGCTAGTTGATTCGTCTCAAGAAGCCAGAATCATACTCAAGACTGAGGATCTCTCTTTCAATTCCTTCAGGGGTTTTAGGGTTTTCCTATGTTTTGTTTTATCTTTTCTTCTGAGATGTTTTCTTTTACAATTATGAAATAAACCCTCAGATACTTGAGGGGGATGAAACCTAAGACGGATCTTGTTATTGATAATTGAGCTGCATGAAAAATACTTAATTTGTTCTTAACTATGTGTTCTTAATTCTTGTTTTGGTATTTTCGGGATATAGATTTAAGTGTGATCTGCATAGGCAGAGGAGGAAGAGACCCTGTCTAAGAGTAGATCTAGCATAGTTAAGCGGAGTTGCTTGCGCGCTGATAAATCGTAAAAGTAACATATTTTAACCCTATATTTAGTATGTTTTTGGATGATTTAGCCCTTGATTTATGTAAAAAGGTGATTTTAATCCTTTCTTTTCATGTTTATACTCAGGAAAGCACCCGAGGACAAAAAGAACAAGAAACGGGCTTAAAACAAGCCAATTTGGGCCAAAGAGAAAATCGACACGGCCTAGACTTCAAGCCACACAGTCGTGTCTTGTCAATTTACTTCACACGGCCATGCCATGATTTACATGGCTGTGCTCGAATTGATAGAATCGAGACACGGCCTGAAAATGGTTTACACGGGCGTGTACCATGGCCGTGCCCCTACCGCTAGAGAGAGCAATTTCACTCGAATTTGAATAATTTGAGGCGAAAAACACATTCAAAGCCTATTCAAACAAGAGTAAAAGTATACTTGAATTAGGACACTTAGAGGCCAAGTAAAGCATTCTAAAATCTATATAAACTCGCTAGGTGTATCCTGAAAGGGGGTGGTTAGCTAGGCCAAAGAGCCGAGCCAAAAGGCCAGATTTGTGGGGATTACTCGAAGATAGCCAGTTGGTCCATATCAAGGAGCCGAAATTCTACTCAAGATGGCGGATTTCTCCTTCAATTCCTTCAGGGGGTTTTAAGGATTTCTTATGTTTTGTTTTATCTTTTCTCTTGAGATGTTTTCTTTATTCATTTTGAACTAAACCCTTGAGATACAGAAGGGATGAAACCTAGATGAATCTTGTTATTGTTTTCGAATTATATGATAAATACTTAGTTTGTTCTTAATTATGCATGCTTAATCCAAATCGATGTGCTTAGGTGGAGGAGGAATAGACCCTGCTTAAGAGTAGATCTAGCATAATTAAGTGGAGTTGATCGCACGCCTAGAGATAGGGTGATGAGATTTTGTCGGATTAGGGTGAAACCTCATGGGGGAGTCCATAGATCGATTTACTGCTATTCTAGGGGGTTATTATTTGAGAAAGAGATTTTAGTTAATTAACCTAGGGTTAGACGTTATTCGCCTTGAGAGAGGGTTTAATATATGTGAAGAGTCTTACAGATCAAACTAAGTGAATAAATTGTATGGTTCGGTCTTAAATAACAAGTGAAGTCTAGGTGGATTCTTCCTGGTAACACCCTTAACCCCTATCCATCGCCGGATTAAGTAGCAAGGTATTACCGAACAAAACACAAGCAGCCATAAACAATTATTGCTCACATAGTCATATCTGAAAGCAATTTAAACAACCCGAATATGCTTAGATAATAACATACAAAATTTAATCCCTTTTATGATATTCACAAATAACTCATCAATATAATTAACAATTACCTTTGTCCACTTGATATTTTAAAATCACATTAATAGAATATACACATGCTTGAAATGGCTTTTCTTAAAAATAAATAAAAATCACTAAATATAAACATACATATGTATAGTTGCATGGTATATTGTTCAATCGGTTTCAAATAAACTAAATAAACACATCTCAGCAAAGTATGTCTCAATTTATTAATAAGAACATAACCGAATCTGCAAATTTCGTTATAAAACTATCCTCTCAATTCGTTTTTTCATTTGATCACTTCACAGTAAATCCTCCTCAATATTTAAACCAAACACATTTGAATATGGTACTAACCATTTCCCAACTTCAACCTTATTGTTTCAAATTACAAAATATGACCAACCACTACATAATGAACTTTCCATTCATGATTTATCAAAACATGCATAATAGAATCACATTTTTCAACCACCTCAACATTTCGGTCAAGTCATATGAATATCTATCACAGACGTGATATACAATAAGATATATTTAGAGATAAGCTAAATACATGATCCTATGCGACATATATAACATAAATCAACCATGCTACTATCACATGCACAATCCTATTATGAAATACATTACCATGGTGTTTAAATGCCATGGCGAAAGTAATGAAGACCATAATACCATAATTCAAATCGTTAAATTAAAAGAAACATTAAAACACAAACAACATCTCATTGTACACCTAAGTCACATATACATATTAGTATACCTAAACTTCATATCATATTCTTTTAATTATCTATTTCAACTAATCGAACATAATTACCATATCCATCATATACATATATCAACTCATGCACCACATTATTAATGAAACATAGCAATAATATACTACATATAATTAAGTCATAATCAAATCGATATAACCAAACACATTAAACACTCAATCACGAACTCATAATGCCAAGCCTAATTCTAATGATTCAAGTAAAACCATTTTCGCATGGCTAATATATACAAGGACAAATTCATAGCTCAAAACTTAGTCTAGCCTATACATGCCTTTAATTTAAAATCCAAAATCAAAAATACCAAAATAGGTTGATAGTGTAGATGACTTTGTTGACGATCCCCTGAACTCTTAGCTTGATCAAAATCTATAAAACAGAACAATGAATACGCACAGAGTAAGCTAATTTAGCTTAGTAAGTCTTAAGCAATCATAATATACCAATTGGACATTCAAGCATTTTAAAACAATCAAGTAATAACATTGAATTAAAATAGCTTAACTCGAAAGTCCTTCAAAACCGAATGCTTTTACCTCACTTAACATAACACTTATCATTCCCATACCATTAGCATACAAATTACCAACTCAGCATCAAATTGAAAATATAAAACCTCCTTTCTTTATAATATATTCATAAAACACATAGATGAAACTCACTAAGTTCACATAAATATTCGAATAAGTAAAGGGTCGTGTACATCCGATTTACCTCTTTAATTATATAAACACATGTTCATTTAAGGTCTCATATATCCAAGCATCTAATATCAATAGTTCAAAGCTTAGTACTTAAATGATCTACTAATGTCGAATGCTAATGCTCATTCAACAACCATCATCACTATTTTACCTTTAAACTTCAATTTATAATCTCATCATATAGTTCACATATAGACTAAATACTCTTTTCCAACTACTCATTTTTTCTATACACATAATTCAATAGGATCATATATATATATATATATATACAATAAGTATATACTTTGCACTTAATAATTTCACATAAAAGGAAATATATTCACACACACATATATATATATATCCATTTGAGATTTCATACATTCGTATACATGGCATCAAAGTAATCCCAATATGTCACGTAAACATAAGCATAAGGCTGAATATACAGGATCAATTAGTATCATTCATATCAATATACTTATACGGATACCTTTAACCACTTTAAGCTTTCATATAACTAATTTCCTCATGGCATAGCTTATACACAATTTGCATCTACCAATTGTACATCACATTTCCTTCACAAATTCATTTACTTATTATCATCGCATATATATATATATATATGTATAATACATGAATATGAATATCACATACCTTGTAGCCGAATTAACAAACTCATTTTCAAATGCTTAGGCTCACTTAATTCATTTCATGACTTTATTAGTACATAATCTAAACTTGGAATTTCAACTCACTAGGTATAAAAGCGCTGAGCATTTGCCCGAATCTCACATATTAGCACTAGACTTGCTAGACTCAAAGTCTGAAGTTCGAACACCGGCATTTAGCCTACTAGGCAATAAGCCCGATATATATTTCACCGGCACGAGGCCTGCTAGGTATTAAGCCCGATAAAGATCACCGGCACGAGGCTTGCTAGGCATTAAGCCTGAAATAAATCATCGGCACAAGGCCTGCTAGGCATTAAGCCTGAAATTTCAACATTTTCAACATTCCAACACAATTTACTTAGTGCTAAGATCACAACCATCTCGTATACAACAAATTACTTTCACATATTAAACCAAACTTGCTCATTCACATCACATTTAACAAAAATAAATTCAATACACTATTATACCCCATATTCGACCAACACATATTTTAGTACTTTAAATTTCCAAATATGATCATATACTATACTCATAATTAATTCTTTGGCATACATTTCCTTAAGGACTTACCTCGACTGTCGACGGACCGCGTAGACCGGCTATTCGATAATCTTCGTCTTTCCCCGATCAAAATCCA
The DNA here is from genome assembly GCA_025506655.1 of Gossypium rotundifolium. Taxonomy (NCBI): domain Eukaryota; kingdom Viridiplantae; phylum Streptophyta; class Magnoliopsida; order Malvales; family Malvaceae; genus Gossypium; species Gossypium rotundifolium. The sequence continues at coordinate 110,733,937 of CP106724.1, read as the reverse complement.
TTTTTCTTTATTCTTGATTTAAACACATTAAAATTCAGCTCATTCAAGTACATTTCATTTCAATTTAGTCCCCAAACACATAAATGGGAAAATTACCATTTACCCCTAGGGTTTCACATTTTTACAACTTAGTCCTATTTGCACAAAACACAAAATACACAAAATTTCACTACAACACCTTAGGGCCGAATGTTCACAAGGACCATATAAATCCATTTCTTTCATTTATTTTGCATTTTAGTCCCCTCAAAATTTCATTTTTGCAATTTAGCCCAAAATACTCAAATTCACTAAAATTTCTAATACAAAACATACTAATCTTTAACATATCTTTAATTTAAAATCATCAAACATCAAAAACCTCATGAACACATCAGTGGCCGAATGTCATATGCACACTAATCTAAAATTTTTAGCATGGGTTGAATAGTATCTGAAGCAACGATCACAAAAGCGTAAAATTATCAAAAAGACTAAAAATACATACAGATTTAGCTTGAATGTATGACCGAATGCTCAAAGCCTTTAAACCCTTATTTCTTAGCTCACATACGGTAATGAAGAAGAAAGAACAAATGTGTTGGATTTTAATTTCATATTATTAAACATATAATAACATTTTTTTTTTATGTTTTACCATTTTAACCTTTAATAAATAATAAAAACAACATATAAATTAAGGTCAATTTTGTCATATGCCACACACTAACTTAAAAATGGGCTAATTGCCCTTTTAATGCCCCATATTAAAAAGCCATCATCATTTTATCACTTTACACTATAGTATGCAACTTTTACGCTTTACGCGATTTAGTCCTTTTGTTAAACCGAGCGCCCAAACGATTAAATTTTTCTCTGAAACTTTAACACACATTAATTCACATATAACAAACACAAAATATAATATTTAAAATTTCTGGACTCAAATTCGTGGTCTCAAACCACCATTACGACTAGGGTCAAATTCGATGCATTACGAGGTATCATCGTGATCAACTCGAAAGTCCTTCAAAATCGAATGCTTTTACCTCACTTAACATAACACTTATCATTCCCATACCATTAGCATACAAATTACCAACTCAGCATCAAATTGAAAATATAAAACCTCCTTTCTTTATAATATATTCATAAAACACATAGATGAAACTCACTAGGTTCACATAAAATTCGAATAAGTAAAGGGTCGTGTACATCCGATTTACCTCTTTAATTATATAAACACATGTTCATTTAAGGTCTCATATATCCAAGCATCTAATATCAATAGTTCAAAGCTTAGTACTTAAATGATCTACTAATGTCGAATGCTAATGCTCATTCAAACAACCATCATCACTATTTTACCTTTAAACTTCAATTTATAATCTCATCATATAGTTCACATATAGACTAAATACTCTTTTCCAACTACTCATTTTTTCTATACACATAATTCAATAGGATCATATATATATATATATATATATATACAATAAGTATATACTTTGCACTTAATAATTTCACATAAAAGGAAATATATTCACACACATATATATATATATCCATTTGAGATTTCATACATTCAGTATACATGGCATCAAAGTAATCCCAATATGTCACGTAAACATAAGCATAAATTTGAATATCTGAGGATCAATTAGTATCATTCATATCAATATACTTATACGGATACCTTTAACCACTTTAAGCTTTCATATAACTAATTTCCTCATGGCATAGCTTATACACAATTTGCATCTACCAATTGTACATCACATTTCCTTCACAAATTCATTTACTTATTATCATCGCATATATATATATATATATATATATGTATAATACATGAATATGAATATCACATACCTTGTAGCCGAATTAACAAACTCATTTTCAAATGCTTAGGCTCACTTAATTCATTTCATGACTTTATTAGTACATAATCTAAACTTGGAATTTCAACTCACCGGTATAAAAACTGCTAGGCATTTGCCCGAATCTCACATATTAGCACTAGACTTGCTAGACTCAAAGTCGAAGTTGAACAAGCATTTAGCCTACTAGGCAATAAGCTGATATATATTTCACCCAAGACGAGGCTGCTAGGTATTAAGCAGATAAAGATCATAAACACGAGGCTTGCTAGGCATTAAGCCTGAAATAAATCATCGGCACAAGGCCTGCTAGGCATTAAGCCTGAAATTTCAACATTTTCAACATTCCAACACAATTTACTTAGTGCTAAGATCACAACCATCTCGTATACAACAAATTACTTTCACATATTAAACCAAACTTGCTCATTCACATCACATTTAACAAAAATAAATTCAATACACTATTATACCCCATATTCGACCAACACATATTTTAGTACTTTAAATTTCCAAATATGATCATATACTATACTTATAATTAATTCTTTGGCATACATTTCCTTAAGGACTTACCTCGACTGTCGACGGACCGCGTAGACCGGCTATTCGATAATCTTCGTCTTTCCCCGATCAAAATCCGTTTTTCTTTATTCTTGATTTAAACACATTAAAATTCAGCTCATTCAAGTACATTTCATTTCAATTTAGTCCCCAAACACATAAATGGGAAAATTACCATTTACCCCTAGGGTTTCACATTTTTACAACTTAGTCCTATTTGCACAAAACACAAAATACACAAAATTTCACTACAACACCTTAGGGCCGAATGTTCACAAGGACCATATAAATCCATTTCTTTCATTTATTTTGCATTTTAGTCCCCTCAAAATTTCATTTTTGCAATTTAGCCCAAAATACTCAAATTCACTAAAATTTCTAATACAAAACATACTAATCTTTAACATATCTTTAATTTAAAATCATCAAACATCAAAAACCTCATGAACACATCAGTGGCCGAATGTCATATGCACACTAATCTAAAATTTTTTAGCATGGGTCGAATAGTATACGAAGCAACGATCACAAAAACGTAAAAATTATCAAAAACCGACTAAAAATACATACCCGATTTAGCTTGAATGTATGACCGAATGCTCAAAGCCTTTAAACCCTTATTTCTTAGCTCACATACGGTAATGAAGAAGAAAGAACAAATGTGTTGGATTTTAATTTCATATTATTAATGTAACACCCCAAACCCGGTCTATGCGTTGAGACGATTTGGTTTGTTACGTGATTCGAACTATTCTTAAATCTTTAATGAGTTGAAAACTACAATATTGGTTCTGAGTTTAAAATTTGAAGAGTATTAGATTTTGATAATTATTTAGAAACATTAGTTGAAAATCATTGTATTATCAAAACCGTTAGGAGATTTGTTAAAGAGTTAACAATAAAAGAATTATTTATAAAAGAATTTCATATACTTGAAAAAAACCCAAATTTATTTCTATAAAGCATCATATAATCTTAGCCCATGATTTAAAAGTCCAAAATAAAGTTTAAATTCCAACACACATAAAATCCATAAGTTATTTATAGAGGCCATTTATTACAACATCCCAAAATAGTAAAATAATTATTAAAAGTTCGAGTTTAATAACCCATATTTAGCGGTATGGCCTCCACAAAGTCATCCTCTACCAAGTCCACATCAATTTCCATTACGAGATGGAAAAATAAAAGGGTGAGTTACTTAGAACTCGATGTGTAACTCACTTACCACCATTATTGGGCGATTGTCAAGATATTGGCGGGCTTGAGCCCAATTCGAAATCAACAACATATCATGAATTAAAAAAATAATTAATAATGCATGAAAATGTAATTCCCAACCCAAACCTAATATCCATCCGCTAACACCCCGTACCAACCATCACACTGTGGGATCAAGTCAACCCACCCGCCATCACACCAATCGTAGGCATTAAGCCTTTTATAATTGTGGCATAGCCACCGAACTAGAGGCAATAAGCTAGGTATTGTGCGAAGCCACCGAACTAGAGGCAATAAGTCGATATTGTGGCGAAACCACCGAACTAGAGGCAATAAGCGATATTGTGGCAACTGCCATTCTTCTCTTCATATATCCCACCCATGCAATTATACATGTACTTGAAAATATAAAATTTATTAACAAAACATAACATGGTGGGTTTATCAATAACATTTCATTTGGCCCATAATTATAGCAATTTGTCCATTTAACAGTTTAGTGGGCTTTGGCCCATTTACCAAACTAGAATGTTTTGGCTAAATTTTAACGAACTAGAGTATTTTGGCCCATTTTCACGAACTAGAGTATTTACGGCCCATTTTCACGAACTAGAGTATTTACGGCCCATTTTCACGAACTAGAGTATTTACGGCCCATTTTCACGAACTAGAGTATTTACGGCCCATTTTCACGAACTAGAGTATTTACGGCCCATTTTCACGAACTAGAGTATTTACTACTGTTTTTCTGAAACATCAAATTTTCATGATAACAATTAATTACTCGAGGCGTTTTCGTAATTTCCACGATTTAGTCGTTTTTACGCATTTTCGTCAAAATATAAATTTTTACGCTTTTACCGATCTAATCGTTTTTACGATTTACTTCCATACCGAAATTTGACATCCAACCAAAAGTAATGAGTGTGAAATTACACACCTCGATACCGTGAGTACTAACCCTTCTCGCTCCTCGGCACCTAAAATATATTTTGATTCGTTAGACAACTATTTCGTTAAATTAATCTTAATCAATAATGGATCCAAAAATCTTACCCTCTTGATTTTGAATCACTTCGATTTTCGGCTTTGCCTCATTTATCGATTCACTAGCCGCCGAGAATCCACCAACGTATAACGGCTCGGAGGTTCGTACTACTTCGAATAATGGACTACTTTCGGAAGATGGCCCACAACCGGTGGAAAATCCCGATTGCGAAACCGCTCTTCGTTTGAATGGGGATTTACTGGATCCGCCCTCTTAACGTGACTAACCACCGCCTTTTCTTCCCTATTTTGACGGTCTTCAAGATCCAAAGGAATTTAGTTAGATCTAAAATAATATCAATGTTACTAGAGATTTAAAGAGATTTGATTTCCTTACCAAAATAAAACGTTTCCAACGTTTCTCCCGATCACTTGAGTTTCGATCTCGTTATTGCACTAAATAATAATAATGAAAAGAACGTTATTAGAATGAACGTTATTTCGATCCAAAAGACCCTCTATAAACCAATGATATTCGCCATAATATCACTAATTAAAACGAAAATGAAAAAAGAACCCTTACCTATGATCCACGATCGAAAAGAAAAGATTGAGAATGATGTTTGTGAGAGTTGGAGAATTGACTATGCAACCAAAGAAAGAGAAAATAATTTGGTTATGGCACTCTAACATTCACCAAAGGGATGTTAAATGAAGAAACTTTGATTGAAATAATTAGAATATGAGAAAGAGATGGTGATGAGATAGTTTGATTTCAAAGAGAAAAGAAGATGAAAGAAAAGAAAAAAAAATAGACCTTTAGGATTTAGTGCATTCGGCCATGGCAAAAGAAAAAGAAAGAGACTGATTTTGGTATGGGTGATTTCGGCACAAGGAGAATACAAAAGAAAATTAACCAAAATGGATGAAAGTGACCAAATGGTCAAAAGATTTTGGCTTTGCCAAATGCAAAATTCGGCCAAGAGGGATGTTGAAAGGAGAGGAATAAAAATTCTGCACAAAGTGCAAAGAACAACCAAAGAGAGAAAAGAATTTTTCAGCCAAAACTAACTCAAAATTTAGGCTCCCTCCTATACCAAATTGCCGTCCAGCACATGGTCAATTGGCCATGATTTCTTTCCAAAATTCCCCCTTGATATGTGCCTTATGTTCCCCCCTATCTTTCCTTAAACCTTTGATTCCATGCCATAAGTTAGTTGTTACCTTAATCCATTGATACACTAACCAAAAATACATGGTCAACACCTTCCTTATATGTCCCTTGCCGACACTTCCTAGCCATGAGCGAAAATTAAAACAAAAATTTTATCTAGGTGCTATACAAGGGATTGAACCTCTTCCTCTTACTTGAACCCATGCGCCAACTCCACCATGCCATATGCTCATTTTATGACACTCTTTAGCACATAAATTAGCTTAAGTCTTAATCACCTTTGTTTCACTTCAATAAATTCTCAACTAATAAATTTTATTCTATCCTCAAATTATGCTTTACCCTCTCAAAGACTTCAATAAGCACCAAAATAAAATAAAATATTTTTCCTTTAAAAATCTAAACACCAAAATCATGCAAATTTTAAATACTCAGATTTTTAGGGTGTTACAATTAAACATATAATAACATTTTTTTATGTTTTACCATTTTAACCTTTAATAAATAATAAAAACAACATATAAATTAAGGTCAATTTTGTCATATGCACACACTAACTTAAAATGGGCTAATTACCCTTTTAATGCCCCATATTAAAAAGCCATCATCATTTTATCACTTTACACTATAGTATGCAACTTTTACGCTTTACGATTTAGTCCTTTTTGTTAAACCGAACGCCCAAACGATTAAATTTTTCTACGAAACTTTAACACACATTAATTCACATATAACAAACACAAAATATAATATTTAAAAATTTCTCGGACTCAAATTCGTGGTCTCGAAACCACCATTCCGTCTAGGGTCAAATTCAGTCTGTTACAGGGTATCATCGTGATCAACTCGAAAGTCCTTCAAAACCGAATGCTTTTACCTCACTTAACATAACACTTATCATTCCCATACCATTAGCATACAAATTACCAACTCAGCATCAAATTGAAAATATAAAACCTCCTTTCTTTATAATATATTCATAAAACACATAGATGAAACTCACTAAGTTCACATAAATATTCGAATAAGTAAAGGGTCGTGTACATCCGATTTACCTCTTTAATTATATAAACACATGTTCATTTAAGGTCTCATATATCCAAGCATCTAATATCAATAGTTCAAAGCTTAGTACTTAAATGATCTACTAATGTCGAATGCTAATGCTCATTCAGCTTAACCATCATCACTATTTTACCTTTAAACTTCAATTTATAATCTCATCATATAGTTCACATATAGACTAAATACTCTTTTCCAACTACTCATTTTTTTCTATACACATAATTCAATAGGATCATATATATATATATATACAATAAGTATATACTTTGCACTTAATAATTTCACATAAAAGGAAATATATTCACACACATATATATATATATCCATTTGAGATTTCATACATTCAGTATACATGGCATCAAAGTAATCCCAATATGTCACGTAAACACAAGCATAAATTTGAATATCTGAGGATCAATTAGTATCATTCATATCAATATACTTATACGGATACCTTTAACCACTTTAGCTTTCATATAACTAATTTCCTCATGGCATAGCTTATACACAATTTGCATCTACCAATTGTACATCACATTTCCTTCACAAATTCATTTACTTATTATCATCATATATATATATATATGTGTATAATACATGAATATGAATATCACATACCTTGTAGCCGAATTAACAAACTCATTTTCAAATGCTTAGGCTCACTTAATTCATTTCATGACTTTATTAGTACATAATCTAAACTTGGAATTTCAACTCACCGGTATAAAAACTGCTAGGCATTTGCCCGAATCTCACATATTAGCACTAGACTTGCTAGACTCAAAGTCTGAAGTTCGAACACCGGCATTTAGCCTGCTAGGCAATAAGCCCGATATATATTTCACCGGCACGAGGCCTGCTAGGTATTAAGCCCGATAAAGATCACCGGCACGAGGCTTGCTAGGCATTAAGCCTGAAATAAATCATCGGCACAAGGCCTGCTAGGCATTAAGCCTGAAATTTCAACATTTTCAACATTCCAACACAATTTACTTAGTGCTAAGATCACAACCATCTCAGATACAACAAATTACTTTCACATATTAAACCAAACTTGCTCATTCACATCACATTTAACAAAAATAAATTCAATACACTATTATACCCCATATTCGACCAACACATATTTTAGTACTTTAAATTTCCAAATATGATCATATACTATACTCATAATTAATTCTTTGGCATACATTTCCTTAAGGACTTACCTCGATTGTCGACGGATGGCGTGAGATGGCTATTCGATAATCTTCGTCTTTCCCGATCAAAATCTGTTTTCTTTATTCTTGATTTAAACACATTAAAATTCAGCTCATTCAAGTACATTTCATTTCAATTTAGTCCCCAAATACATAAATGGGAAAATTACCATTTACCCTAGGGTTTCACATTTTACAACTTAGTCCTATTTGCACAAAACACAAAATACACAAAATTTCACTACAACACCTTAGGGCGAATGTTCACAAGGACCATATAAATCCATTTCTTTCATTTATTTTGCATTTTAGTCCCTCAAAATTTCATTTTGCAATTTAGCCCAAAATACTCAAATTCACTAAAATTTCTAATACAAAACATACTAATCTTTAACATAGCTTTAATTTAAAATCATCAAACATCAAAAACCTCATGAACACATCGGTGGTCGAATGTCATATGCACACTAATCTAAAAATTTTTAGCATGGGTTGAATAGTATCTGAAAACGATCACAAAACGTAAAATTATCAAAATCGACTAAAAATACATACCCGATTTAGCTTGAATGTATGACCAATGCTCAAAGCCTTTAAACCCTTATTTCTTAGCTCACATACGGTAATGAAGAAGAAAGAACAAATGTGATGGATTTTAATTTCATATTATTAAACATATAATAACATTTTTTTTTTATGTTTTGCCATTTTAACCTTTAATAAATAATAAAAACAACATATAAATTAAGGTCAATTTTGTCATATGCCACACACTAACTTAAAAATGGGCTAATTTCCCTTTTAATGCCCCATATTAAAAAGCCATCATCATTTTATCACTTTACACTATAGTATGCAACTTTTACGCTTTACGCGATTTAGTCCTTTTTGTTAAACCGAACGCCCAAACGATTAAATTTTTCTACGAAACTTTAACACACATTAATTCACATATAACAAACACAAAATATAATATTTAAAAATTTCTCGGACTCAAATTCGTGGTCTCGAAACCACCATTCCGACTAGGGTCAAATTCAGTCTGTTACAGGGTATCGTCGTGATCAACTCGAAAGTCCTTCAAAACCGAATGCTTTTACCTCACTTAACATAACACTTGTCATTCCCATACCATTAGCATACAAATTACCAACTCAGCATCAAATTCAAAATATAAAACCTCCTTTCTTTATAATATATTCATAAAACACATAGATGGAACTCACTAAGTTCACATAAATATTCGAATAAGGAAAGGGCGGTGTACATCCGATTTACCTCTTTAATTATATAAACACATGTTCATTTAAGGTCTCATATATCCAAGCATCTAATATCAATAGTTCAAAGCTTAGTACTTAAATGATCTACTAATGTCGAATGCTAATGCTCATTCAGCTTAACCATCATCACTATTTTACCTTTAAACTTCAATTTATAATCTCATCATATAGTTCACATATAGACTAAATACTCTTTTCCAACTACTCATTTTTTCTATACACATAATTCAATAGGATCACACACACACATATATATATAATAAGTATATACTTTGCATTTAGTAATTTCACATAAAAGGAAATATATTCACACACATATATATATCCATTTGACATTTCATACATTCGTATACATGGCATCAAAGTAATCCCAATATGTCACGTAAACATAAGCATAAGGCTGAATATACAGGATCAATTAGTATCATTCATATCAATACACTTATACGGATACCTTTAACCACTTTATGCTTTCATATAACCAATTTCCTCATGGCATAGCTTATACACAATTTGCATCTACCAATTGTACATCACATTTCCTTCACAAATTCATTTACTTATTATCATCGCATATATATATGTATAATACATGAATATGAATAGCACATACCTTGTAGCCGAATTAACAAACTCATTTTCAAATGCTTAGGCTCACTTGATTCATTTCATGACTTTATTAGTGCATAATCTAAACTTGGAATTTCAACTCACCGGTATAAAAACTGCTAGGCATTTGCCCGGATCTCACATACTAGCACTAGACTTGCTAGACTCAAAGTCTGAAGTTCGAACACCGGCATTTAGCCTGCTAGGCAATAAGCCTGATATATATTTCACCAAGACGAGGCACGCTAGGCATTAAACCCGATAAAGATCACAGGAACGAGGCCTACTAGGTATTAAGCTCGAATTAAATCAAGCACAAGGCACGCTAGGCATTAAGCACGAAATAAATCACAAAGACAAGGCACGCTGGGCATTAAGCTCGAAATAAATCAAGCACAAGGCACGCTAGGCAAGAAGCCTGAAATTTCAACATTTTCAACATTCCAACACAATTTACTTAGTGCTAAGATCACAACCATCTCAGTATACAACATATTACTTTCACATATTAAACCAAACTTGCTCATTCACATCACATTTAACAAAAATAAATTCAATACAATATTATACCCCATATTCGGCCAACACATATTTTAGTACTTTAAATTTCCAAATTTTACCATATACTATACTCATAATTAATTCTTTGGCATACATTTTCTTAAGGACTTACCTTGACTGTCGATGGACCGCGTAGACCGGCTATTCGATAATCTTCGTATTTCCCCGATCAAAATCTGTTTTTCTTTATTCTTGGTCTAAACACATTACAATTTAGCTCATTCAAGTACATTTCATTTCAATTTATCCCCTAAACACATAAATGGGCAAATTACCATTTTACCCCTAGGGTTTCACATTTTTACAACTTAGTCCTATTTGCACAAAACACAAAATACACAAAATTTCACTACAACACCTTAGGGACGAATGTTCACAAGGACCATATAAATCCATTTCTTTCATTTATTTTGCATTTTAGTCCCCTCAAAATTTTATTTTTGCAATTTAGCCCAAAATACTCAAATTCACTAAAATTTCCAATACAAAACATACAAATCTTTAACATGGCTTTAATTTAAAATCATCAAACATCAAAAACCTCATGAACACATCAATGGCCGAATTTCATATACACACTAATCTCAAAAATTTTAGCATGGGTGAATAGTATCTGAAGCAACGATCACAAAACGTAAAATTATCAAAATCGACTAAAAATACATACCGATTTAGCTTGAATGTATGACCGAATGCTCAAAGCCTTTAAACCCTTATTTCTTAGCTCACATATGGAAATGAAGAAGAAAGAACAAATGTGATGGCTTTTAATTTCATATTATTAAACATATAATAACATTTTTTTATGTTTTACCATTTTAACCTTTAATAAATAATAAAAACAACATATAAATTAAGGTCAATCTTGTCATATGCCACCCACTAACTTAAAAATGGGCTAATTGCCCTTTTAATGCCCCATATTAAAAAGCCATCATCATTTTAGCACTTTACACTATAGTATGCAACTTTTATGCTTTACGCGATTTAGTCCTTTTTGTTAAATCGAACACCCAAACGATTAAATTTTTCTACGAAACTTTAACACACATTAATTCACATATAATAAACACAAAATATAATATTTAAAAATTTCTCAGACTCAAATTCGTGGTCCCGAAACCACCGTTCGACTAGGGTCAAATATGGTCTGTTACAACTCTCCCCCCTTAGGGATTTTCGTCCCTGAAAATCTTACCGCTGAACAGATTCAGATATTGTTGTCTTAATGAATCTTCAGGCTCCTATGTTGCCTGTTCTTTTTCGTGTCGATTTCATAATACTTTCACTAACAGATTTTTCTTATTTCTCAATTTCTTCACTTAACGGGCTAAGATACGGATCAGTTCTTCTTCATATGTCATATCAGATCGGATCTATATTTTAGATGGGGCAATCACATGTGACGGATCGGATCAATATCTACGAAATATTGAAACATGAAATACTTTGTCGTCGACCTCAAATTTATAGTCTTTGTTTTACAGTTCACAACAGCATCAGGCATAAACAACCAATCCCTTCCCAAAATAATATTCAATTCATCAAACAGTAAAAGCATCAACTCAGTGGGAAACAGATATCTCGAAACCTTAATGGACAATTCTTGCATACTTTATCAACCAGAACACTTTTGCCAAGGAATTCATTATTTTTGTAGCAAATTCAGAAGATTCTACAGTCAAAGTCTTACTGAATACTAAATTCATGCATACATATGAATACGTAGAACCAGGGTCTCTAAAAACAATCGCAAAAATATCATAAAGAGTAAATGTACCAGTTATGACATCAGGTGATGAGGCATCCTCTAGAGCTCGAATAGCCTACGCTCTAACTAGCACTCTGGCTTCAGATATGACAATATTGTCTCCTAACAAAGATATGGCACACTTTAAGCATTTATCCGAAGTACAAGATAGCTCATTGAACACTCGGATAGGGTTATCAAGCCACAGCTTAATTTGTCTTGCATCATCATCATTAGCTTTAAACTCTTCGGCCCTGTGTTTCCTGATCTTATATACAGGAGACCTGTCAAATCTCATCGGATCTACTATCAGAGGTACCATAGGCATCGAAGATGGATTATTTGAGGGTGGAGGTTGTTGGACAGTCAGGTTAGTCCAGATATATTGAATAAACCATTCGTTCATCATCTGGTAGAAGGCTTGCTTAGCCTTCCCCCTCATGACTACTCGAGATAGGTCGAGAGTCTACCGGCGCTGACCCATGTGCAGGATCAGGCACTTCGCCCTCAACATCATTAACTACGGCTCTATCGGGATCCATTTGCAATATAAAATCACAATTCAGATGTCAGAAGTCACCACACTATCATATTGTAATTTAAGGCATGTATAGCTAGATTCACACGTGCTACGGTAGCCCTAGAATCGACTAAATCGTAAGCTCTGATACCAATCAAATGTAACACCCTTAACCCCTGTCCGTCGCCGGATTGGGTAGCAAGGTATTACCGAACAAAACACAAGTAGCCATAAACAATTACTGCTCACATAGTCATATTTGAAAGCAATTTAAACAACCCGAATATGCTTAGATAATAACATACAAAAATTTAATCCCTTTTATGATATTCACAAATAACTCATCAATATAATTAACAATGAACACTGTCCACTTGATATTTTAAAATCACATTAGCCGAATATACACATGCTTGAAATGGCTTTTCTTTAAAAATAAATAAAAATCACTAAATATAAACATACATATGTATAGTTGCATGGTATCTTGTTCAATCATATTTAAATAAACTAAATAAACACATCTCAGCAAAGTATGTCTCAATTTATTAATAAGAACATAACCGAATCTGCAAATTTCGTTACAAAACTATCTTCTCAATTCATTTTTCATTTGATCACTTCACAGTAAATCCTCCTCAATCTTTAAACCAAACATATTCTAATATGGTACTAACCATTTCCCAACTTCAACCTTATTGTTTCAAATTACAAAATATGACCAACTACTACAAAATGAACTTTCCATTCATGATTTATCAAAACATGCATAATAGAATCACATTTTTCAACCACCTCAACATTTCGGTCAAGTCATATGAATATCTATCACAGACGTGATATACAATAAGATATAATTCTGAGATAAGCTAAATACATGATCCTATGCCTAGCATATATAACATAAATCAACCATACTACTATCACATGCGCAATCCCATTATGAAATACATTACCATGGTGTTTAAATGCCATGGCCGAAAGTAATGAAGACCATAATACCATGATTCAGTCGTTAAATTAAAAGAAACATTAAAACACAAACAACATCTCATTGTACACCTAAGTCACATATACATATTAGTATACCTAAACTTCATATCATATTCTTTTAATTATCTATTTCAACTAATCAGAACATAATTACTATATCCATCATATACATATATCAACTCATGCACCACATTATTAATGAAACATAGCAATCCTATACTACATATAATTAAGTCATAATCAAATCGATATAACCAAACACATGAAACACTCAATCACGAACTTATAATGCCAAGCCTAATTCTAATGATTCAAGTAAAGCCATTTTCGCATGGCTAATATATACAAGGACAAATTCATAGCTCGAAACTTAGTCTAGCCTATACATGCCTTTAATTTAAAATCCAAAATCAAAAATACCAAAGTCGATTGATAGTGTAGATGACTTTGTTGACGATCCCCTGAGCTCTTAGCTTGATCAAAATCTATAAAACAGAACAATGAATACGCCCAGAGTAAGGTAATTTAGCTTAGTAAGTCTTAAGCAATCATAATATACCAATTGGACATTCATGCATTTTAAAACAATCAAGTAATAACATTGAATTAAAATAGCTTAACTCGAAAGTCCTTCAAAACTGAATGCTTTTACCTCACTTAACATAACACTTATCATTCCCATACCATTATCATACAAATTACCAACTCAGCATCAAATTCAAAATATAAAACCTCCTTTCTTTATAATATATTCATAAAACACATAGATGAAACTCACTAAGTTGACATAAATATTCGAATAAGTAAAGGGCCATGTACATCTTATTTACCTCTTTAATTATATAAACACATGTTCATTTAAGGTCTCATATATCCAAGCATCTAATATCAATAGTTCAAAGCTTAGTACTTAAATGATCTACTAATGTCGAATGCTAATGCTCATTCAGCTTAACCATCATCATTATTTTACCTTTAAACTTCAATTTATAATCTCATCATATAGTTCACATATAGATTAAATACTCTTTTCGAACTACTCATTTTTTTGATACACATAATTCAATAGGATCACATATGTATATATATATACAATAAGTATATACTTTGCACTTAGTAATTTCACATAAAAGGAAATATATTCACACATATATATATCAATTTGACATTTCATACATTCGTATACATGGCATCAAAGTAATCCCAATATGTCATGTAAACATAAGCATAAGGCTGAATATATAGGATCAATTAGTATCATTCATATCAATATACTTATACGGATACCTTTAACCACTTTATGCTTTCATATAAACAATTTCCTCATGGCATAGCTTATACACAATTTGCATCTACCAATTGTACATCACATTTCCTTCACAAATTCATTTACTTATTATCATCGCATATATATATATATATATGTATAATACATAAATATGAATAGCACATACCTTGTAGCCGAATTAACAAACTCATTTTCAAATGCTTAGGCTCACTTGATTCATTTCATGACTTTATTAGTACATAATCTAAACTTGGAATTTCAACTCACCGGTATAAAAACTGTTTGGCATTTGCCCGAATCTCACATACTAGCACTAGACTTGCTAGACTCAAAGTCTGAAGTTCGAACACCGGCATTTAGCCTGCTAGGAAATAAGCCCGATATATATTTCACTGGCACGAGGCCTGCTAGGCATTAAGCCCGATAATGATCACCGGCACGAGGCTTGCTAGGCATTAATCCTGAAATAAATCACCGGCACAAGGCCTGCTAGGCATTAAGCCTGAGATTTCAACATTTTCAACATTCCAACACAATTTACTTAGTGTTAAGATCACAACCATCTCGTATACAACATATTATTTTCACATATTAAACCAAACTTGCTCATTCACATCACATTTAACAAAAATAAATTCAATATACTATTATACCCC
Organism: Gossypium rotundifolium; assembly: GCA_025506655.1. Lineage (NCBI taxonomy): Eukaryota > Viridiplantae > Streptophyta > Magnoliopsida > Malvales > Malvaceae > Gossypium > Gossypium rotundifolium. Next base: position 110,718,211 of record CP106724.1, on the reverse strand, counting down.
ATATTCGACCAACACATATTTTAGTACTTTAAATTTCCAAATTTGATCATATACTATACTCATAATTAATTCTTTGGCATACATTTCCTTAAGGACTTACCTCGACTGTCGACGGACCGTGTAGATCGGCTATTCAATAATCTTCGTCTTTCCCCGATCAAAATCTGTTTTTCTTTATTCTTGATTTAAACACATTAAAATTCAGCTCATTCAAGTACATTTCATTTCAATTTAGTCCCCAACCACATAAATGGGCAAATTACCATTTACCCCTAGGGTTTCACATTTTTACAACTTAGTCCTATTTGCACAAAATACAAAACACACAAAATTTCACTACAACACCTTAGGGCCGAATGTTCACAAGGACCATATAAATCCATTTCTTTCATTTATTTTGCATTTTAGTCCCCTCAAAATTTCATTTTTGCAATTTAGCCCAAAATACTCAAATTCACTAAAATTTCTAATACAAAACATACTAATCTTTAACATAGCTTTAATTTAAAATCATCAAACATCAAAACCTCATGAACACATCAGTGGCGAATGTCATATGCACACTAATCTAAAAAATTTAGCATGGGTGAATAGTATCTGAAGCAACGATCACAAAAACGTAAAATTATCAAAACCCACTAAAAATACATACCGATTTAGCTTGAATGTATGACCGAATGCTCAAAGCCTTTAAACCCTTATTTCTTAGCTCACATATGGTAATGAAGAAGAAAGAACAAATGTGATGGATTTTAATTTCAATTATTAAACATATAATAACATTTTTTTATGTTTTACCATTTTAACCTTTAATAAATAATAAAAACAACATATAAATTAAGGTCAATTTTGTCATATGCCACCCACTAACTTAAAAATGGGCTAATTTCCCTTTTAATGCCCCATATTAAAAAGCCATCATCATTTTAGCACTTTACACTATAGTATGCAACTTTTACGCTTTACGCGATTTAGTCCCTTTTGTTGAATCGAGCACCCAAACGATTAAATTTTTCTACGAAAGTTTAACACACATTAATTCACATATAATAAACAAAAATATAATATTTAAAAATTTCTCGGACTCAGATTCGTGGTCTCGGAACCACCATTCTGACTAGGGTCAAATTCAGTCTGTTACAGGGTATCGTCGTGATCAACTGAGTTTCCTTTCAAGTTATTTTCCAATTCATTCTTTCTGTCTTCGCGTCTTTAGTTTAGTAGTCGTTAATTTAGATTAAAGCAACTTCACTTATTTTAGGCTAAATAATAAAAAGAAAGTTAGTATTAGTACTGTTAGTTCCTTTGGGTTCGACAATCCGGCCTTGCCTAAGGTATACTACTGTTCGATAGGTACACTTGCCTGAAGTCGTTGTCAGAGTTAGTTTCTAGGTTCGATCATTCTCTTTATAAATTTTAAAACTCGACAAAACAGCGATCAAGTTTTTGGCGCCGTTGCCGGGGAACTATAATATTAAGAAAACTCTATATTTATTACTTTATCCATTATTTTTTATTTTTTATTTTCACAATTTATTATTTTAGTCTTGCTAATTTTTCTTTCTTTTCCTAGCAGGTACCTCTAGTTTATGACTACAAGGAACCCGCCAGGACCTCTAGTATACGATAGTGATATTGAAGCTACCGCTCGTAAAAATCGCATAGAAATTAGGCGAGCCCTAAATTACATAGAAGAAGAGCGAGAAGGCAGATCCAATCCTACTGAGGAGATGGACGGGAATAATCCACCACGAGATGTGGAAGAAAACAATGCTCCGCGTACTATGTATAATTATGCTAAACCTCATTTAACAGGAGCTGAATCTAGTATTGTTAGGCCTGCTATAGCTGCTAATAATTTTGAAATAAAGCCTAACACAATACAAATGATTCAACAATTTGTTTAATTTCACGGTTGGCAGGATGAAGACCCAAATACTCATATAGCTAATTTTTTAGAGTTCTGTGGTACTTTCAAAATAAATGGCATTTCTGATGATGCCATTCGTCTTCAGTTATTTCCCTTTTCATTAAGGAATAAAGCCAAACAATGGTTATACTCATTACCACGAGGGTCAATCACTACATGGGACCAAATGATCGAAAAATTTTATTAAAATATTTCCCACCGGCCAAGACGGCCAAATTTCGGAATGATATCTCTTCTTTTGTGCAGATGGATTTAGAAACATTATACGACGCATGGGAGAGATACAAGGATCTCTTGAGAAGGTGTCCACATAATGGTCTTCCCTTGTGGCTACAAGTCCAAACTTTCTATAATGGTGTAAACCCCTCAATGAGGTAACTAATCAATTTAGCCACCTGTGGAACACTGAACAACATAACTCCTGAAGCAGCCTACGAGTTTATTGAAGAGATGTCACTGAATAACTATCAGTGGCAAGTTACAAGGACAAAACCAATAAAATCAGCCGGAGTTTACAACCTCGACGCAGTAACCATGCTATTAACACAGGTAGAGTTGATGAATAAAAAGCTTGATTCGTAGGAACATCCAGTCATGCAGTGCAACGCAAGTGAAACTGTGGCGAATCCTGAGTACCCACCCTACCAACCGGACGCAGAAAGTTAACAGATGAACTATATAGGTAATAATTTCAGATCCAATAATAATCCTTATAGTAATAACTACAATCCAGGTTGGAAGAACCACCCAAATTTTTCATGGGGAGGCCAAGAAAACCAAGGAAATCAAAGACAACAACCTCCTCAAAAATTTCAAAATCAGTCATATCTGCAAGAGAAAAAGACAAATCTAGAAGAGATGCTGACAAAATTCATAGCAAACATAGAAAATCGTTTCCAAGAAATTGAGAAAACAATTAAAAGCAACGAGAACCGAGTCGGGGAACTTACTAAGTCAGTCAAGAAAGCCACTAATGCAGTCGAACGACTTGCAAAGCTAATGTTAGAATGATCCCAAGGATGTCTACCAAGTAACACCGAGATTAACCCAAAGGAGCAAATTCAAGCCATCTCAGCTCATGACAGTAAGGGGTTAGATGAACCCAATCCAATACAAGAAAACAAGGTAGACGAAGTTAAGGTAGAGGTAACATAAAAAAAGCCAAAATTGATAATCAAAGAGTACCAACCTCGCATACCTTATCCTGAAGCAATGAAAAGAGACGATTCAGAGGAACAGTTCAGTAAGTTTCTTAAACTCTTAAAGAAATTACATATTAACTTACCTCTTCTTGAAGCTCTTTTTCAAATGCCAGACTCGAGGAAATTTTTAAAACAACTCTTGAATAAAAAGCGTAAATTAGACGAAGAGCACCACGTGGAATTGAGCGCAGCGTGTCAGCAATGTTACTGAATAGACTACCATGAAAGCTAAAATATCTAGGGAGTTTTACAATTCCATGTTTAATTGGTAGTTTAGCTATTGATAATGCATTAGCTGATTTAGGGGCAAGCATAAATGTCATGCCTTATACATTATTTAAACGACTAGGTATAGGGAAACCCAAGCAAACTAAGATGAATATTTAATTAGCTGATAAAACTGTTAGAATTCCTAGGGGCATTATCGAAGATGTTCTCATAAAAATCAATAAATTTATTTTCCAAGTAGATTTTGTTGTCTTAGACATGGATGAGGATAATTCAATCCCCTTAATTTTAGGAAGACCTTTTCTAGCAACTGCCAAGACTAAAATTGATGTTGCCACAGGAGAACTCATACTTTGTGTAGGTGACAACTCAATCAATATTCAAGCTCTTGACTCGGCCAGGACAACAATCAATGATGGTAAGAAAGTCAATGTAGATGGTGATCAAATTGTTCAACCTTTATCGCAGGAAACACCGCAAAGGCACAACCCTGAACCGACTCATAAATCACAAATCGACAAAGAAGAATCACACAATGAAAAAGACCTTAGGGTCAACAATTTAGAAGAGCAGAGGACACAAGTCAAAGAAGAACTGGAACTGCACGAAGTAAAACCAAATGAACCACCAGAAGAGCTCGTAGGAACATCAAACCACTACCAAATAGGAGACCAGGTACTGTTAGACAAAGCAGATCCGCACATCATCACAACAGACCTGAAGGGAAAGGGAGAAACCCTTCTTAAGGTAAACAATATCTTCCCACACGAAATAGTTGAGGTAAGTAACCCAACATTTAACACTTTTGAGGTAAACGCTTCTCTACTTCAACTTTGTCAACAAAATAGAATTTTAAGCAAGAGGGAAGATATTCAAACCTTTTAACCTCCCTGACTCAAGTACAAGGAAAAGTCTAGCTTAAGACTATAAATGAGCGCTTCTTGGGAGGCAACCCGAGCACTAAACCCTACTTTTTTTTACACTTGTTTTCATTTTATTTTATTTTCTTTCTCTTTCTCTTTGTAAACTAACCAAAAGTGCAGATTTCTAGGACTCACGGCCTTACACACGACCGTGTACGGAGCCATGTGGACCACCAAAATCCCTATACTAACATAGTAGAGGCCATGCAAATCAAATCCCAACCACTTTTCGACATCACAGATCCAACCAATTCCCCCACGGGCACCGAAAAGGTGTCCAGACTCTTGAGCTACACTAGAATCATACCGAAGAAGCGTATGAAGGCAAGAATTGTCTCCTCAAAGGAGACCCCAACACATGAGTTCATGCTGACCGCTTCATCCAAACACTAAGCCAAGGGTCATTTAGACCATTTAAAATTTTCTTTACGTTTATTTTCCCCTTTATCCTACTTATATGTACTTCTCTTCTGCTTAATATATTTTAATTTCTTTTAGTTTCTTAGTGTCAGGTTCGAAAGGCTGCTTGGGAATCATGCACCACAGCCTTAGAGGTCACTCCCACCTCGCGAACCATCCAACAATAAGGACTCCTTAGTCCATTAGTCTTTTTTTTTTAAATTCAGTTTTCTTCTTAGTCTCTTTCTCTTTATTTTCTTTGTCTTTAATTATAATATTAGTATATTATTAATGTTTCTTTAGATTTCTTAGCTATATCTTTGTAGGCTACCCAATTTCTTTATCTAGCACAAAGATCATCAGTAACCACCCCACCAGGCCCATAAAAAATGCCACCACCGCCTCTTCCAACCACCTTCTCCCACGACCTCTGCCAACTCCCGGAATCATTTAAAATTCAAGAAGTGTCACTTCTATCCTTCTCTTTTGATTACATTATTAGTTATCTATCTTTGTACATTGAGGGCAATGTACATCTTAAGTGTGGGGGGGTAAAAGTACCTAACTTTTTGCATTATTCCAAAATCTTGAATTTTAGTCTTGTTTCTAAGTAATTTTCTCATATTATTAATTAGGGTGAAAGTTTTAATGATTTATGATTTTTATCGATATGTTTTTGAGTAAGTCATTAATAATTGTGCATTGATGGTTAAATTTGAAGAATACTAGAGAATCAAGCATGATAAGTCTATTTTTCAAGAATAAAAAATTTTCTAGGTTGTTGAACTGAATTTGAATATTACCTTGAAGTTTGAAATTGACAAGATTGATGTCAAATACCCATAATTTTTTGTGAGATTTTGACCCTTACAGAGCATATATTCTTTTTCGTGCTCACTTTATTAATTATGAGTGTGTCAACATTGAAATGTTATTCTAGAACTTGCCTTGATTATACATATCGAGACCACATTAAATGATTTGATAAACTGAGATGATAAAGGCACCTAGGTTTTAACCCATTCACTCCACTAAAAAGCCTACCTACATAATTAACCCCTAGTGAACCCCGTTGATCCTAACAACCCTTTTATTGAATTACCCGCTAAATTTTAACCCAAAACCCTTTGTATTTGTTATCACCATTCTTTTGGCTACCCTCCTAGCGAGAATTGATTTGATCAGTTACTGAATTAGTTTATTTCAGTTGATAAAGTTTTCTTTACTATGTTTCCATTTGAAAAAAAAAATTGAAATCAAAGTGTATTCAGCATTAGTAGTATAAAAAGTGAGCTTGTACATTTAAATTTCAATTATCAAAGAAAAAGCTCATAGTATTATTAGTTCCAAAGTTTCATGTGATTATTAGTTCAATTATTTTTCTAAAAGTTAGGTAACTTGTCAGGTCAATCTCAATTTTAACCTTCTAATTCAACCTTTATCCACACCTTTAACCACAACCCTGTTACAACCCTGTTAAAGACCTTTTGATTTATGTATCATCTCATATTACAGTGGTGGAGATTTGATTTTCAAGCAAGCCTATGGGATTAACTTTTCAGGTTTGACTTATGAGTGCTTTTTCTTGAAACTTAAACACTTCGAGTGCTTTGAGTGAATCTTTAGTGAGGATGTCAATCCTTGTCGGTTTTGAATTAAAGGAAATTATTTAGGTAAGGGGAGACACCTATGTTTTCGTGCTATAAATATATGACTTATATTATTTGAATCGTTAAGAGTCTTTGAGTTAAATTATCCATGTATAAATTATCTGTGAATTATGACGAGGCACTATTGATAGGAATTTTGAATTATGGAAAGTTCATTTTAATTATAAGTTGAGAATTTTGCTTGAGGACAAGCAGAAGCTTAAGTGAGGGGGTATTTGATAAACTGTAAAAGTAACATGATTTAACCCCATATTTAGTATGCTTTTGGATGATTTAGTCCTTGATTTATGTAAAAAGGTGCTTTTAATCCATTCTTTTCATGTTTATACTCAAGAAAGCACTCGGAGACAAAAAGAACAGGAAATGGGCTTAAAACGAGCCAATTTGGGCCAAAAAGGAAATCTTCACGGCATAGACTTCAAGCCACACGGCCGTGTCTCGTCAATTTACTTCACACGGCCATGCCACGATTTACATGGCCGTGCCCCAATCGACAGAATTGAGACATGGCCTAAAAATGATTTACACGGGTGTGTACCATGGCCGTGCCCTTGCCGCGAGAGAGAGTAATTTCACTCAGATTTGGATACTTTGAGGCAAAGAAACACATTCCAAAGCCTATTCAAACACCGAGTAAGAAGTATACTTGAATTAGGACACCTAGAGGCCAAGTAAAGCATTCTAAAAATCTATATAAACACCGTAAGTGTATCCTGAAAGGGGACGGTTAGCTAGGCCAAAGAGTCAAGCTAGAAGGCCAGATTTGTGGGGACTACTCGAAGATAGCCAGTTGATCCATCTCAAGGAGCCGAAATTCTACTCAAGACGGTGGATTTTTCCTTCAATTCCTTTCGGGGGTTTTAGGGATTTCTTATGTTTTGTTTTATCTTTTCTCTTGAGATGTTTTCTTTATTCATTTTGAACTAAACCCTTCAGATACCTAAAGAGGATGAAACCTAGATGGATCTTGTTATTATTTTCTGAATTATATGATAAATACTTAGTTTGTTCTTAATTATGCATGCTTAATCCAAATCTGATGTGCTTAGGTGGAGGAGGAATAGACCCTGCTTCAGAGTAGATCTAGCATAATTAAGCGGGGTTGATCGCACGCTTAGAGATAGGGTGATGAGATTTTCTGGATTAGGGTGAAACTTAATATGGAAGTCCATAGATTGATTTACTGCTATTCTAGGGGGTTATTATTCGAGAAAGAGATTTTCGTTAATTAACCTAGGGTTAGACTTTATTCGCCTCGAGAGAGGGTTTAATATACGTTGGGGAGTCTTACGAATCAAACTAAGTGAATAAATCGTATGGTTCTATGTTAAATAACAAATGAAGTCTAGGTGGATTCTTGATAAACCGTAAAAGTAACATATTTTAACCTCATATTTAATATGCTTTTGGATGATTTAGCCCTTGATTTATGCAAAAAGGTGCTTTTAATCCTTTCTTTTCATGTTTATACTCAGAAAAGCACCCGAGGATAAAAAGAACACAAAACAGGCTTAAAACGGAGTAATTGGGCCTTAGCAAGAAATCAACACGGCCTGGCACAAAGCTTGCACGACCGTGTCTCGATGATTACCTAGAGCACGGCCTAACTCACGAGTTGCACGGCCACGCATCATCTCATTACCACACACGGGCATGTCAAACGATCTATATGGCTGTGTCCCAATCGACAGACCTGAAGCACGGCCCAAATCTCGACTTACATAGCCGTGCCCAAAATAATAGAATCAAGGCACGGCCCAACCACGATTTACACAGGCGTGTGACATGGCCGTGCCCCTGCCCCGGGAATGAGCAATTTCACTCGAAATTGGATGCTTGAAGCCAAAGAAACATACTCCTAAGTCTACTCAAACACCCTAATAGTAATTCTTCTTGAAGGAGGTACTTAGGAGCCAATGGTAACATCCCAAATCCTATATAAACAAACCAAGGCAGACATTAAAGGGCAACTTTTGGCAGAGGCTTTTTTCGAAGCTTTCATCTTTTAGGGAATCACTTGAAGATAGCCAGTTGATCCATCTCAAGAAGCCGGAGTTTTTATTCAAGACGGAGGATCTCCTCTTTAATTCTTGCAAGGGTTTTTAGGGATTTCTTATGTTTTGTTTTATCTTTTCTCTTGAGATGTTTTCTTATTTAGTTATGAACTAAACCCCTCAGATACCTGAAAGGGATGAAACCTATGATGGATTTTGTTATTCGATTTCTAAATTATATGATAAGTACTTGGTTTGCTTTTAATTATGTTGCTTAATTCAATCTGATGTGCTTAGGTGGAGGAGGAATAGACCCTACCTAAGAGTAGATCTAGCGTAATTGAGCGGAGTTGATCGGGCACCTAGAGATAGGGTTTCGAGATTTTGCCAGATTAGGGTGAAACCTAATATGGGAATCCATTGATTGATTTACTGCTTCCTTAAGGGGTTATTATAAGAGAACTAGAGTTCCACTAATTAAACTAAGGTTAGACGTTATTCGCCTCGAGAGAGGGTTTAATATAGGTTAGGGAGTCTCACGGATCAAGCTAAGTAAAGAAATCATATGGTTTAGTGTTGAATAATAAGTGAAGTCATAGGTGGATACTTCCTGAGGGTATCGTCTTCGTCAACTGAGTTTTCCTAAAGTCTTTCTCCAATCCGTTCTTTTGTCTTTGCATTTAGTTTAAGTATTTCATTAGTTTTAATAAACCAATCACTCCATATTTCAGGCTAAATAATAGAAAGAAAGTGAGTAGTAGTACTTTTAGGTTCCCTTGGGTTCGATAAGATATTCTTGACTAAACTATAGTACTGTTCGGTAGGTGCACTTGCCTCTATCGTTGTCATAGTTAGTCTATAGGTTCGATCATTCTTTTTATAAATATTAAAATGCGACTGTTTGACACGATCAAGTTTTTGGCACCGTTGCCGAGGAATTCCTAAAATATTAAGAAAGCTCTATTTCTATTACTTTAGCCATACTTTTATTATTTCGCAATTTATTTTATTTCTTAGATTAAATTTTTATTATTTCTCTTTCTTTCTTTTCCTAGCAGGTACCTCTAGTTTATGGCTAGAAGAAACCCGAGAGGACCATTAGAATGCGAAAGTGACATTGAAGCTACCGCTCGCAAAAATCGCAGAGAAATTAGATGAGCTCTTGACTACCAAAGAGAAGAACAATAAGAAAGATCCAATCCAACTGAAGGGATGGATGAAAATAATCCACCAAATGCGTAAGAACAGAATGCTCCGCGTACTATGTATGATTATGCTAAACCTAATTTGACAGGAGCAGAATCTAGTATTGTCAAGCCGAATATAGCTGCTAATAGTTTTGAATTAAAGCCTAACACAATACAAATGATTCAACAGTTTGTTCAATTTGATGGTTTGCAGGATGAAGATCCAAACACTCATATATCTAATTTTTTAGAATTATGTGATACATTCAAAATAAATGGCATTTCTGATGATGCCATACGTATTCGGTTATTCCCTTTTTCATTAAGGAATAAAGCAAAGCAATGGTTGAACTCATTACTACGAGGGTCAATCACCACATGGGAGCAAATAACCGAAAAATTTCTTTTAAAATATTTTCCACAAGCCAAAACGGCTAAATTTAGGAATGACATATCTTCTTTTGTGCAGAATGACACAAAAACATTATATGATGCATGGGAAAGATACAAGGATCTCCTAAGAAGATGCCCACACCATGGATTACCTTTGTGGCTTCAAGTCCAAACTTTTTACAATGGTGTGAATGCTCCAATGTGGCAAATGATTGATTCATCAGCCGGTGGAACTTTGAACAACAAAGCTCCTGGAGAAGCTTACGATTTCATTGAGGAGATTTCATTGAACACTTATCAATGGCAAATTACAAGAGCCAAACAGATAAAATCAGCCGGAGTTTTTAACATAGATGCAGTAACAATGCTGTCAACGCAGGTGGAGTTAATGAATAAAAAACTTGATAATTTATGTTTTTCGCAGGTACATCTAGTAATGCAATGCGAAGTGAGCAGGAATGTGGCAAATTTTGAGTACCCACCCTACCAACCAGGAGCAGACAATGAGCAGAAAAACTATATAGGTAATAATTTCAGATCTAATAATAATCCTTATAGTAACACTTGTAATGCAGGTTGGAGGAACCACCCAAATTTTTCGTAGGGAGGGCAAGGAAATCAAGGAAATCAAAGGCAGTCCTCCAAATTACAAAAATTAGCCCTATCCACAGGAAAAGACATCAAACCTTGAAGAGATGCTGATAAAATTCATGGCAGCTATAGATTCTCGTCTCCAAATGACGGAAGCAACACTTGATGAGCAGCAAATCTCACTCAAGGGAATCAAGAATCAGGTGGGAGAGCTCATTATGTCAGTTGGAATACTTACTGAAATAGTATGTGAAATAAGGACAGAAATTTTTTCCAAAGAAACAGAGCAAGTAAGGGCAGTCACACTAATGAGTGGAAAAGAGCTAGTTGAACCACAAAGAAAGACACCACATGACATTATCAAGAAAAAAGTGTAGAAGTTGAGAACGACAATACATTGCCTAAAGAGAATAGAACACAAATTCCATATCCAGAAAAATTGAAGAAAGAAAAACTAGATGCTCAATATGGTAAGTTCCTTGAACTCTTTTAATAAATACATATTAACTTACTGTTTGTTGAAGCTATTTCCCAGATGCCAAAGTATGCAAAATTCTTAAAGGAACTTCTCACAAACAAAAGGAAGCTTGAGGAAGTATCAAAGGTGGAGCTTAATGAAGAGTGTTCAGCCCTTCTCCAAAATGGACTACCACAGAAGTTAAAAGATCCAGGGAGTTTCACTATTCCTTGCTTAATTGGTAGTTTAAACATCACGAAAGCATTAGCAGACCTAGGCGCTAGGATCAACTTAATACCTTACCGATTATTTAAACGGCTAGATATTGGGGAACCAAAACCTACTAGGATGAGTATTCAGTTAGCGGATAAATCTATTAAATATCCTGGAGGAGTTATTAAAGTTGTCTTGGTAAAAATTGATAAATTTATTTTCCCTGTTGATTTCGTTGTGTTAGACATGGATGAGGACATCAATGTTCCTTTAATCTTAGGGCGTCTTTTTTTAGCCACTGCTAGAGCTATTATTGATGTGGGTGATGGCAAACTAGCACTAAGGATAGGTGATGAAGAAATTATTTTCCAAATTTATGATGCCATGTGATATTCTAAAGAGGAAGATGATTCCTGTTATTTTGTCGACACTACTGATCATATTATTAAAAATTCATTACATGAAATCCTTCAGGATGACATGATGGAACTGTGTCCGCCTCAAGGAGAGGAGGAGGAGGATGAAGATAATAAGATCAGTTTGAATACATCATCATTCAGGCAAATGAAAGAAGAAAACATTGAAGAAGACGACGTATTAAAACAGAAACCTTCCATCGAAGAGCCACCCAAATTGGAATTAAAACAGTTACTAAAACATTGAGAATACGCATCCCCTGGGGACAAGTCTATGTTACCAGTAATCATCTCTTCAGAGCTAGAACCCAAGGAAAAGGAGGAGCTGATAAAGGCACTAAAAGAACACAAGAAAGCCATAGCTTGGAAAATTTCTGACATCAAGGGAATAAACCCCGCATTTTGCACCCACAAAATTTTAATGGAAGAAGAATATAAATCGTGTGTGCAACCTCAGCGACGACTAAACCTTAACATGAAAGAAGTGGTCAAAGTTGAGGTAATTAAACTCCTAGATGCAGGAATAATTTATCCTATTTTGACAGCACTTGGGTAAGTCCTGTGCAGGTAGTTCCAAAGAAAGGAGGAATGACAGTAGTGCCCAACGAAAAGAATGAGTTAATTCCCACAAGAACAGTTACAAGTTGGAGAGTCTGTGTAGACTATAGAAAGCTAAATGATGCCACAAAAAAAGATCACTTGCCTCTACCCCTTATTGACCAAATGTTAGAAAGACTATCCGGGCATATGAACTACTGCTTCTTGGACGGACCCTCCGGCTACTTCCAAATTCCCATAGCTCCGAAAGACCAAGAGAAGACGACATTTACATGCCCATATGGTACGTTTGCTTATCGTAGAATGCCTTTTGGATTATGAAATGCTCCTGCCACTTTTTAGCGTTGCATGTTGGCAATTTTTGACAAACTCGTAGAGGACATCATGGAGGTATTTATGGATGATTTCTCGATATTCGGTAATTCTTTCCAGCTTTTCCTTAAAAATTTAAAACAAGTTCTAATTAGATGTGAAGAAACCAACATTGTTTTGAATTGGGAAAAATGCCACTTTATGGTTAGAGAAGGGATTGTTTTAGGATATAAGATTTTTGGAAAAGGGATTGAGGTAGATAAAGCAAAAGTTGAAACCATAGAGAAATTACCTCCTCCTAGTTCAGTGAAGGCTATTAGAAGCTTTTTAGGACATGCAGGTTTTTATAGAAGATTCATTAAAGACTTTTCTAAAATAGCTAAGCCTTTGACAAAATTACAAGAAAAACATGTTCATTTTAATTTCAATCGGGAATGTTTAGATGCTTCAATGTCCTTAAAGATAAATTAATAAATGCACCAATTATAATCGCACCTGATTGGAATTTACCCTTTGAACTAATGTGTGATGCAAGTGACTTTGCAGTAGGCACAGTTTTGGGATAGCGAAGAGACAAGCATTTTCAGCCAATTTACTACGCTAGCAGAACATTAACACCCGCGCAAGAAAATTACACCACGACTGAGAAAGAACTGCTAGCTGTAGTTTTTGCTTTTGACAAATTTAGACAATATCTAATATTATCGAAAGTTGTCATTTACACTGACCATTCAGCTCTTCGTTATCTTTTAACCAAACCTGATGTAAAACCTAGACTCATACGATGGATTTTACTTTTACAAGAATTTGACTTGGAAATACATGATAAGAAGGGAGCTGAGAATCTTGCGGCAGACCACCTCTCAAGACTCGAAAATCCACACACCAAAAACCTTGATGAACATAAAATAAATGATTCGTTTCTTGAAGAACAACTCTTCTCTATTACCTATTCTGAGGTACCATGGTTTGCAAATATCGAAAATTATTTAGCAGCTAACGTTCTACCAAGGAAACTGACACATCACCAAAATAAGCAATTTTTTGCTGATATAAAAAATTATTTTTGGGAAGATCCCTTTCTTTTTCGCATATGTACAGATCAAGTAATTCGAAGATGTGTTAGAAAGACAGAAGCAAAAGAAATCATGGAGCATTGCCATTCAAGACCATTAGGAGGACACTACAGTGGGATTAAGACAACACACAAAATACTCGAATCAGGTTTTTATTGACCCACTCTATTCAAAGATGCAAACAGGTATGTTACCTTATGTGATAGATGCCAGAGGATAGGTAATATCTCTAAACGTGATGAAATGCCTCAAACTTATATGTTATCATGTGAGATATTCAACGTATGGGGTATCGATTTCATGGGACCATACCCCAATTCATCTGGAAATAAATACATCATAGTGGCAGTCAATTACATGTCAAAATGGGTGAAGCAGAAGTCTTACGTACTAATGATGCTAGGTAGTAGTTAAATTTCTTAAGATACTATTTTCCCGATTTGGGACATCGAGAGCCATCATTAGTGATAGGGGTACTCACTTCTGTAATACACAATTTCAAAAAGTCCTAAAGAAATATGGAGAATGCCATAGAATAACCACCCCATATCATCCTCAAACTAGCGAGCAAGTTGAGGTAGCAAACCGAGAGCTTAAGCGCATTCTAGAAAAAACGGTTGAATCAAATAGAAAAGATTGGGCAGTTAAAGTAGATGATGCTTTATGGGCCTATAGAACATCATTCAAAACACCTCTAGGAACATCCCCATACAAACTTGTATATGGGAAAAGCTGTCATCTACCATTCGAATTAGAACACAAAGCTTTTTGGGCAATAAAATTTTGAATTCTAATTTTAATGTTGCAGGAAAGAAAAGAATGATGCAGATAAATGAGCTAGATGAATGGAGAGCTGAAGCCTACGAGAACTCAAAATTAAACAAAGAGGCAACAAAGCGACACCACGATGCTCATCTAAAAAGGTCAAAACAATTTGAAATAGGAGACTTGGTCCTACTGTATAACTCAAGGCTTAAACTATTCCCAGGAAAACTAAAGTCAAGATGGTCAGGCCCATTCATGATCAAAACAATCTCTCTATACGGCACCATTGGGGTAACTCATCCCACAAAAGGCACATTCAAGGTAAATGGTCACCGACTTAAAATTTATAATGATGCAGAATCTAGAGATATGAGAGAGGAGCTGCTGCTCCACAAACCCTCTTTTTTTAAAAAAAAAATATAGAAAGTCTAGCTTAAGACTATAAACAAGCACTTCTCGGGAGGCAACCCGAGTGCTAACTCACTAATATTAACTTTATCTTTTTAATTTTTTCTAAAATAATCTAATAGAAATGCAGGATTATTAACATGGCCTTAAACACGGGCGTGCTCACGACCGTGTACAAGACAGGGGACACACTAGAGGCGAGGCCAGATCCGTGCATAAATAGGGAAAAATTCTTTTCAACAACACGGGCTGTGATACCAGACACGCCCGTGTCGTTCTACCATGCAAGGCTACTAACTTGTCTAGCACGGGATTTGCACGGCTATACCCACGACCATGTGAAGCTACTGACTTATTGAGCACGGTTAGAACACGATTGTTCCCCACAACCGTGCGAACATACTGACTTATCAAGCACGGGGTACACACGCCCGTTTGACCCAACCGTGTGAATCAAAACACGGGCGTGGCAACATCAACTCGGCCGTGGAAAACCCACCTGAACGCGCCTAAAACCCAAAATCGCGAAAAGCATGAGCAAATTTAAAATGACACGGGTGTGGAGAATGACCGTGCCTCGGTCCCTATATATTAATCTAACCGTCCTCCTCCCCAAATCCAAACCCTAAAATCAGATTCTAGCCCCCTTCTCCAATCCGGCCACCAAATCATCCCTCTCCCCTTAAACCCACCTCTTTTCCACCGTTCTTATCAAAAACCAACCACGCGCCCACAGCACCACCATGCGCAACAACCCCACGTCCTTACCAGGCCGTGCCCACACTAAATAAACCAACACCACTACCGTGCCCTTCACCCGTGCACCTTACCCACCACCGCTCCTGGTTCCTTTTTCTTCACATTTTAGCATATTTTCTCTTTACTTAAAGTTTTGTTTGATTTTAGACTTAAAAATCTTATTCATATTGTTTAGTTTATTTTAATTTGTGTTTAGTCTATGCTAAAACATGATTTTTCAGTACATTTGCTTTAATGTTATTCTTGGTTGCTTTATTCTATTTTTCTTGTTGATTTCCATTATCTAATGCATTTTCTGCTTTACTATTAATACATATTAGATTTTATTAGATCTCCTCATTAAAGAATTGATGCTCTAGTGCAAATCAAAGTTAGCCTTTAAATCATGATTTTTATGCAACATGTTTGGTTCCCATGAGTTCTTTGTATAGCTTTATTTTATTTAGTATTAGCCATGATTTTAGTTAGGAATTATTCTAATGAATAATGAGATTGTGGTTTGCCTATTTTAGAATTTATTCTTGAAGAAACATTTATATTGGCTATTGATTTTGATTATTGTTTGGAAAATTCTTGGTTATATAAAGGACGTGTTTTTCAGGTATTATGCTGTCATCATGTATTAAACAATCCATCCCGAGTAAGAAGAGAAAGGGGCCCGGATCATCATTCGGAACTGCTTCCATCAAACTCTGACACCCCTTTCTCCGATTCCCTCAAGCTACCCAAGAAGAGTGTTACAAGGCATTCCGAGAACGGCCCTCAGGCATCGAAAGGTGCATTCACTGGAACGCCGTGGAAAAAATAGGACTACCAACTGACTTCCGGGCCCTCAGTTCAATCGAACCATGGGAGCAGTTCTTCTCAATCATCGAGCCCACATACCTGGAGCTAATGCTAGAGTTTTGCACAACTTTCACTTTGCAAACAGTGATAGCATGGTTTGACAAGCCGAGAATAGTGTAATTTCGATTACGGGGTATGTTACGTCAATTAAGCAATCCCCAATTCGGCATAGCTCTCAGACTTTATACAGACAAATTTAGAGAGGAAAATAACCTATCCAAGTTAGACCGAGAACTCCCCCGCAACCCCCTTCAATGTTGGCGCAACCTAGCACCCACCACGAATTCTTACAGCCCCAGTCGATCAAAGGCAACAGCCCTTGGCCCACCCCTAAGATATATCTACGCCATCCTAGCCCACACTATCACAGGTCGATGCAAAAGCACAGGCGTGGTAAACAAGCACGATGTCTACTACCTATCGTGCATGTCAGAGGGGGACATTTTCGATTTGGAATATTTCATCGCCTGTGCTATCCAGCACCAAACAGAGCAACACAGAAAGGGGATTCTATCAATGGGGCCATACATCACTAGGCTGGCTCGACACCTCGACCTACTGAACACCGACGATCAGATCACCTCCCTTACACTGATGGGTAACATTGTACCCCAAGGCATCCAGACGATGCTACACATGGGGATGATTAAACATCGTCGAGGGACCGCCCCCCAATATAGACTAGCCATAAACGAGGAGGTGCCTGAGGACATTACTGATGATGTCCCACTAGTCCCAAGCCAATAGCCATCATATCCAGCAACTTCGATGGAAGATATCTCTACATGCCTCACACAGTTCGAGTAGTACTGTACCCAGCAGTTTACCGACACTACTCGACATTTTGATGGGATCGAGGCTACCCTTTAGCAAATCTGCCATCACTTTCATATATCACCACCGACACCGCCACAGGATCCAGTTGACAATGAGGACCTCTGAATCCTCACTTTCAAATATCTTTCATTTACTTCCTTTATTTTAAAACTTTTTATTTTTTGATGTTGCGTTTAAATTTAAACTTTTACTAGTATTACATTTTTTTCCTTTCTTCTCATTTACCATTAGCTATCTAATTTCTTAAGAATCCCTAACCAATAATATACTTCAAGATCGTTAACAAAGTGACTTTGCAGAATTACACACCTCACACACATAAACTCCGGGATCATCCAGATTTCAGGGAGTATTACTTTCCCCACTTATCTTTTTGATTTGGCATCTAATTATCATTATCTGTCTTTGTACAGTGAGGGCAATGTACATCTTAAGTGTGGGGGTAATAGTGCCTAATTTTTTGCATAATTCTCAAAACCCTGAATTTAGTCTTGATCTTAAGTATTTTCTCATATTATTAATTAGGGTGAAATTTCTAATGATTTATGATTTTTATTGATATGTTTTAGAGTAAGTCATAGTTGATCATGCATTGATGATTAAATTTGAAGGATACTAGAGAATCGAGCATGATAAGTCTACTTTCTAAAAATCAAAAATCGACAGGTCGTTGAATTGAATTTGAGTATCACCTTGAAGTTCAAAATTTATAGGGATTGATGTCAAAAACACCCATAATTTTTGTTAGATTTGAGCCTTATAGAGCATATATTCTTTTTCATGCTCACTTTATTGATTATGAGTGTTTCAACTTTGAACTGTTATTCTAGAACTTGCCTCGTTTATGTATGTCGAGACCACATTAATGATTTGATATACTGAAATGATAAAGGCACCTAGGTTTTAACCCGTTCACTCCACTAAAAAGCCTACCTACAAATTAACCCTTAGTGAACCCCATTGAATCCTAACAACTTTTTTATTGACTCACCCATTAATATCAACCCAAAACCCTTTGTATTTTTATCAACATTCTTTTGCCTACCCCTCTATCGAGAATTGATTTGATCAATTGCTGAATTAGCTTATTTCAATTATCAGAGTTCCTTCCATTATGTTTGTTTTTGGTTTGTTCTTTAAAAAAACCTAAGTTTATTCAAACTAAGTAGTATATAAAAGAGCTTAGAGCATTTAAACTCCAATTGTTGAAGGAAAAGCTCGTATTAAAGTATTACCAAATTTCATGTGAGGAAAAATACTCGTTATTATAAAATAATTATCAATAGTAGGTATTATTGGCTTTTAATTGATGTAAATACTTATATTAGTTCATTGTTTCTAGTTAGGTAATTTGTCAAGTCAATCTCGATTCTAACCTTCAAATTCAGCCTTTATCCACACCTTTTACCCTAGCCCCGTTACAACCCTTACAAAGACCTTTTGATTTGTGTCTCATCTCAGATATAGTGGTGGAGATTTGATTTTCAGGCAAGCCTATGGGATTAACTTTTAGGTTCGACTTAGAGTGCTTATTCTTGAAACTTAAACACTTTGAGTGATTTGAGTGAACCTTCAGTGAGGATGACAATCCCTGTTGGTTTTGAATTAAAGGTAATTATTTAGATAAGGGAAGACACCTATGTTTTCATACTAAAAAGGTATGACTTATCATAATTGAATCTTTAGGGCTCTTTGAGTTAAATTATCCATGTATAAATTATCTATGAATTATGATTAGACATTGTCGATAGGAATTATGAATTATGGAAAGTTCATTTTAATTATAAGTTGAGAATTTTGCTTGAGGACAAGCAAAAGCTTAAGTGTGGGGGTATTTGATAAACCGTAAAAGTAACATATTTTAACCCCATATTTAATATGCTTTTGGATGATTTAGCCCTTGATTTATGTAAAAAGGTGCTTTTAATCCTTTCTTTTCATGTTTATACTTAGAAAAGCACCCGAGGGTAAAAAGAACACAAAATAGGCTTAAAACGGAGTAATTGGGCCTTAGCGAGAAATCAACACGGCCTAGCACAAAGCTTGCACGACAATGTCTCAACGATTACCTAGAGCACGGCCCAACTCACGAGTTACACGGTTGCGCATCATCTCATTACCACACACGGGCATGTCAAACAATCTATATGGCCGTTTTCCAATTGACAGACCTGAAGCACGACCCAAATCTCAACTTACACGGCCGTGCCCAAAACAACAGAATCAAGGCACGGCCCAACCACGATTTACATGGGCGTGTGACATGGCCGTGCCCTTACCGCGGGAATGAGCAATTTCACTTAGAATTGGATGCTTGAAGCCAAAGAAACATACTCCTAAGTCTACTTAAACACCTTAATAGTAATTCTTCTTGAAGGAGGTACTTAAGAGCTAAGGATAGCATCCCAAAGCCTATATAAACAACCCAAGGCAGTTATTAAAGGCGTATTTTTGGTAGAGGCTTTTACCGAAGCTTTCATCTTTTAGGGAATCACTTGAAGATAGCCAATTTATCCATATCAAGAAGCTAGAGTTTTTATTCAAGACGGAGGATCTCCTCTTTAGTTCCTGCAGGGTGTTTTAAGGATTTCTTATGTTTTGTTTTATCTTTTCTCTTGAGATGTTTCCTTATTTAGTTATGAACTAAACCCTTCAGATACCTGAAGGGGATGAAACCTATAATGGATTTTGTTATTGGTTTCTGAATTTATATGATAAATACTTAGTTTGTTCTTAATTATGTTGCTTAATTTAATCTGATGTGCTTAGGTGGAGGAGGAATAGACCCTGCCTAAGAGTAGATCTAGCATAATTTGGCAGAGTTGATCGGGCGCCTAGAGATAGGGTTACGAGATTTTACCGGATTAGGGTGAAACCTAATATGGGAATCCATTGATTGATCTACTGCTTCCTTAGGGGGTTATTATAGGAGAACGAGAGTTCCACTAATTAACCTAATGTTAGACGTTATTCACCTCGAGAGAGGGTTTAATATAGGTTAGGGAGTCTCACGGATCAAGCTAAATAAAGAAATCATATGGTTTAGGGTTGAATAATAAGTGAAGTCATAGGTGGATTCTTCCTAAGGTATCGTCTTCATCAACTGAGTTTTCCTAAAGTCTTTCTCCAATTCATTCTTTTGTCTTTGCATTTAGTTTAAGTATTTCATTAGTTTCAATAAACCAATCACTCCATGTTTTAGGCTAGATAATAGAAAGAAAGCGAGTAGTAGTACTTTTAGGTTCCCTTGGGTTCGATAAGATATTCTTGCCTAAACTATACTACTGTTCGGTAGGTGCACTTGCCTCTATCGTTGTCATAGTTAGTCTACATGTTCGATCATTCTTTTTATAAATATTAAAACGCGACTGTTTGACACGATCAATTCTTCCTGAGGGTATCATCGTGATCATTTGAGTTTCCCTTCAAGTTATTTTCCAATTCATTCTTTCTGTCTTCGTGTCTTTAGTTTAGTAGTCATTAATTTAGATTAAAGCAACTTCACTTATTTTAGGCTAAATAATAAAAAGAAAGTTAGCATTATTACTTTTAGTTGCTTTGGGTTCGACAATTCAGTTTTGCCTAAGCTATACTACTGTTTGATAGGTACACTTGCCTGAAGTTGTTGTCAGAGTTAGTTTCCAAGTTCGATTATTCTCTTTATAAATTTTAAAACTCAACAACACAACGATCATGCGCCTAGAGATAGGGTGACAAAAATCTATTGGATTAGGGTGAAACACCCCACACCCGGCCCACGAGCCTGAACCGGATCTGGTATGTTCCTAAAGTAAACCGGTTTCAAAGATTTTTGTTACTTAGAGAAAATTTGTAAAATATTTAGAAAAATGTTGTTGTGGATTGGGCTTAGATTGGAAACCCATTTAATTAATCTTGTAAATCCAATTTTTATTAAGGTGATAAAATAATTTTTAGGGTTTATAAAAAAATAACACTTAACTTTAGTCATAATAGTTCGTAACATAACAATTTAAAGTAAAGCAGGATAAGAAAAAAAAATCCACTGGGCCTTATGGCCTTATTACATCAAGTAAAACCCAAAACAAATAATAAAGTCCAAATCGAATAAAATCTTCAAATGGAACATGGCCACCTCAAGGTCTACCGTCCCGGTCCGTCACTGTTCATCACCTGAAAATATTTCCCACAACGGGGTGAGTCAACAGACTCAATGTGCACATAGTACTAACATTCAACAAATCAGGCATACATGTTCATAAATCAAATTCATATTCATATAAAATAAATTATGATGCAACCCAAACCCAAGCCTATTTGTCCATTCGCTACACACCACCCGTACCTGCCAGTCACACCGTGGGGACTACTAAGTTAACCCTCCATCCGCTACACACCATCGAAGGCAGTCGCTGCAGTCGACGTGCTCATCGCCCATAAAATTTGTGTCATTAGACACCATATTCAAATATTTGTGACCGTAGTCACCATATAATGTTGGTGAGACCGAAGTCAACACCTTCTAACGTTGGTGAGACCAAAGTCAACACCTTCTAACATTGGTGAGACCGAAGTCAACACCTTCTTCCCCTTTCACATGCATCCCAAATGCCCCAAAAATATATTTCATGCATAACATACTTAATTTCATAATCATATACATATATTCACATGTTATAAAATAACATATTTCATAATCCTATAAGAAGTAGGAAACGTACCTAAGTACTTTTGTACCACATTAGGGTACTTAGCCATATTCATATACTTACGTATAATCATATAATAAAAATAATTGCCATATGAAATATCGAAAGTTAGTGTGCGTACACACCTGATTCGCTTATTGGGTTCCTTGAGATCCCGAAGAACGATCTACCGATCTAGATTTTTAACTCCTATATTCGGCCATTCATTAAAGCATATTAACAAACCTATTTGGCTTAAAGAAAACCAAATCCTAGTAGGATTTGTATTACTTACCTTGTTTGCCGAATTTTGGTGTCTGTAAATCAAGTCCCAAAATTGCTAGTATTCCTTTTCCTTGAAATCGGCTAACACTAGCCATGTAACCATGTTTGTTTCCGGCTTTTGAAATAATGGGAAATAATCCTAAATATCAAGAAAACAAGCCTTACCTTTAATGCTTTGTTCGATTGTTTCCTTGCCTAGAGTCACAGAGTTTCGGCTATGGAGTTTTAATCAGGGATCAAAGAGTGTTTTGGCTCGACAATAGCAAAGGAGAGGAGAAGAAAATAGAAGAAGAGGAGATGGATTTACTTAAAGAGAAATTGCAAAAAGAGGGGAGAGAGCAAGGGGATTTTCGGCTACTTGGAAAGATGAGAGAAAAAGACCTTGGGTTCTCCTTTTATAGCCGAATTTGCTAGGCCAAGAGTCCTTGACTTGGCCACCACTCTCCCTTAAGATAATATTATCTCCTTTATCTAAAAATAAAAGCATTTAATCCATCAATTATCTCCTCAGATAATCCAAATTTAAAATCCCTTATTTATCACTTAAAATAATCTAAAATAAATCCATTATTTATCCCTTATCTCTTAATAAAAATAATACCAATAATAATCCATCATTATCTATCTATTTGCCAAATTTTAAAAGGATAAAAGCTCTTAAAATTAGCCTATGTGCCATCCACCTCTGTCCATCCTTGCAGCAAAATAGAACTTTTATTTTTAGCTTCCCATGCGACTCGAACCCAGGCCCAATACCCTTGCATGTGGCGCCATTTCCAGAGGCCCTAAGTGGCATCTTCAGGCCACTTTTCCAAGCCTGTTTGTGTGTCGAATTTCACCAACTTTTACTTTTAAGGCCCTCTTGCCCTTATTTCCTATTTTGAACTTTAAAATTTGACATTTCAAGCATCATTTCTAAGTTTCCTAAAATTTTCGATCGGCTCAGAACTTGCCATTTTTCTTACATCTTCAAGTTTCCAAAATGTTCCAAAATGTTCGTGTTTCCAAAATGTTCAAGTTTCCAAAATGTTCAAGTTTCCAAAATGTTCGTGTTTCCAAAATATTCGGGTTTCCAAAATGTTCGTGTTTCCATTTTCATGCATTTCCGTGTTTCCAAAAATATCAAAAATTTATTCTTAGTGCTTAAACTTGTCATTTCATACAATTAAACTGAAAATGCATAGGCCCTTTTCAGGATGTTACATAGGGTCAAACCTAATATAGGAGTCCATAGATTGAGTTAATGCAATTCTAGGGGTTTTAATTAGAAAGAGATTTCAATTAATCAACATAGGGTTAGACGTTAGTAGCCTTGAAAGAGGTATTAATATAAATTAGGGAATCCTACTGATCAAGTTAAGTGAATAAATCATCCGGTTCAGGGTTAGATAACAAGTGAAGTCTATACTACTGTTCGATAGGTGCGCTTGCCTCCATCGTTGTCATAATTAGTTTCCAGGTTCGATCATTCTTTTATAAATTTTTAAGACTTGACAGGCATGATCAAGTTTTTGGCACCGTTTTTGGGGAACTAAAATATTAAGAACACTCAATTTTTATTACTTTAACCATATTATATTTTATTTTACTACAATTAAATTTTATTTTTATTTTTCTAAATTTTATTTTTTTCTCTTTTCCTAGCAGGTACCTCTAGTTTATCACTAGAAGGAACCCGACAGGACCACTATTTTACGATAGTGATATTGAAGGAACCGTATGCAGAAATCATAGAGAAGCAAGGCGAAGCTTAAATTACATATAAGAAGAGCAAGAGAACGAAGCTGATAATACCGAAGTAATGGCCGAGAATAATCTGCCACATCAAGAAGTGGCCGATCATCATGCTCCTTGTACTATGTATGATTATGCTAAACCTAATGTAATAGGAGTTGAATCGAGTATTGTTAGGCCTGCTATAGCCGCTAATAATTTTGAATTAAAACCTAACACTATACAAATGATCCAATAGTTTGTTCAATTTGATGGTTTGCAGGACGAAGACCCAAATACTCATTTAGCTACTTTTCTAGAATTCTATGATACCTTCAAAATAAATGGCATTTCTGATGATGCCATTCATCATCAGTTATTTCCCTTTTCTTTGAGAAATAAAGCCAAACAGTGGTTACATTCTCTTCCATGAGAATCAATCACTACATCAGACCAAATGACCGAAAAATATTTACTGAAATATTTTTCACTGGCCAAAATGGCTAAATTAAGGAATGATATATCTTATTTTGTATGAATTTAGAAATATTATACGACGCACGAGAGAGATACAAAGATCTGTTGAGAAAGCGCCCACACCATGGTTTACCCTTATGGTTACAGGTCCAAACTTTTTACAACTGTGTGAACCCCTCAACCCGCAGTTAATTGACTCAGCCACCTGTGGAACCCTGAATAAAAAAACTCCTAAAGCAGCTTATGAATTCATAGAAAAGATGTCACTGAATAACTATCAGTGTCAAGTTACAAGGACAAAACCAACTATAGTAGCTGGAGTTTTCAATCTCGACGAAGTCACCATGCTATCAAATCAGGTAGAGATGATGAATAAAAAGATTGATGGTTTGTGTGGTTATTTGCAGGTACATCCAGTTATACAATGTGATTCAAATCTAGGAGGTGTGGCGAATCCTGAGTACCCACCCTAAAATCCGGGAATGGAAAGCGAACAATTAAACTATACGGGTAACAATTTTAGACCTCCAAATAACCCCTATAGTAATACTTATAATCCAGGTTGGAGGAACCACCCCAATTTATTATAAGGTGGCCAAGGAAATTAGAGAAAACAACCACCCCCTCCAAACTTCCAACAACAACCCTACCCATAGGAAAAGAAACTGAACCTTGAAGAGATGCTAAAAAAATTTATAGCGGTGTCTGAAACTTGATTTCAAAACACTGAGACAACACTTAAAATTAACAAGGATCGATTAAAGGAATCGAGAACCAGTTAGGGCAACTCATAAAGCTGATCTCTGAACGACCATTAGGTAGCTTGCCAAGTAACACTGAGACTAATCCAAAAGAGCAAATTCAAGCCATAACAACTCATGACAGTAAAGGGATAGTCGAATTTGAACCTGAGCTGAGGCAAGAACCTATGGTAGGTGAAGGTATGATTGAGGTAAGCCAAGAAAAGCCAAAACCTATCATTAAAGAATACAAACATCGTATACCTTACCCCAATGCGATGAAGGAAGACAACACAGAAGAACAGTTCTGTAAGTTCCTTAAACTCTTAAAAAATTACATATTAACTTCCGCTTCTTGAAGCTCTTTCGCAGATGCCATATTCAAGGAAATTTTTAAAAGACCTCTTAACAAACAAGCGAAAGGTAGATGAGGAGTCGCATGTGGAACTAAATGCAATATGCTTGGCAATGTTACAGAACAGATTTCCACGAAAATTAAAAGATCCAGGGAGTTTTAAAATTCCATGTTTAATTTGTAGTTTATCTATTGAGAATGCTTTAGCTGATTTAGGGGCAAGCATCAATGTTATGCCATCTAAAATGTTTAAATAGCTAGGTCTAGGGAAACCCAAGCAAACTAGGATGAGCATTCAATTAGCTGATAAGACTATTCGCATCCCTAAGGGTATAATTGAAGATGTACTAGTTAAAGTTGACAAATTCATATTCCCCGTAGACTTCGTTGTTTTAGATATGTATGAAGTTAGGAAAACCTTTTCTAGCAACTGTCAGATCTAAAATTGATATTAGCACAGGTGAACTCATACTTCGTTAGGTGACAAATCAATCAGTCTTCAAGCTCTCGATTCAGCTAGAACATCGGGTGAGAAAGGGACATTGAGTGAGAAAGGTGAGGACATAAATTCCCTTGATAAGCATTCAGTTAAACTCTCTTTTCAAGAAACACCATGGAATAACACTACAGAGCCAGATCCTATAGCTCGTACCAACAAGTAAATATCTCATGAGGAATGACAGCTTCAAACTGATGAGCTAGATGAGTGAGAGATACATTTCAGGGAGGAATCAAACCCACACAAAGTGAAACCAAAGGAACACCCAGAAGAACTTAAAGGAACATCAAATCACTTCAAAATAGGAGACTAGGTACTATTAGATAGAATAGACCCACGAATCACCACGTCAAACCTGAAGACAAATGAGAGGTCCCTTTTACAGTGCTTAATGTTTTCCCTTACGAAACAGTCGAGGTAAGTAATTCTACATTCGATTCTTTTAAAATAAACTCTACTCGAATCAAACTATATATCAAACTATATAATGATAGCATGAAAAATGATTTTTCACTCCTTAACCACCATGAAGGTACGAATGAGAGGTAAGTCAAGCTCAAGACTTTAAACGAGCGCTTCTCGGGAAGTTACTCGAGCACTAACCCTATTTATTTTCATTTCTTTTTCTTTTAACACCTAACTACAGACTAACCAAGTTAATGAAGCAAAGATCTTCACATCACACGGTCTTACACACGGCAGTGTGGATGTTACGGATTTTTGTACTCATATGAAAGAGATAGTACGAGATAAGATAAGAAAAATATCTTTGAATCACGAACTCACCTAACACCACGGCCATGCAACATAGCTGTGGCCGACACTGTTGAACCAACACGGGCGTGGCAACTTAAAAACCAAGCGTGGAAGAAGTAATTGAACCATCACACGGCCATGCGACATGGCCATGTGACATAACAA
Organism: Gossypium rotundifolium; assembly: GCA_025506655.1. Lineage (NCBI taxonomy): Eukaryota > Viridiplantae > Streptophyta > Magnoliopsida > Malvales > Malvaceae > Gossypium > Gossypium rotundifolium. Next base: position 110,691,390 of record CP106724.1, on the reverse strand, counting down.
GCCCACGATACACAGGCATGGGTATGTACCAGAGCTAAAAATTTCTATTTAAAATACCCCTCTCCCCTTCTCACCCATTCCCTCTCCACTCTCCACTCCCCTCCATCTTCACTCTTCTTCTTCATCATTCTATAAAAGTCTCAATCTACAGTTCAAAAATATTGAAGAAACGGAAAGACCCGAGTCTTGTCTCCCTGTACGAGACCAATCAACATAAGTTCATGCCGGCCGCTTCATTAACTCAACAAGCCAAGGGTTTTTGAAACCATTTAGCTTTTATTCTTCTTTTCTCTTCTCCTTTATTTTCATTCTCTTTGACTTTCTTATATTTAATGAAGTTTATTTCATTTTAGTTTCTTGGTTTTAGGTTCTAAAGGCTGCTAGGGAATCACAACACCATGGCCTTAGAAACCACACCCACCTCGCAAACCATCTACCAATAAGGACTTTCTAGTCCATTAATCTTCTCTTTTAGTTTTATTTTAATTCATATTTTCTTTCTTGTTATCTTTATTTACTTTAATTATATAATTAATATAATTTAAATTATTATTATTTCCTGGCTAACTCTTCACGAGGTTCCCAATTTCTTCATCTAGCACAGGAATTAGAGGCGCTCCCTCCAACTTATCTTTCACCTATGAATCAAGTTTCCACACTTCCAACCTAAGGAATCCATCCAAAAATTCAGGAAGTTTCACTTCTCTCCCTCACTTTTGATTTTTTTATTTTATGGTTATTAACTATCTTTGTACATTGAGGGCAATGTACATCTTAAGTGTGGGGGTGAAAGTTTATTAAAAAAGTGCCTAACTTTTTGCATTATTCTCAAATCCCTGAATGATATTCTATCTTAAAATAATTTTCTCATATCAATAATTAGAATGAAATTCTTGTTAATTCATGATTTTTATTGATAGGTTTTAGATTAAGTCATTGATAATTGTAGGTTATATAAACTTTAAGATACTAGAGAATCAAGCATGATGAGTCTATTTTTAAAATTAAATTCTGTTAGGTTGTCTACCTGAACTAAATTGTTACCTTAAAGTTTTAAATTTACGAGGTTAACATCAAAATACCCATAATTTTTGTGAGATTTTGAGCCTTTTAGAGCATACATTCTTTTCGTGCTCACTTTATTGATTATGAGTGTGTCAACATTGATTTGTTATTATAGAACTTGCTTCGATTATACATGTCGAGACCACACTATTGATTTGATAAACAAAGATGATTAAGGCACCTAGCATTTAACCCACTTACTCCACTAAAAGCCTATCCTCATAATTTAACCCCTAGTGAACCCCTTTGATCCTAATAACCCTTTTTATTGACTCAACCCACTAATATTAACCCGAAACCCATCTCGTATTTGTTATCACCATTCCTTTTGACTACCCTTCTATCGAGACTTGTTTTCATTAGTTGCTTAATTATATTACTTCAGTTGTTAAAATTTTATATATTGATTTGTTCTTAAAAAAATCAAAACAAAAATCAAAAGTCAAAGTATATTTATTATTAGTTATGTGATTAAGCGAGCCTATACGTTTAATTTCAACATCTTGAAGAAGAACCTCATATTATTAGTATTACAAGTTTTCAATTGATGTAATTATTCAAGTTATTAGTCATTTTTATAGTTAGGTGATTGTCAATTCAATCTCGATTCTAACCCTTCTAATTCAGCCTTTATCCACACCTTTAACCGAGCCCCGTTACAACCCTTTTAAAGACCTTTTGATTTGTGTATCATCTCATTTTACAGTGGTGAAGATTTGATTTTCAGGCAAGCCTATGGGATTAACTTTTCATGTTCGACTTTTGAGCGCTTAATTTTTGAACCTTAAACACCTTGAGTGATTTGAGTGAATCTTTAGTGAGGATGTCAACTTTTGTCGATTTTGAATTAAAGGTGATTATTTAGGTGAGGGGAAACACCTAACTCTTTCGTGCTACAAACTCATGACTTTGATTGTTTGAATCATTACTACTCTTTGAGTTGAATTATCCATGTATAAATTATCTATGAATTATGATAAGACATTATTGATGAATATTATGAATTGAGGAAGTTCTTTTTAATTGTGAGTTGAGAATTTTGCTTGAGGACAAGCAAAAGCTTAAGTGTGGGGGCATTTGATAAACCAAAATATGAACATATTTTAATCCCATATTTAGCATACTTTTGGATGATTTTTCCCTTTAATATGGAAATAGGTGCTCCTAATCCTTTGTTTTCATGTTTTGTACTCAGGAGAGCACCAGAGGATGAAAAGAATGAATAACAGGCCGGAAATGGAGAAAATGGGCCAAAGTACGAAATCCACACGGCCTGGGCCCATGGCCACACGGCCGTGCCTGTGAGAAGAGTCTACCACGGCCTGGACCCCAAAAAACACGGTCGTTCCTCATCAACAGACCCTAACACGGCCTGGCCATGATTTACACGGGCGTGTGCCATGGGCGTGTCTCTACCGTAGATAAGAAGAATTCTATTCGGATTCGAGTACTTAAAGGCAAAGAAACATATTCCAAAAGCCTTTATAAAGACCCTAGAGGCCAACCTTTATAGGGACATTCAGCTAGGCCAAAGAGTCGAGCCAGAGCAGTTAAATTTAGGGATTTCTCAAAGAAAGCCAGTTGATTCATCTCAAGAAGCCAGAATTATACTCAAGACTGAGGATCTCTCCTTCAATTCCTTTAGGGGGTTTTAGGGTTTTCTTATGTTTTATTTTATCTTTTCTTCTAAGATGTTTTCTTTTACAATTATGAACTAAACCCTCAGATACTTGAGGGGGATGAAACGTAAGATAGATCTTGTTATTGTTATCTGAGCTGTATGATAAAAACTTGACTTGTTCTTAACTATGTGTTCTTAATTCTTATTTTGGTATTTCTGGGATATTGATTCAAGTGTGATGTGCTTAGGTAGAGGAGGAAGAGACCCTATCTAAGAGTAGATCTAGCATAGTTAAGAGGAGTTGCTCGCGCCTAGAGATAGGGTGATGAAAATCTGTCGGATTAGGGTCAAACCTAATATGGGAGTCCATAGATCGAGTTAATACAGTTTTAGGGGTTTTAATTAGAATGAGATTTCAATTAATCAACCTATGGTTAGGCGTTAGTAGCCTCGAGAGAGGTATTAATATAAATTAGGGAATCCTACGGATCAAGTCAAGTGAATAAATCGTCCGGTTCAGAGTTAGATAACAAGTGAAGTTTAGGTGGATTCTTCCTCAGGTATTGCCTAAATTAATTGATTTTCGTCTCAAGTCCTTCTGATAAACCGTAAAAGTAACATATTTTAACCCCATATTTAGTATTCTTTTGGATTATTTAGCCATTGATTTATGTAAAAATATGCTTTTAATCTTTTTTTTTTCATGTTTATACTAGGAAAGCACCCACAGACGAAAAGAACAAGAAACGAGCTTAAAAAGGGCCAATTTGGGCTGTAAAGGAATTCGACACGGCCTGGACTTCAAGCCACATGACCGTGCCTCGACAATTAACTAAGACACGGCCATGTCATGATTTACACGGTCGTGCCCCAATCGATAGAATCGAGACACACTGAAAATAATTTACACAGGCGTGTACTATGGCCGTGCCCCTGCCGCGAGAGAGAGCGATTCCACTCAGATTTGGATACTTCGAGCAAAAGAAACACTTTCCAAATCTTATTCAAATACCGAGTAAGAAGTAGATTTAAATGAGGACACTTAGGGGCCAAGTAAAGCATTCTAAAGTCTATATAAACACCCTAAGTGTATCCTGAAAGGGGGCGGTGAGTTAGGCCAAGGAGTCGAGCCGGAAAGGTCAGACTTGTGGGAATCACTCGAAGATAGCCAGTGGATCCATCTCAAGAAGCCAAAATTCTACTCAAGCCGACGGATTTATCCTTCAATTCCTCTAGGGGGTTTTAGGGATTCCTTATGTTTTGTTTTATCTTTTCTCTTAGGATGTTTTATTTATTTGTATGAACTAAACCCTTCAGATACCTGAAGGAGATGAAACCTAGATGAATCTTGTTATTGATTTCTGAATTATATGATAAATACTTAGTTTGTTCTTAATTATGCATGCTTAATCCAAATCTGATGTGCTTAGGTGGAGGATGAATAGACCCTACTTAAGAGTAGATCTAGCATAGTTAAGCGGAGTTGATCCCACACCTAGAGATAGGGTGACGAGATTTTTCCGAATTAGAGTGAAATTTAATATGGGAGTCCATAGATCGATTTACTACTATTCTAGGGGGTTATTATAAGAGAATGAGAATTCCACTAATTAACCTAGGGTTAGACGTTATTCTCTTCGAGAGAGTGTTTAATATACGTTAAGGCGTCTTACGAATCAAACTAAGTGAATAAATCGTATGGTTCAGTGTTAAATAACAAGTGAAGTCTAGGTGGATTCTTCCTGAATGTATCGTCGTAATCAATTAAGTTTTCTTCAACTTATTTCCCAATTCGTTCTTTTTGTCTTTGCGTCTTTAGCTTAGTAGTCGTTAAACTAGATTAAATCAATCAATCACTCCATATTTTAGGCTAAATAACAAAAAGAAAGTTAGTATTAGTACTTTTAGTTCCTTTGGGTTCAACAATCTGGTCTTGCCTAAGCTATACTACTATTCGATAGGTACAGTTGCCTTAAGTCATTGTCAGAGTTAGTTTCTAGGTTCGATGATTCTCTTTATAAATTTTAAAGCTCTGATTTCAGAGATCAAGTTTTTGGCATCGTTGTAACTCCCCAAACCTGGTCAAAACACTACGACCGAACCTGGCATGTCATAAGGAAGAAAACACATTTTTTTTACTTTAGTAAACATAGAGTTTGTACTAAGTGATTAACTGGAACAATTTTGAGTTTTAGTCTGAAAAGTTGAGTTACCTTGTTATAAAAAACTCGTATGTTAATTACCAAATTGTAAAAATCTTGGAAGTCCCGAAGTTCTTTAAGTTTTGGAAAAATCCCACTTTGACACTATATTAGGCATGACTTAATAATCAGAAATAAAATGAGTGAAAATTTATAAAACAAATAAAAACCAAACTAAGGTTTAAATGGCCTTATTACATTACCCAAAATCCAAGTTAAAGTAGAGTAATTCTAAAATAAGCATTTAAAATGAAATCCAAAACATTATGCATGGCCACCTCGAGTCCACCTCGGCTCCATATCTGCGTTGTCTAAGGATTACCTGTAAAGATTAACGGAAGGGGTGAGTCACTGAGATTCAGTGTATAAACCCCCGTCCAAAAGATTTTAGGGCTTCCACACAGATTCATATGCAAAGTATGTATGCCATGCAACCCAATCAACCTAGATATCCATCCTTATCTCCTGTGTCTACCCGACATTTGTGGCAGCTAGCCACTAGTGGTACCTAACCACTGGTGGTTACAAACCACTAGTGAAAAAGTCACAAATAATAATATGTGGGGCCAACCCACTTGTGGTACCTAACCACTGGTGACAATCCCGAATCATCGATACGTGGGGCCAACCCACTATGGCACCAAACCACTAGGACGAGTCATAAAATAGCATATATGTGGTACCTAACCACTGGTGGTTCCAAACCACTGAGACTTAGTCACAAATAAGATTATGTGGGGCCAACCCACTTGTGGTACCTAACCACTGGTGACAGTCTGAAAAGATCAAGTTTCTTCCCTCTTCTCATCATATCTCATTTTTATGCACATGCTTTACATCATAGTATGATCATGCTTAACAATCAACTAACATAGCACATTCAGGTTTATAGCACACACATTTACTGATAACAAAACATAGTAGACTTACCCAGAGTCCTCGCTTTTACCCACAAGGGTAACATAGTGATCCATGCCATCACTTTGGCTTTTAGCAGTACACAGATAATAACATATTTAACATATAAAGTGTAATACCCGAGATTTGAGGGTCATGCATTTTAATTTGTATCTGTTTATTAGTGTGCTTTGTGTGATGTTTGGCTGTGTTTGGGGGCTTCGGGAGAACCTTGAGGTATGGGTAGAGGCCTTGGAAAAATAATTATTTTAAGATGATAGGGAGAGTTATGGGAACTTGGTCAAGGTGTTTGAAATTGTGGCTAGGAGAAAAGATGGGAGTTTGACTCATTCAAACTCATTCTAATAAGAGGAGGGGAGGAAAAAGTGGAGAGAAAAGGGCGGGGTGAGAGTTGGCCGAATGTAGGACTTTGGGAGGGGAGTTGCATATTCGGTGGGAAAGCTTGGGTGTGCTGAAATTTAGAGTTGTCAAAATGCCATTTAGTTACTTTCCTCTAGCCGAAATTTAACTCATTTCTCTCTTTGTGCTCATTCTTTTCTTTCGTACCAAAATTACATAGAATTCAACCCTTTTTCTCATTTGTTTGTCTTGGCCGAAACCTCAAAGACCCTTAAGGTCATCCTTAGTGTTCATCTTCTCTTCTTCTCCACTCTCTTCACAAGGCCAAACCTATCTCTTCCACTCCACTCTTCTTTTCTTTTCATTTTGGTGACAAAGCCCTTACCTTCTCTTCATTTTAGAAGCCGTTCTTCCCTATACTCTACCCCTTGTGGCGAATGCTCTCCTTTCTTTTGGGGTCTTAGCCGAGCATAACACCATTTCACTCTTTTCTCTTTTCGTGTTATCAAACTTTGCGGAGGCTGAAGAATCAATTGGTGGCCGAATCTCTTTACCTCTGTGGCATTTCGAAACCAATCTTCCTTGGTCAGATCTTTTAGTCGACTACAAGTAAGTGAGGTAAGGATTCTTTTGTGTCCAAACTTTATCTCTTTCCTTCTGGGATTGTCGAAATCAAGAACTCTAATCCCATTTACCCATTTGACTGAAACCATGAGGGTAGGTTTCGAGATTCTTTGGAGCCAACGTTAAGAGGAAGGGCTTTCGGGATTTGATCGATAAGGTAAGAAGATGGTGCCATTCGGCCAAAGGCCATATCTTTTAAGTGTTTGTCGATTCTAACTATGGTGTGATAGGAAGGGTTCAACAAAGGTATAGGAGGAGTCTTCGGGATTTGGATCTATTTCGGTAAGGGTATTCACTTAAATTATAGATATGATTCGTTTAGATTTTACGTATCGATTAACCATGTTTTCTGATTAAGTGATATTTAATGGATGCATGTACCAGTGGAGGAGAGAAAGGGGTAGTCCCTACCCCTAGATTTCAAGAAACGTTCGGTTTCTACGGTTCTGGATTGGCCACCGGGGTGTGGGCCAGCTTCAAAAAGAGACAAGCAGATCACTGTAGTCTCTTCGAGTGAGGACGCTTGGGAAATCGAGAGTCTAGTGCTTCATATTATCAGGTGTGTGGTTAATTCGCTGTTTCTATGATTAGTCAATTAATTATATGTGTTATGCGTGTGATAACCGTTACAGTGGTTGCGGTGGATTTGTTACCCTTAATTGGGTATCACAGTAACCATGTTAGTACTTTATCTAAGGTGTGGATGGTTGATCATTGCGGATATTTTGAGCATGTTGAATGCCTACCTAATATGTCCATGCATTATTACATCGTATCATTATAGCATGTTGCATATGCATGGGATCGGGATATATATGTTAAATGAAGGACCAGGTGTACATTTATGTACGTGTGGTGATTGGCTATGTGCCAAATCACGACTTGGTGTCGGCTATGTGCCACATCAATGGATTGATGCTTGCTTTGTGCTTCATTGCGATTTGATGATGACCATGGGTCACATCATGGATATCAAGATTTGGTTACATAGTGATCGATGGCTATGCCACGTTCTGTTTGGTCACAAGGTGATCGGTGGCTACGCTACGACTTTGGGCAGCTTGACTGCCAAAGAGGTGTGTAGCGGTTGGAGGGTCGATTTAGTAATCCCCTGGTGTGTTATGGTTGGTACGGGGGTGTGTAGAGGATGGACTCTAGGTTGGGGTGGGTAACATATTTTCATCATCATGTGTGGTATGTGGATTGTGTGATTTGGGCCAAGCCCATTTGGGGAACATGTGAAATAATCGCACACTGAGTCTGTTCGACTCACCCTATTTTCTTAAACAGTGCAGGTGATGTATGATATATGGACCGGGTTGGAGTAGATTCGTGGTGGCCATGCAGAAGTTGTTTTAGTGTTTTATGCACTTAAACTCTTAGTTACTTTTGGGTAAATTTTCTTTTGAATGTAGTAAGGCCATTTAAATATTTGGGGATTTTTATTTTATTGTGAGTCAGTTGGACTATCGATTAAAAACTAAGAACAATTTTGGAAACAATTTACAACTTAAAGATTAAACTTGAGTTTTTAACCTAAATATTTTAAATATCTCGATTTCTCTTGAAACTTCCAAACGTACAATGTTTTAGACTACACCCGACCTTCAAAGTTTTTGTTCTTTTATAAACTAAAGAAAATATTTAAAATTTAAAACGTGCTTTCACCCATCAAATCAAATTCTTTCCAGACATATTTCCTCGTAGCATTCCGAATTTGGCCGTAGTGTTTTGGGCTGGGTTTGGGGTGTTACAGTTTGGTATCAAAGTAGGGTTCAAAACTCGGCTTTGAGGGCTTTTGGGCCCAAAACATCTTTCGAAAGTGAGTTTTACTAAAACTTGTATTTTCACAAGATGTTCAGGTTTTCTGGCATGGCACCTGAGTCTCTGGCCCGATGTCCACCAGGTAAGTACTTCAAACCGTTGCATGATTTGTATGTAAGGTGATATGGGATCGTAGATTAGTATGTTAGGGACTATTGACCTCTAGGATTAGCGTACCCCAACACTAAATTTTATAAGACTTAACTCATTTCACCAAACCCGGAATAAGTCGTGGAGTTGGTGTGGTAACAAACATGTGCATGTCAGGCATGGATTAGAATGAGCTTGGTATTTAAGCAGCCCTAGCGACTCACCCCCTCTTTTCTGGAATCCTACCTGGTGCGCAGTGATTGTTCACCTCAACCGCGAGGACTTGTTAACGGGCCAAATCTATAAATAAAACCTGAAAGGGACCAGATACCCGTTTATGGAAAATAATCAAATTACCCCGATTTACAAAATTACCGAAGTACCCCAATTTGTGAAAATTTCTAAAATACCCCCAGTTTATGAAATTACCATACTACCCTCAATTTTTACCAAAATACCCCTATTTTACAAAAATACCAAAATACCCTTATTTTGCAAAATTATAAGATACCACCGATTTGGAAAATTACCAAAATACCCCTATAGGATAAATTACGAAAATACCCCTGGGCTGGGAATGGACGAAAATGTTCAAAGTGGTGAACATGTGTAGTAGATAGTAGTGATGAATGAATGAGATTTTCTGAGTTAGGGTGGATGACTTGAGACAAAACTTTGAATGACCGAAAGAACTACTATTCAATGTCTTTACATGAAATTACGTGTGGATAATTAGTGGAACAATAAGTTAATGCATAAAATTTCTCAAACAGATTAAAACGCTATGATAGACATGAGTTCTAGGGGATGAGGTCGTAGTACATGTGGACGTGGTAGGGGCAAAATGTCAATATCGGAACCAGTTGGGTCTGGTCATGGATCGGGGAATGAAACGACTCGCTTGCGGTAGAAGCGGAGTTCCAAGATCAAACGGGTGGAGACGGCGCAGTATCTCAGGCTATGCTGCGAGTCTTGGAAAGAGTTGTGGGAGCGAATGTGAGTACCGGGGTTCGGAAGTCCATTTTGAGAGACTTCAGGCGAATGGAGCTGAGATATTCAGAGGTGTCTCGGGGGTGGCTCCAAATGCGGCGGAGTATTGGTTGGAGGTAGTCGAGAGGATCATCGATAATTTGGACTGCACTGCCGAGAAAAAGTTGAAGGGCGTTGTATCTCTATTACGGGATGAGGCCTATCAGTGGTGGCTTACCGTCAAGGAGGGTACTCTAGTGGACCGAGTAGATTGGAGTTACTTCAAGGTGAAGTTTGAAGGGAAGTACATGGGAGCTATCTACGTGGATGCACAGAGGAAGGCATTTTTGAATCTGGTGCAAGGGGATAAGTCAGTAGTGGAATATGAGGCAAAATTCTTGAGGTTAAGTTGGTATGCCAGAGGGAATGTTGCTACTGATTACGAACGCTGCGTGAGGTTTGAGGATGGGCTCCGAAATGAACTGCGGGTGTTGATAGCTCCTCAGCGTGGAGGGACTTTGCCACTTTGGTAGAGAAATCTCGGATCGTCGAGGAAGTTAAGCGAGCTGAAAGGCAGAATAGAGAAAGAGACAGAGGTCGGAACAAGAGAGGTTTTGGATCGTCAGGGTCTTCGTGGGGTTTCCAGAAAAAGCCTAGGATGGACAATCCTACTCGTCTTTGTTCAGCTTGCCTTTGGGAATCAGTCATCCATGGCTCGGTGTGGGAGGATGCATGTAGGCGAGTGCTGGGGAAGGATTAGGGAATGTTTCAGGTGTGGGTCTAAGACTCACTTTGTGAGGAATTGTCCTCAGATTGCGGATATGGCTCAGTTAGTGGGTCAAGGGTATGTGCAGTCAGGAAGGGGTTGTTCACAGGTGACGAGAGGTCGTAGGCCGAGCCGAGTAGGAAATAGTTTTGGCTGAGGTCGTAGAGCACCGAGTAGAGGTGCTGGGAGCTCAGATGCAAGGCAGCCAGGGTTAGTGTAAACGGTGACAGAGTCTTGTGTTTCCATGGTAAGGTGTGTAAGCCGGAGGATGTAGAACTGAGGCAGAAGATTCTTCGGGATTCGCATGGTAGCCCTTACGCTATGCATCCTGGAGGAAGTAAGTTGTATAAAGACCTACGAGAACAGTTTTGGTGGCCTGGATTGAAGCGTGAAGTTGCAGAATTTGTGAGGAAGTGCTTGACGTGTCAGCAGGTCAAGGCTAAACATCAAGTACCTTTGGGGTTGCTGCAACCAGTGAAGATTCCACTATGGAAGTGGGAGAGGATCACAATGGATTTCATTAGTGGGCTTCCTCTTACGCCTACTAAGAAGGACTCGGTATGGGTAGTTGTGGATCGATTGACAAAGTTTGCGCATTTCATACTAATTCAGATTGATTACTCTCTACTGAAGTTAGCGAAGCTGTATGTAGCAGAAATTGTGAGATTGCATGGGGTGCCGGTGTCGATCATGTCGGATAGGGATCCTATATTTACGTCAAGGTTTTGGAGGGCATTGCATCAGGCCTTGGGTACCAAGTTGGACTTTAGCACGGCATTTCATCCACAGTCGGACGACCAGTCTAAAAGGGTGATTCAGGTGTTAGAAGATATGTTGAGGGGTTGCGTTATCGACTTCAGGGGTAGCTGGGAGGAATTCTTGCCTTTGGCAGAGTTTGCATACAATAATAGTTACTCGGATGGTGCCGTATGAAGCACTGTATAGGCGGAAGTGTCAAACTCCTACGTGTTGGACAGAATTAAGTGAACGTCATGTTTTGGGTCCAGAGATAATGGCAAAATCAGAGGAAAAGGTTAAGGTAATACGAGCACGATTGAAAGAGGCATCTGACAGACAGAAGTCGTATGTGGATCTTAAGTAGAAAGAGATAGAATTTGCTGTGGGTGATAGTGTGTTCCTAAAAGTTTTTCCATGGAAGAAGGTGATGAGATTTGGACGCAAGGGTAACTGAGTCCCAGGTTTATAGGGCCTTATAGTGTTTTGAAACGAGTGGGGCCAGTAGCTTATTAGTTGGAATTTCCGTCAGAATTGAAGCAAATGCATGATGTGTTCCACGTGTCAATGCTCCGTCGATATCGATCGGATCCATCTCACGTAGTGCCAGTTGAGGAAGTTGAGTTGAAACTAGATTGTCCTACGAAGAAGAACCAATTCAGATTCTAGAACGAGATGTGAGGGTGCTTCGAAAGAAATCAGTTCCTCTAGTTAACGTATTATGGCGTAATCACGGGGCAGAAGAAGCTTTGTGGGAGCCAAAATGTAACATCCTTTAAAACGGGGCCTCTGCATTTTTCATGTGTTGCATGTGTTGATCTGTCTGCTGTGCTAGTTTAGCATAATTTGGGGTCTAAGCATGACCTCGGATTAGGCCTGAGTCATGGTCAAACATTTTTGTTTTTGTACTTAGTGAGAGGGAGCTAGGAGAGTTAGGGGTTATGTAACACCCCTTACCCGAAACCTTTGCCGGAGTCGAGTATGGGGCATTACTAGACTTGACTACTAGTTTGGGGCATGAAAATTTAAAGCTGTCCAATTGCGTCAGGCTGACTAAATTGTCCATAACTCGAGTTACAAAACTCGAAATTTAGATCCGTAAATTTTTATTGAAACTAGACTCATATAAATCTTTACCATAATTTTTCCAGAATTTTTCATATGGCCAATTAGTACAGTTTATTCATCAAATTTACCCCTATTTCACTGTTTGATAATTCTGACATATCTTTACAAAAACTCAGTTATCTCATTGCACAAAATTTAAATAATGTCCTTGTTTATTCCAATAAAAATAGACTCATTAAGTATTCTAAACATATAAACTATGCTCCATAATTATTTTTTACAATTTTAACAATTTTTCTAAGGCAGAACAGGGACTCACGAATTCATTCAGGACAAGTCTCACTAAATCTTAAATATCTCATAATATATAATTCATTTGCCTAACTTGTTTCTTTCATATCAAAATAGACACAATAAACTTTAATTCTATGTCTTATTCACTTTCTAATTCAATTTCCCTATTTTTGGTGATTTTGCTGTAACTAAAAACTGTTTCACAACAAAAATATGATTAACTGGTTTATAACTTCCTTACTCAATTTATTTAAACTCTATACCTTAACCATACATATATATATTTATACCAGAAACAAATCCCATATATAATTTAGGCCATGAGTATTTCATCCATAACATAATATGAACTAAACTTTCACGATATAACATATGATCGCTTCCCATGTGTGATTTAAATCATGACTGCATGCACATATCTCTTCGGTATTTTAATGCAAGCTACCATATCAAATATGAAACCCAAACTTAACCAAAAGCAACAGCCTTATTCGCAAGGCTATATTTATATTTACAATCCGACATCATTCATTATTTATCAAAACGAAGCCTATACATGCCTTTGATTAAAAGTTTACAAAACATAACTATACCAAGAGAGTGATAGTGTGGTTGATGCCTTGATGATCCCCGAGCCATGAGTTGAATTATAGATCTATAAAATAGAGCACAAACATAAGCAGAGTAAGCTCATTGGCTTAGTAAGTCTTAAGCGACTTTATAGCTCAACTAGGTATTCAATTAGATTGAATAGAATAGCATTATTAACAATTTATGAACCTGATTGAAACACATATAAACTACCATGGCCGATTATCAAAGTTACATCTAGCGAATAATATTCAACATACACTCAAAATATAAAACTTAGCAATGGTGCCCGGATTGCTAATCAATACATATATATTTTCACTTCAACCGAATAATACTTTCTATACACATTTAAAATAAGGATTCATAATTGAATATATACATTTATCTATATGTATAGTATAGCTCATGGCCAAACTTATATAGGTAAAATTTCTCATATCAATATAATAAACTTAAGTAAGCAAGTAATCATACCAACTCAATATCTTTTCTAATCACATATCTTAAGTACCAAACAAATATATATATATATATATATATATATATATATATATAAACACCTTTCTATCAACTTGATTATTCAAGAAGCATCACTTATATCATAAACTTGATTCGATACATGACTTTTAGTCGAACACTACAAATGATAAACCTTAGCTTGTTCAAATACCATCATAACTAGACCATTTCATTCATAAGCATAAGCTCATATTAAAACCATTGATATAAAACTACTAGACCAAAGGTCCGAGATTTAAACACCGCATGAAGCTTGCTAGGCATTAAAGCCCGAAATGAATCACCAAGCACAAAGCACGCTAGGCATTAAAGCCCGATAAACAACACCGCAAGACGAAGCACGCTAGGCATTAAAGCCCGAAATGAATCAATGCACAAAGCCGCTAGGCATTAAAGCCCGATAAACAACACCGCACGAAGCACGCTAGGCATTAAAGCTCGAAATGAATCACCAAGCACAAAGCCGCTAGAGCACTAAGCCCGAATATATCACCAAGCACAAGGCACGCTAGGCACTAAGCGAATATATCAATGTGATCAATCATTCCACAATTCGCATTGATACACTTATTCATATCACATTATCAATTTATGAAATCAATCTAATATACATATATACATTAGGCTATAACATGATTATATACTGAAATTTATCAAACATTTTCATTTAATAAGTTCATGAATAATTCTTTAAATAATTTCAGCTTAAGGACTTACTTCGGTTGTCGATAGGCCGTGCGAATCGGCTATTCGAGAACCTTCGTCTTTCCCCGATCTAACTCCGTTTTTCTTTGCTCTTGATCTAAAACACATTAAATTTAGCTCATTCAAGCACAATTCATCTCAATTTAGTCCCTAAGCGCATAAATGGGCAATTTAGTCCCTATTTGCATAAAACTCAAAATACATCAAATTTCCCCATACTCCATAAGGGCCAAATATATATGAGGACTATACAAGTCCATATCTTTCATTTATTTTGCAATTAAGCCCCTCTAAATTTTTATTTTTACAATTTGGCCCTAAAAACACAAATTCACCAAAACTTCCAACACATAATATACTAATTTTTAACCTATCTATCATCTAACATCATCAAGAATCATAAACCTCAAGAATTCATCCATGGCAACACTTAAAACATACCACCAATATCAAAATTCGAACATGGGCTAGTAACTATACATGTTAACCACTTCAAAAATGTTAAAATTTATAAAAATTAAGCTAAATCTCTAACCTTATTAGAACATGCAAGAAGGTCGAATGATGGAGAGCTTGAATCCTTCTTTTCTTCTTTTATTTTCGGTGATAACAAAGTAAAGATGATGATGTTTGTTTTCTTATATTTTAATGATATAACATTATTATTATATTATTTCATAATACCTTATTTTATCAAATAAAATAAAATTTTTAAATCTATCCTACTAACTATTTTATATCATTGTCGTCCACTATTAAAGAAATGGACTAATTGTCCTTTTAGGACATCCACTTAAAAAGCCACAATCAAAAGGTACATTTTACTTTAGCTTCGCCACTTTTACTCTTTATGCGATCAAGTCCTTTTTATCAAATTGAGCACTTAAACAATAAAATTTCTCTCTGAAACTTTCACACCTTTTAATTCACACATAATAAACACAAAATAAAATATTAAAATTTTCTCGGACTCGGATTCGTGGTCCCGAAACCACTGTTCGATTAGGGTCAAATTCGATCTCATTACAATTCTCCCCTTAAGGATTTTCGTCCCGAAAATCTTACCGTTAAACAAGGTTGGATATTGTTGCCTCATTGAATCCTCAGGCTCCCACGTAGCCTCTTCAACTCCGTGACGATTCCATAGGACCTTCACTAACGGAATTCTCTTATTTCTCAACTCTTTTATTTCCGAGCTAAGATACGGATCGGTTCTTCATCATATGTCAAATCGGATTGGATTTCAATCTCTGCCGGTGTGATCACATGAGACGGATCTGATCTATACTTACGAAGCATCGAAACGTGAAATATGTCATGTATCTTTTCTAACTCAGAGGGCAATCTCAATCTATAAGCAACAGCCCAATACGCTCAATGATTTCATACGGTCCGATAAATCTCTTGACTCAACTTGCCTTCCGACCAAATCGAGTACTTTCTTCCACGGGAAACTTTTAAGAATACATGATCTCTACACGAAATTCAATGTTTTTATGTTTCAAATCAGCATAGGACTTTTATCGATCCGATGCAACTTTCAAATTATCTTTGATTATGGCCACTTCTGCTTGATCTCT
Organism: Gossypium rotundifolium; assembly: GCA_025506655.1. Taxonomy (NCBI): domain Eukaryota; kingdom Viridiplantae; phylum Streptophyta; class Magnoliopsida; order Malvales; family Malvaceae; genus Gossypium; species Gossypium rotundifolium. Next base: position 110,675,478 of record CP106724.1, on the reverse strand, counting down.
TTAATCAAGTTAACCCTGTATCTTATTTTCACGAGCTCACCAAAGATAATGGTGTTCGACATTTTTGCCGTATAAGGCTTCATAAGGTGCCATTTTGACACTTGATTGAAAGCTATTATTATAAGCAAATTCAATCAAAGGTAGGTATCGTTCCCACGTACCTTCAAACTCGAGAACGCAACATCTCAACATGTCCTCCAGTATTTGAGTAGTTCGCTCGGACTGGCAATCTGTCTGCGGATGGAAGGCTGTACTAAAATGAAGTTTAGTACCTAAAGCTTCTTGCAACTTCTTCCAAAACCGCGATGTGAATCTCGGGTCTCTGTCTAAAACAATGGAACTCGGTACACCATGCAATCTCACAATCTGTGATACATACAATTCAAACAAGTTTATCAAGTGAATAGTGCATGACGATCGGCACAAAATGAGCTGATTTAGTCAGCCTATCAACTATAACCTAGACGGCATCTTTCCTACTCGGTGTCATAGGGAGACCGGATACAAAATCCATTGTGATTCTATCCCATTTCCATTCAGGTATCATGATTGGTCAAGTAGTCCGGATGGCACTTGATGTTCAAACTTTTACTTGTCGACAAATTAAACATTTCGAGACAATTTCAGATATATCCCGCTTCATGCCCGACCACCAATAGAACTGTTTCAAATCATTATACATTTTTGTACTACCGGATGTATAGATAATCGACCACTATAGGCCTCACTTAGAATCATCTCAGATCAAATGAAGTTTTTGAACACACATTCTGCTTTTTAAAATTCAAGCAGTCATTTGCATCAATCAAAATATGATTCGTGCCCTTTTCACATCGAATTCGACTAGCAATCAAATCTTTATCAACTTTTCATGCATCACAAATTTCTTTGAATAAACATAGGTCTTGCTTGTAACTCCGCTATGATCGAACCATCACCAGACATAGCCATCTGTGCATTCAGTGCACGAAGAGAAAATAATGATTTCTGACTTAATGCATCCGCAACAACATTAGCTTTTCCCGGGTGATAGTCAATCACCAATTCATAGTCTTTCAACAGTTCTAGCCACCTGCGTTGTCTCAAATTCAGGTCTTTCTGAGTCATTAGATACTTTAGACTTTTATGATCTGAATAAATGTGACATTTCTCGCCAAATAAATGGTGACGCCAAATTTTCAATGCGAAAACAATGGCTGCAAGTTCTAAGTCATGCGTTGGGTAATTTCTTTCGTGCGGCTTCAATTGTCTTGAAGCGTAGGCTACAACTTTGCCTTCCTCGCATCAAAACGCAGCCCAAACCATTTAAAGAAGCATCGAATAAACAACGAATTCTTTACCCGATTCAGGCTGAACTAACATTGGAGCTTCTATCAAAAGGGCTTTCAACTGATCAAAACTTTTCTGACATTTTTCTGACCACTCGAATCGGACATCTTTCTGCAATAACTTTGTCAACGGGGTAGCTATCATAGAAAAATCTTTCACAAATCGTCGATAGTAACCCGCAAGTCCCGTAAAACTTGAATCTCTAAACATTTTTGGTGGCTTCCAATCAAGTATAGCCGAGATTTTGTTCGGATCAACTCGAATGCGATCTTTGAAACCACATGTCCCAAAAGTGACCTCTTTCATCTAGAATTCACACTTACTAAACTTCGCATACGGTGATGATCTCGCAAAGTTTGTAGCACTAACCTCAAATGTTCAACGTGTTCAATTTCATCTTTGGAGTAGATCAATATGTCATCAATAAACACCACCACAATCGATCCAAAACTGCCTAAAACCCGATTCATCAAATCCATAAAACAAGCGAGTGCATTAGTAAGCCTAAAAGGCATTACCAAAAACTCAAAATGTCCGTACCTCGTCCAAAATGCGTCTTTGGCACATCTGTATCTCGACTAGAATCGATAATAACCCGATCTCAAATCTATTTTGAAAATATGAAGCCCTTTCAACCGATCAAACAAATCATCAATCCAAGGTAACGGTACTTATTCTTTATAATTACTTTATTGATTGTCGATAATCAATACACATTCACATCGCTCCATCTTTCTTTCTCACAAAAGAATGGTGCACCCCAAGGAGAGAAACTTGGCGCAAAGCCCCTATCTCGTTAACTCTTGCAAGCGTGCTTTCAACTCTTTAGCTCGATCGGTGCCATCCGATATGGAGCTATTGAGATCGAGTCGTTCTTGAGCTAGTTCAATGCCAAACTCAATCTCTCGTGACTGGGTAAACCGTAGTTCTTGAGGAACACATCCGGTATTCACATACAATCAGACGGATTCAACATTTCTTAGACAATTTATTATCCAAGACATAAGCCAAATAAGCTTCGCACCCTTTTCTCACATACTTAGGGCTAACATCAAGGATATAATCAGAGGAAACCCACTTATATCATGGATTCAATTCTAATGATCTCACCGCTCGATGTCTCAAATCAATAAGCTTTCTTTTGCAATTCACCATCTGCGTCATGCGCGGTTAACGATCCATTCCCAAAATTATATCAAACTCATCGAAGGCAACAAAGATTAAATCGATCGGGAAGCAAAATCCCGAATCATCAATGGGCAACTTTTACACACTTTGTTAACAAACACACATCTACCCAAAGGATTGGATACAGAATCACAAACTCAGAGACTCAATGGCGAGTCTTATCAATACCGTAGTTTCACATACATATGAATGGGTCGAACCAGATCAATCAATGCAATCACAGTAGTATCATAAAGGGTGAACGTCTGTAATGACATCCGAGAAGCAAGATCCTCTCTAGCTCGAGTAACATAAGCTCTAGCTGGAGCTCTAGCCTCGATCAATCTGTTGTGTTCTTTGTCCCTCTCGACTACCACCTACATTGCCGAATGCAGGCGTCCGCCCGTCTCGATGCACTACTCGGTCTAAAGTTACAGGTTGTATTCGGCTCACCTAACATCGGGCACTCTCGAATAAAATGGTCTGAGGATCAACATTTAAAGCAAGACCGGTCACAAACTCTACAACTCCCAGGATGCCATTTTCCACAATGTTTACATTCAACTCGATTCTGTGGGACGTTACCAACACTGGCCATTGAGGTAGCTCGGGAGCCCACTGGAGGTCGATCGCGTCTAAATGAATCTGAAATAGCTTTGTGTCGATTGAAGTCATCTCTAAACTTCTTAGATGTGGAATGGAAATTCTTACCCGACGATCTTTTATGGGTGTCTCTAGCTTCTGTCTCAGCCTTTCTTTTCTCTTTCCCAAGCTCTTCAGCTTTGCAAGCTCGCTCGACTAGTGTCACAAATTCTTTGATCTCAAGAATGCCAACTAGAAACTTCAAATCTTCATTCAAACCGTCTTCAAACCTTTTGCACATAATGGCTTCATTGATACACACTCCGAGCATATCGGCTCAATCGACAAATTTTCGCTCATATTCACCACGGTCATTTGCCCTGTTTTAGTTCAAGAAATTCTTTACGTTTTCGGTCGATGAACCTCTGGTGATATATTTCTTATGAATTCATTCGGAGGAAATCCCACGTCACTTTTTCTTTTGGAACCACCGATACTAGTGTATTCCACGGTGATCGGCAGTGTCCCAAGCAAAGATATAGCACATTTTAAACATTCATCCGAGTGCAAGATAGCTCATCAAGTACCGAATAGTGTTATCAAGCCACATTTCACTCGCTCGCATCATCATCATCATTAGCCTTGAATTCTTCAGCCCCAAATTTCCTAATTTTATCAGCAGAGGCCTACTAGATCTCATTGGATCTATCATCGAAGTGCTGAAGGTACCGGAGTTGGATTATTCGGGGTGGAGGTTGTTGTACTGTTGGATTATTACGAATAAACTGGGTAAACCATTCATTCATCATTTGGTAGAAGGCTTGTTTAGCCTCTCCTCGTGGTTACCCGTGAATGGTTGAGAGTCTAGTGGCACCGATCCATGTGCGAGACCAGCGCGACACTCTCCACATCATCGGCCACGGCTCTATCAGATCGAATCCATTTACTATATAAAATACAATTGAAATTGTCAGAAGTCACCACACTATCACATATAAAATTCAAAGGCATGTATAGCTAGACTCTTTTACGTACTACGGTAGTCCTAGAATCGACTAAACCGTAGCTCGACATCAATAAAATGTAACACCCTTACCCAAACCTTTGCCGGAGTTGAGTATGGGGCATTACTAGACTTGACTACTAGTTTGGGGCATGAAAATTTAAAGCTGTCCAATTGCGTCAGGCTGACTAAATTGTCCATAACTCGAGTTACAAAACTCAAAATTTAGATCCGTAAATTTTTATTGAAACTAGACTCATATAAATTTTTACCATAATTTTTCCAAAATTTTTCATATGGCCAATTAGTACAGTTTATTCATCAAATTTACCCCTATTTCACTGTTTGATAATTCTGACCTATCTTTATAAAAACTCAGTTATCTCATTGTACAAAATTTCAATAATGTCCTTGTTTAGTCCAATCAAAAATAGACTCATTAAGTATTCTAAACATATAAACTATGCTCCATAATTATTTTTGTACAATTTTTAACAATTTTTCTAAGACAGAACAGGGACTCACGAATTCATTCAGGACAAGTCTCACTAAAACTTAAATATCTCATAATATATAATCCATTTTCCTAACTTGTTTCTTTCATATCAAAATAGACACAATAAAATTTAATTCTATGTCTTATTCACTTTCTAATTCAATTTCTCCTATTTTTGGTGATTTTTCAAAATCACCTCACTGCTGTAACTAAAAACTGTTTCACAACAAAAATATGATTAATCGGTTTATAACTTCCTTAATTTATTTAAACTCTATACCTTAACCATACATATATATATTTATACCAGAAACAAATCCCATATATAATTTAGGCCATGAGTATTTCATCCATAACATAATATGAACTAAACTTTCACGATATAACATATGATCGCTTCCCATGTGTGATTTAAATCATGATTGCATGCACATATCTATCGGTATTTTAATGCAAGCTACCATATCAAATATGAAACCCAAACTTAACCAAAAGCAACAGCCTTATTCGCAAGGCTATATTTATATTTACAATCCGACATCATTCATTATTTATCAAAACGAAGCCTATACATGCCTTTGATTAAAAGTTTACAAAACATAACTATACCGAAGAGAGTAATAGTGTGGTTGATTGTCTTGATGATCCCCTGAGCCAGTAGTTGAATTATAGATCTATAAAATAGAGCACAAACATAAACAGAGTAAGCTCATTGACTTAGTAAGTCTTAAGCAGCTTTATAGCTCAACTAGGTATTCAATTAGATTGAATAGAATAGCATTATTAACAATTTATGAACCGACAAAACACATATAAACTACCATGGCCGATTATCAAAGTTCACATCTAGCTTAATAATATTCAACATACACTCAAAATATAAAACTTAGCAATGGTGCCCGGATTGCTAATCAATACATATATATTTTCACTTCAACCGAATAATACTTTCTATACACATTTAAAATAAGGGTTCATAATTGAATATATACATTTATCTATATGTATAGTATAGCTCATGGCCAAACTTATATAGGTAAAATTTCTCATATCAATATAATAAACTTAAGTAAGCAAGTAATCATACCAACTCAATATCTTTTCTAATCACATATCTTAAGTACCAAATATATAATATATATATATATATATATATAAACACCTTTCTATCAACTTGATTATTCAAGAAGCATCACTTATATCATAAACTTGATTCGATACATGACTTTTAGTCTAACACTACAAATGATAAACCTTAGCTTGTTCAAATACCATCATAACTAGACCATTTCATTCATAAGCATAAGCTCATATTAAAACCATTGATATAAAACTACTAGACCAAAGGTCCGAGATTTAAACACCGCACAAAGCACGCTAGGCATTAAAGCCCGAAATGAATCAGGCACAAAGCACGCTAGGCATTAAAGCCCGATAAACAACACCAAGACGAAGCTCGCTAGGCATTAAAGCCCGAAATGAATCACTCAAGACAAAGCTCGCTAGGCATTAAAGCCCGATAAACAACACCAAGACGAAGCTCGCTAGGCATTAAAGCCCGAAATGAATCAAGCACAAAGCACGCTAGGCACTAAGCCCGAATATATCAAGCATAAGGCCCGCTAGGCACTAATCTCAAATATATCAATGTGATCAATCATTCCACAATTCGCATTGATACACTTATTCATATCACATTATCAATTTATGAAATCAATCTAATATACATATATACATTCGCTATAACATGATTATATACTGAAATTTATCAAACATTATCATTTAATAAGTTCATGAATAATTCTTTAACAAATTTCAAACAGGACTTACTTGGTTGTCGATAGGCCGTGCGAATCGGCTATTCGAGAACCTTCGTCTTTCCCCGATCTAACTCCGTTTTTCTTTGCTCTTGATCTAAAACACATTAAATTTAGCTCATTCAAGCACAATTCATCTCAATTTAGTCCCTAAGCGCATAAATGGGCAAATTACTATTTTACCCCTAGTATTTCACAACTTTGTAATTTAGTCCTATTTGCATAAAACTCAAAATACATCAAATTTCCCCAAACTCCATAAGGGCCGAATATATATGAGGACTATACAAGTCCATATCTTTCATTTATTTTGCAATTAAGCCCCTCTAAATTTTTATTTTTACAATTTGGCCCTAAAAACACAAATTCACCAAAACTTCCAACACATAATATACTAATTTTTAACCTATCTATCATCTAACATCATCAAGCATCATAAACCTCAAGAATTCATCCATGGCAACACTTAAAACATACCACCAAAATCAAAATTCGAACATGGGCTAGTAACTATACATGTTAACCACTTCAAAAATGTTAAAATTTATAAAAATTAAGCTAAATCTCTATCCTTATTAGAACATGCAAGAAGGCCGAATAATAGAGAGCTTGAATCCTTCTTTTCTTCTTTTATTTTCGGTGATAACAAAGTAAAGATGATGATGTTTGTTTTCTTATATTTTAATGATATAACATTATTATTATATTATTTCATAATACCTTATTTTATCAAATAAAATAAAATTTTTAAATCTATCCTACTAACTATTTTATATCATTGTCGTCCACTATTAAAGAAATGGACTAATTGTCCTTTTAGGACATCCACTTAAAAGCCACAATCAAAAAGGTACATTTTACTTTAGCTCGCCACTTTTACTCTTTATGCGATCAAGTCCTTTTATCAAATTGAGCACTTAAACAATAAAATTTCTCTCTGAAACTTTCACACCTTTTTAATTCACACATAATAAACACAAAATAAAATATTAAAATTTTTCTGGACTCGAATTGTGGTCCCGAAACCACTGCGTTCGATTAGGGTCAAATTCGATCACATAAAGTTAAAAGGAATTATTTGGAGTTTTAGACACAAGAACTGCCTTGGTAAAGTGGCAAGGAGGCGCCACTCAAGTCAGGAGGGAGGTGACGCCACAAGGGGGTAAGGAGGACCTTGGTTCGAGCAGCAGAAATCTCACTTTCTGCTTAATATTTTGATGGCACAAGCAAAGAGGAGGAGTACTCAGGAGGGACTCTCTTGAACGGATGAGGATGTGATCATCAGATTTGAATTGGATAGATGAAGGTGAGGAAAGTTAGGAGCTTGAATCTTATCAAACTCATTTGGGGAGAGTTGGCCGAATGGTGGACTGTGGGCAAGGGGAATATCGATTTTGGGGAGCATTTGGTGTAGCCGAATGTCCTTCTAAGATCTTTAATTTTATTTTATTTCATTTCTCCTTCTCAAAGTGCTTGGCCGAATCTTCTTCTCCCCCATCTCTCTCTCTTTTTCTTCTTTTCATTCTTGCTCAAAGCTGAAACCATCTTAGTCCAGTTCATCTTTTCTTTTTCTCAAACCCTTGTGCTGAAATTTTCATCCTTTTCCCTTGTCGAATCTTCCCTCTCCCATTCCATATTTTCTTTTCCATTCTCTTCTTTTCGCTTTAGCCGAACCCCATTTGTTTCTCTTCTATCAACCATAGCTGAATCTCCCTTCATCACTCAACTCTTTGCCGAATTTCCCTTCTTTCTTCTAGTGTTATTTTGGCCGAATATCAACCAAGAGTATATCTTTTTCGGGTTCTTCTCTAATCGAAATTGAAGAGGTTAAGTGTTCTTGGCCGAATCTCTGTTATTTCCTTTCTCTTTTCTCTGTCGACTCACATGGGGACAAAAGTCAAATTTCGGCAATTGTGGGCATGATTCCTAGTCATCTATGAAAACTGATTTCTCCTAGGTTCTTCAAGATTTGAAGTAGTAGATCGGGGTTGTTTATTCTCTGCCAACCGATTTCTTTTAGTCTGTGGTAAGGGTTCATGTCAATCTATTCTGTCAATCATTCTTTTGAAAAGCTGAAGGCTATTGAGATTTAGTGTTGATGTTGGCCGATTGTAGGGGGGAGATCGGTTTGCATACCTTGAGTTGTGGCTAGTATCTGAGGAGCGTTAAGGTAAGGATTGGGGTTCCATGCGTTAACCCTTCGGGTTTTGTTAGTTTGGCCGAATGGCCTTATTACTGATTTTGGTTTGGCTGAATGTAGGGACAAAAGGGATCTAGTGCAGTAGATCGGGTCTTCGGGATTTAGTGATTTCGTTAGTAACAGGTGTGTAACGCTTACACACTTTATTAGTATAATATGTCTATTATGTTTCTATTATAGCCAATGAAATCGGTGAATATGCCTTGTGGGTATGAGCTTGAATTCGGGTAAGTCCTCTGTCGTGTGATTTTTGATATACATCATCATGTTATTGTTATATGCTATGCTATACATTATTTGCATCATCATATGTTTTATGCCACGATTGATATGGACATGATGGTGGGTTTGATGAGAGGAGGGGGATGATTTATTTTGGACTGTCACCAGTGGTGTTGACCACACGACAGGTTGGCCCCGTCTTGATATTATATTTTGTGACTAAGTCCCAGTGGTTATGACCACCAGTGGTTTTAACCACATATGAATATTGTGACTCGTCCCCCATGGTTTGGTACCACAGTGGGTTGGCCCCACATGTTAATTATGGGATTGTCATCAGTGGTTTTGACCACACGATGGGTTGGCCCCATCACTTGATTTGTGACTTCGATCATCAGTGGTTTTGACCACATCGATATATTTGTGACTACAGTCACCAGTAGTTTTGACCACCAGTGGTTTTGACCACACGGGGAAGTTAAAGGAGATTGGATGGTTAGGTTATGGCTTGCATGATTTGCATGTTTTTACTGATAATTTGTGTAAGTGTTTGCACTATCGAGTTGGGGATTTAAACACTAAGTCTTGGTGACTCACCCCTTCGCTTATATTTTGCCGATGAGGCGTAGATTGCGGATGTGGAGCTGGGGAGGACTCGAGGCGGCCATGCATGCTTGATTCGAATTTTGACTTTAAAGTACTATTTTGGTTTTATTAATTTTCTTTAAATTTGGTTTTGGGTTTATAATAAGGTTGCTGAGTATTATTTTGGGTTTTTATTATTTGTTTTTATTTTGATTATATTATACTATATGGACTTGTTAAATCAATCGGTAAAAAGTAATGTTTTCAAAACTATAACTCCTTCGGGTTTTAAAACGTTGCCATTGGGTAACATCACTTAAAAGAAGATAACTTGTGTGTTTTCTAAAACTCGCAACAATAAGTGGATTTTCAAACAAGGATTTCTAAACCTTTCGTACTACAAAAGGGTTTCCTAAGAAAATTATCTGACAAACTTTCGGTTTTAAAAGGTTATCACTCTGTGGCATACCGGATCCGATTGTGGTATGTTAATCGGGTTTGGGGTGTTACAATTTTGGTATCAGAGCCAAGTTCAAAAGCTCGGCTGTGGGCCCGAGGCCCAAAATGTTTTAAAGTAGGGTTTTGAAAAGTTTTGTGGAAAAGGTACATGGTTTGAACAGCATAGCACCGAGTCTCTGGCACCAATCTGCCCAGGTAAGTATCCCTAACTGTTGCGTGAATTATATGTGGGGGAAATGGGTATTTCGGGATCGTAGATTAGTAGAATAGGAGTTATTGAACCCTAGGAATAGCTTACTTCAACACAAATTACATAAGACTTAAAGATCCACTAAACAAACCTATGAGTACGTCGCTAAGTTAAGGGTGTGGCAACCGTTGTGCGCATGTCTAGGAATAGATTCAGGGGGAGCTTGGTATTTAAGCAGTCCTAGTGACTCACCTCCTCTTCACTCGAATCCTACCTAGTGCGTAGTGACGGTTCACCCTAGCTAAGACGACTTATTACAAGGTCGAATTTAATAATTAAAACCCAAAAGGGACCAGCCATCCTGTTTTGTAACACTCTAAAAATTAAACCTTGATTTCGAAATTGCCACAATAACCTTAATTTAAGAAATGACCAAAATATCCCTAATTTGAAAAATGACCAAATTACCCTTGACTTGTAAAAAGATTACCAAAATACCCTCATTATGGAAAATTACCGGAATACCCCCAAATTGAAAATTTTCCAAAATACCCTTACTCTGTAAAATCACCTGCAACCATACTTCGAAAAATTAAGAAGATACCCCTGGTTTATGAAATTACCAAAATACCCCGATTTTTAGAATTTTTGAAATACCTATGATTTGTAAAGGTTTCCAAATTAACCCTGATTTATTACTAAAAATACCCCGATAGGTTAAATTACTAAAATACCCCTGGTAGTGAAATGACGAGAATACCCCTACATGTGGGATATGGGTGTAGGAGGTTGTTGATGAGTAAATGTAATTCACTGTATTAGGGTAGGAAATTGAACTAAAACGTGTGATGATCGAAAGAACCACTACCAAATTTCTTTACATAAAACTTATTCGTGGGTAATCAGTGAAACTAAGCTAATTCATAAAAATTTCTTAAGCGATTAAATCGCTAATTAGATATGAGTCTTGGGGACGTGGTCATAATGTGCGAGGGCACGGTAGAGGCGGAATAACCGTATCGGAACCCGTTAGGTCTGGTCAAGGGTTTGAGAATGAGATACCACTACCACCAGCTGTTGGTGTAGAATATCAGGATCAAACGGAGGAAGATGCAGTGTCGCAGGCGATGCTGCGAGTGCTGGAAAGAGTGGCTGGAGTAGGTGGAAGGTACGAGAGCTCGAAAATCTGTATCCGAGTGACTTTGAACCAATGGAGCTGAGGTATTCGACGGAGTATCTGGTGTGGCACCCAATATGGCTAAGTATTGGTTGGAGGCAACAGAACGAATCATGGATGATTTGGATCTAACGGCTAAGGAGAAACTAAAGGGAGTAGTGTCGCTTCTCCGTGATGAGTCATATCAGTGGTGGCTCACGGTTCGGGATGGTGCTGCAGTGGATGATCTCACTTGGGATTACTTCAAGGTAGCATATCAGAAGAAGTATGTCGGGACCAGTTACATTGATGCGCAGAGGAAGGCATTTCTGAGACTGGTTCAGGGAAGTAAGTTCGTATCAGAGTACGAGGCAGAATTCTTAAGATTGAGTCGATATGCTTGGGGCATCATAGCTACAGAGCATGAGTGATGTGTCAGATTTGAGGACGGATTAAGAGACGATCTGAGGTTACTGATTGCTCCACAGTAAGAGAGAGAATTTGAGGTCTTAGTGGAAAATGCCAAAGTTGCGAAAAAAGTGAAGCAGTCAGTTAGACGGAATCAGGACAAGGTTTGGAATAAGAGGAATTCTGGATCATCTGGGTCTAACGGAATTAGTAGAAATGGGGTAGATATAGTGGGTCGAATCAAGCTGCTAGGCCTACTACTGCTGATACTCAGTGGCCGCCACAATATGCTCGATGTGGGAAGTCTCACATGGGAGAATGTTAGACTGGAAATAGGGGACGCTTTGAGTGTGGATCGATGGGGCACCGAGTGAGGGATTGTCCACAGAGGTCAGTTAGGTTGCAGTCTGGGGATCAGGATCATACTCAGAATAGGAGGCATGGTCAGCAGCCACAGAGGGGCCATGGTGCTGCTAGGGGAGGTAATGGCTCTGGTAGAGGCCGTGGAGCACGGGGCAGAGGTGCAGGTGTTACAGAGGTGAGACAGCCTGAACTGGTTTACGCAGCGAGGCATCGAGTGGAGGGTGACGCACCGGACGTCATAATTGGTATGTTCTGAATCTTTGGATTACCATATACTGCTTTGATAGATGTGGGTTCGACACATTCGTATGTTGCTAGTAGTATAGTAGAGATTATGAACCTAGACTTCGAGACTACTTCTAGGGAATTGACCATAATTAGCCCTCTAGGTCACTCTGAGGAGTAAATAAGTCAGATAGGGATGTACCCTAGAATTTCAAGGGTCGATTTTTGGCTAATTTGATGGAAGCGCCATTTGGGAGTTTGATCTAATTTCGGGATGGTGGTGGTGAAGTACTGTGCCGTTTGGATTGCGTGGCTAAGCACATGGTGTTGAGGACAATGGAAGGTGAGGAGGTGGTGATGATAGGTAATAGAAGAGATTACTTATCCAATGTGGTCTCTGCTTCAAGGCGGAGAAAATGGTAAGGAAGGGTTGTGAGGCATTCATGGTGTATGTTTGTGCTTTGGGAGCCAAGGATGCAAACAGAGAGTGTCTGAATCGTGAGGGAATTTCTTGATGTATTCCCGGAGGAACTTTCGTGTCCGCTCGGATCGGAAGTAGAATTCGGTATAGACACATTACGGGATCTGTGCGGTGTCTATAGCCCTCAGATCGAATGGCACCAAAGAAATTGGTGGAGTTGAAAGCTCAAATCCAGGAGTTGTTGGACCGAGGTTTCATTCGACCAAGTATATCCCCTTGGGGAGCACCTGTGCTCTTTGTTAAGAAAAAAGACGGTACAATACGGATGTGTATAGACTACCGCCAGCTGAACAAGTTGACGATCAAAAACAAGTATCCGTTGCCCAGGATTGACGACTTGTTTGATCAACTTAAGGGTGCATCGATTTTCTCGAAGATAGACCTTAGGTCGGGGTATCATCAACTCAAAGTGAAGGAAGCTGATGTTCATAAGATGGCATTCCGTACTCGGTATGGGCCTTACGAGTTTCTGGTGATTCCGTTTGGGTTAACCAATGCACCGACAGCATTCATGGACTTGATGAATCGGTGTTCCAAAGAAGATTTAAACCGGCTTTGTCGTAGTATTCATAGGCGACATATTAGTGTACTCAAAGACCGAGGAGGATCATGATACGCACTTGCGGGTGGTTTTGCAAATTCGAGGAGAAGCGCTTATTTGCCAAGTTCGATGAAGTGCGAGCTCGCTTAGGAAGTGACTTTCTTAGGTCACGTAGTGTCCGTGAAGGAATTGGTGGACCTCGCAAGATTAAGGTCGTGTTGGATTGGAAATTGCCTAGGTCGGTTGCGTAAATTGTAGTTTTCTAGGTCAGCGGGGTATTACCGAGATTTGAGGAAGGATCTTCTCGATCCGTGTAGATTGACCAAATTATTAAGGAAAAGAGTTCCATTTGTATGGTCTGAAAAACAACAGGAAATTTTTGACATGTTGAGGAAGATTTTGACGAAAGCTCCGGTTCTGGTACAGTTTGAGGCAGGAAAGGTATTCACGGTTTACTATGATGCATCACATACTGGCTTGGGATGTGTGCTGATGCAGGAAGGGAAAGTAGTGGCATATGCGTCTCGACAGCTGAGACCGCATGAGGTTAACTACCCGACGCATGATCTGGAATTGGCTGCAGTGGTTTTCGCTCTGAAAATATGGAGACACTATTTATACGGAGAAAATTCGATAGTCTACACGGAGCACAAGAGTTTGAAGTATCTTTTGACGCAGAAGGATTTAAACTTGAGACAACGAAGGTGGATTGAGTTGTTGAAGGACTACGACTGCTCGATTGAGTACCATCCGGGTAAGGCTAACGTAGTAGCTGATGCGTTGAGCCGTAAGGTGGTCACAGACCTGCGAGTGATGTTTGCTCACCTTAGTCTGTATGACGATGGGAGTTTGTTGGCAGAATTGCAAGTAAAGCCGACTTGGGTAGAGCAGATTAAGGAGAAACAGTTAGTAGATGAGGGTTTGAACACTCGGAGGTTGCAAGTTCAGAGTAATGGGTTGGAAGGATACAGCTTGTCTCACGATGGAGTGTTGTGTTTTCAAGAGAGAGCTTGTATGCCGGAGGACGTCGAGTTGAGGCAAAGTATTCTTCAGCCCATACGCTATGCATCCTGGAGGTAGCAAGATGTACCTGGATTTGCGAAAGCAGTTCTAGTGGCCAGGACTTAAACGGGAAGTGACTGAGTTGGTGGGTAAGCGTCTGACGTGTCAGTAGGTCAAAGCTAAACATCAGTTGCCGTCAGGTTTACTTCAGCCGGTGAAGATTCCTCAGTGGAAGTGGGAAAGGATTACCATGGACTTTGTCAGTGGGCTACCCCTTACGCCTACTAAGAAAGACTCAGTCTGGGTGATTGTGGATTGTTTGACCAAGTCAGCTCATTTCATACTGGTAAGGGTTGATTATTCGCTTCAGAAGTTAGCTAAGTTGTATGTGGCCAAGATAGTAAGGTTGCATGGTATGCCAGTGTCAATTATCTCGGATAGGGATCCGAGGTTCACGTCGAGGTTCTGGAGAGTGTTGCATCAAGCTTTAGGAACGAGGTTGGATTTTAGCACAGCTTTTCACCCGCAATCCGATGGATAGTTTGAAAGAGTAATTCAGATTTTAGAGGATATGCTAAGGGGTTGTGTTCTGGATTTCAGTGGTAGTTGAGAGGAGTATCTACCATTGGCAGAATTCGCTTATAACAATAGTTATCAAGTGAGTATCCAGATGGCACCATACGAGGCACTGTATGGACAAAAATGTCGCACTTCTACGTGTTGGACGGAGTTGGGTGAACGGCAGATATTAGGTCCGGAGTTGGTGGCAGAAACTAAGGATAAAGTTAAGGTGATTCGGGCTCGACTTAAAGAAGCATCGAACAGGCAGAAGTCTTACGCCGATCTTAAACGCAGAGATATAGAGTATGCAGTGGGTGATAAGGTTTTTCTGAAGGTATCGCCATGGAAGAAAGTGCTAAGATTTGGGCGGAAAGGGAAGCTAAGCCCTAGGTTTATCGGGCCGTATATGGTATTGAAGCGAGTAGGACCGGTAGCTTATCAGCTCGAGTTGTCGGTAGAGTTAAGTCAGATTCACGATGTTTTCCATGTTTCGATGCTTAGGCGCTATCGATCAGATCTGTCACACGTTGTGCCAGTTGTGGAGATTGAGGTAAGCTCAGGCTTGTCTTTCGAGGAGGAACCGGTACAGATTTTAGATCGGGATGTCAAGGTCTTGCGTAGGAAGTCAGTTCCCTTGGTGAAAGTTTTATGGCGGAACCATGGTACGGAGGAGGCCACATGGGAACCAGAGGATGTAATGCGGCAGCAATACCCTCAACTCTTCTAATCAGGTAATTTCGAGGTCGAAATTATTTTTAAGCGGGGTAGAACTGTAACATCCTTAAAACGAGGCCTCTGCATTTTTCATGTGTTGCATGTGTTGATCTGTCTGCTGTGCTAGTTTAGCATAATTTGGGGTCTAAACATGACCTCAGGTTAGGCCTGAGTCATGGTCAAACATTTTTGTTTTTGCACTTAGTGAGAGGGAGCTAGGAGAGTTAGGGGTTAAAAGGAATTATTGGGAGTTTTAGACACAAGAAGTGCCTTGGTAAAGTGGCAAGGAGGCGCCACTCAAGTCACAAGGGAGGTGACGCCACAAGGGGGTAAGGAGGACCTTGGTTCAAGTAGTAGAAATCTCACTTTCTGCTTAATATTTTGACGCCACAAGCAAGGAAGAGGAGTGCTCAGGAGGGACTCTCTTGAACGGATGAGGATGTGATCATTAGATTTGAATTGGATAGATGAAGGTGAGGAAAGTTAGGAGCTTGAATCTTATCAAACTCATTTGGGGAGAGTTGGCCGAATGGTGGACTGTGGGCAAGGGGGCTATCGGTTTTGGGGAGCCTTTGGTGTAGCCGAATGTCCCTCTAATATCTTTAATTTTATTTTATTTCTTTTCTCATTCTCAAAGTGCTTGGTCAAATCTTCTTCTCCCCCATCTCTCTCTCTTTTTCTTCTTTTCATTCTTGCTCAAAGCCGAAACCATCTTAGTCCACTTCATCTTTCCTTTTCTCAAACCCTTGTATCGAAATCTTCATCCTCTTCCCTTGTCGAATCTTCCCTCTCCCATTCCATATTTTCTTTTCCATTCTCTTCTTTTCACTTTATCCGAACCCCATTTGTTTCTCTTCTATCAACCATAGCCGAATCTCCCTTCATCACTCAACTCTTTGCCGAATTTCCTTTCTTTCTTTTAGAGTTATTTTGGCCGAATATCAACCAAGAGTAGATCTTTTTGGGTTCTTCTCTAATCGGATTTGAAGACGGTAAGTGTTCTTGGCCGAATCTCTGTTATTTCCTTTCTCTTTTCTCTGTCGACTCACATGGGACAAAAGCCGAATTTCGGCAATTGTAGACATGATTCCTAATCATCTATGAAAACTGATTTCTCCTAGGTTCTTCGGGATTTGAAGTAGTAGATTGGGGTTGTTTATTCTCTGCCAACAGATTTCTTTTAGTCTGTGGTAAGGGTTCATGTCAATCTATTCTGTCAATCATTCTTTTGAAAAGTCGAAGGCTATTGAGATTTAGTGTTGATGTTGGCCGATTGTAGGGGGAGATCAGTTTCGCATACCTTGAGTTGTGGCTAGTATCCAAGGAGCGTTAAGGTAAGGATTGGGGTTCCATGCGTTAACCCTTCGGGTTTTGTTAGTTTGGCCGAATGGCCTTATTACTGATTTTGGTTTGGCCGAATGTAAGGACAAAAGGGATCCAGTGCAGTAGATCGGGTCTTTGGGATTTAGTGATTTAGTTAGTAATAGGTGTATAACTATTACACACTTTATTAGTATAATATGTCTATTGTGTTTCTGTTATAGCCAATGAAATCAGTGAATATGCCTTGTGGGTATGAGCTTGAATTCGAGTAAGTCCCCTGTCGTGTGATTTTTGATATACATCATCATGTTATTGTTATATTCTATGCTATACATTATTTGCATCATCATATGTTTTATGCCATGATTGATATGGACATGATGGTGGGTTTGATGAGAGGAGGGGGATGATTTATTTTGGACTGTCACCAGTGGTTTTGACCACACGACGGGTTGGTCCCGTCTTGATATTATATTTTGTGACTAAGTCCCAGTGGTTTTGACCACATATGAATATTGTGACTCGTCCCCGTGGTTTGGTACCACAGTGGGTTGGCCCACATGTTAATTATGGGATTGTCATCAGTGGTTTTGACCACACGATGGGTTGGCCCCACCATTTGATTTGTAACTTCGGTCATTAGTGGTTTTGACCACACCGATATATTTGTGACTACGGTTGCCAGTGGTTTTGACCACCAGTGGTTTTGACCACACGGGGTAGTTAAAGAAGATTGGATGGTTAGGTTATGGGTTGCATGATTTGCATGTTTTTACTGATAATTTGTGTAAGTGTTTGCACTATTGGGTTGGGGACTTATACACTGAGTCTTGGTGACTCACCCCTTCCCTTATATTTTGTAGATGAGGCGTAGATTGTGGATATGGAGCCGGGGAGGACTCGAGGCGGCCATGCATGCTTGATTCGACTTTTGACTTTAAAGTACTATTTTGGTTTTATTTTCTTTAAATTTGGTTTTGGGTTTGTAATAAGGTCGCTGAGTATTATTTTGGGTTTTTATTATTTGTTTTTATTTTGATTATATTATACAATATGGACTTGTTAAATCAACTAGTAAAAAGCAATGTTTTCAAAACTATAACTCCTTCGGGTTTTAAAACGTTGCCATCGGGTAACATCACTTAAAATAAGATAACTTGTGTGTTTTCTAAAACTTGCAACAATAAGTGGATTTTCAAACAAGGATTTCTAAACCTTTCGTACTACAAAAGGGTTTCCTAAGAAAATTATCTGACAAACTTTCGGTTTAAAAGGTTATCACTCCGTGGCATGCCAGATCCAGTTGTGGTATGTTGACCGGGTTTGGGTGTTGCACGGAAGAAGTGATGCGACAGCAATACCCTCACTTATTTTAATCAGGTAATTTCGAGGCCAAAATTATTTTTAAGGGGTAGAACTGTAATACCCGGGATTTAGGGGTATGCATTTTAATTTGTATCTGTGTGTTGGTGTGCTTT
The DNA here is from genome assembly GCA_025506655.1 of Gossypium rotundifolium. Classification (NCBI taxonomy): domain Eukaryota; kingdom Viridiplantae; phylum Streptophyta; class Magnoliopsida; order Malvales; family Malvaceae; genus Gossypium; species Gossypium rotundifolium. Next base: position 110,657,176 of record CP106724.1, on the reverse strand, counting down.
GTGTGCTGTTTGGCTGTGTTTGGGGGCTTCAGGAAAACCTTGAGGTGTGGGTAGAGGCCTTGGAAAAATAATTGTTTTAAGCTGATAGGGAGAGTTAGGGGAACTAGGTCTTAAACAAATTTTTGTGTGGATTATGACACAAGAATCCAGTTGGTAAAGTGGCTAGGAGGCGCCACTTAGAGTACTTGTGGTTGACGCATCAGGGAGTGAAAAGGGCCTTGGTTCGAGCAGCTCTAGCAGCATTTTGGCATTTTTTTTGTGTCAAGAGGAGTGAAGAGTTGGGCGGCAATCAAACTCTGAAAGGATGAGGATGAGACTTGGTCAAGGTGTTTGAAATTGTGGCTAGGAGAAAAGATGGGAGTTTGACTCATTCAAACTCATTCAAATGAGAGGAGGGGAGGAAAAAAGTGGAGAGAAAAGGGGGGTGAGAGTTGGCCGAATATAGGACTTTAGGAGGGGAGTTGCATATTCAGTGGGAAAGCTTTGGTGTGCCGAAATTTAGAGTTGTCAAAGTGCCATTTAGTTACTTTCCTCTAGCCGAAATTTAACTCATTTATCTCTTTGTGCTTATTCTTTTCTTTAATACCAAAACTACATAGAATTCAACCATTTTTCTTATTTGTTTATCTTGGCCGAAACCTCAAAGACCCTTAAGGTCATCCTTAGTGTTCATCTTCTCTTCTTCTCCACTCTCTTCACAAGGTCGAACCTATCTCTTCCACTCCACTCTTCTTTTCTTTTCGTTTTGGTGACAAAGCCCTTACTTTCTCTTCATTTTAGAAGCCGTTCTTCCCTATACTCTACCCTTTGTGGCCGAATGCTCTACTTTCTTTTGAGGTCTTAGCCGAGCATACCACCATTTCACTCTTTTCTCTTTTCGTGTTATCAAACTTTGCGGAGGCTGAAGAATCAATTGGTGGCCGAATCTCTTTACCTCTGTGGTATTTCGAAACCGATCTTCCTTGGTCAGATCTTTTAGTTGACTGCGAGTAAGTGAGGTAAGGATTCTTTTGTGTCCAAACTTTATCTCTTTCCTTCTGGGATTGTCGAAATCAAGGACTCTAATCCCATTTACCCATTTGACTGAAACCATGAGGGTAGGTTTCGGGATTCTTTGGAGCCAATGTTAAGAGGAAGGGCTTTCGGGATTTGATCGATAAGGTAAGAAGATAGTACCATTCGGCCAAAGGCCATATCTTTTAAGTGTTTGCCGATTCTAACTATGGTGTGATAGGAAGGGTTCAACAAAGGTATAGGAGGAGTCTTCGGGATTCGGATCTATTTCGGTAAGGGTATTCACTTAAATTATAGATATGATTCGTTTAGATTTTACGTATCGATTAACCATGTTTTCTGATTAAGTGATATTCAATGGATGCATGTACCAATAGAGGAGAGAAAGGGGTAGTCCCTACCCCTAGATTCAAGAAACGTTCAGTTTCTGCGGTTCTGGATTGGCCACCGGGGTGTGGGCAGGCTTCAAAAAGAGACAAGCAGATCACTGTAGTCTCTTCGAGTGAGGACGCTAGGGAAATCGAGAGTCTAGTGCTTCAGGTTATCAGGTGTGTGGTTAATTCGTTGTTTTTATGATTAGTCAATTAATTATATGTGTTATGCGTGTGATAATCATTACAGTGGTTGTGGTGGATCTTTTACCCTTAATTGGGTATCACAGTAACCAGGTTAGTACTTTATCTAAGGTGTGGATGGTTGATCATTGTGGATATTTTGAGCATGTTGAATGCCTACCTAATATGTCCATGCATTATTACATCGTATCATTATAGCATGTTGCATATGCATGGGATCGGGATATATATGTTAAATGAAGGACCGGGTGTACATTTATGTACGTGTGGTGATTGGCTATGTGCCAAATCACGACTTGGTGTCGGCTATGTGTGTAACACCCTAAACCCGGTCAATACACCACGACCGAATCTGGTATGTTACAGGGGAGATGTATTTGAGAGGTTTAGGTTTCCGGTTAAAAGTATGATGAAAACTCTTTCGTATGTTTTGTTCTTGTAGAAAACCTAAGCATGATTGTTTAAAAAGTGTACTTGAAAACCCGAGAATTTTGAAAACTTAATTATACATTTAAGTAAAATAAATGTGTCACCTTTGGAAATACGAGTAATTTCTTTGTGTTGATTTGAACCTTTTTATTCGACTTAGTAAGAAGCTATTCTCAAGTTTGAAAGCACATTTGAGTTACATTCGTTTTAATTTGCAACGTGATACCCGATGGTAAAGTTTTAAAACATGTCGTTTCGTGGTTTTGAAAATCTATTCTTTCCAAGTTTTATACAGTATTAACCCAATAATTTGTTAAGGCATATTTGAAATCAAATTTAAGCATAAAGATAACCAAAGTAAAAATTTAAAAAGGCCTTTTACAATCCCAACAAAATCAAATGAAATTAAATAAAGTATCAAGTTTAAAATCAGTGCAAATCTGACTTTTATTCATGGCATGGTCACCTCGAGTCCACCCGGCTCCGTGTCCGCGATCTAAGTGTCACTGAAATGATAAGGAGAAGGTGAGTCGCAAGACTCGATGCATAAATCCCCTCGGTATATGCAACATACTAACACACACCATAACAAAGCAATACAATTAATGCACCGATCCTAGCCATTCAGAACTCCTTTTCTACCCGTGTGGTACCAAACCACCGGTGGTGCCAAACCTTTGGTGACCCAAAGTCACGATATCCATCAATGTGGTGCCAAACCACTGGTGACCCAAAGTCACGAATAATCCATCTGTGGGGCCAACCCACGGTGATACCAAATCACCGGTGACAATCCGTATCTCAATAGTGGGGCCAACCCGGTGGCGTTAAACCACGTGGACGAGTCGCTATGAGGTGCCAAACCTCTGGTGTCCCAAAGACACAAGTGTGATACCAAATCACTAGTGACCACAGTCACGAATCGAATGATGGGGCCAACCCATCGTGTGATACCAAATCACTAGCGTCAATCCCGTAAAATCAACCGTGGGGCCAACCCACTGTGGTGCTAAGCCACTGGGACGAGACGCGGAGGTGCCAAACCTCTGGTGACCCAAAGCCACAATAATCAATCTGTGGTACCAAACCACTGGAGGTGCCAAACCTCTGGTGTCCCAAAGACACGGATATCATATTCCCCCTCCTCTCATATCACCCAATAACATATCATACTAATGCAAATCGTGCAACTCATGCAATCATGCTCACATGCTTAATATGGCATCTCATAATACATACACCATAAATCAAGATATCATATATCACTACAGATCTCGTAATGAAACGGACTTACCCGAATCCGTGCACATACCCCATCGGGTATCATATCAATCCTCATACTATTTTGATCTTAATAGACAATCAGGTTTATTAAATATATTACTAAGTAATAAGTGTGTCAGTTTATACACCTGCTAAAACGCAAGCTTAATCCTAAAGAACCGGTCTAAATCCCTCGATTACCTTGCTCCTAAAATCGGCCAAACATGAGATTAGCACTTATACCATTCGGCCAGAATAGATAAACCAAAGGGTTAACATTAAACCTTGACCTTGCAAATGGTTTGGTTTCCTACCAAACCTGAACCAACAATGGTTCCTCTGACAATCGGCCTCCCCCTAAAACACAAACAATTAGCCTCACAAGCCTTTGGCTCAACAAACTCTAAAAGAAAGACCATTAAAGCAACCTCTTATCACCACTTACCAACGATTAACAGAGAAGGAAGACTCCTCTTGCTTGCTTCCATAATCCAAAGGCCCTATAACGAAATGATTAATCAAAAATTAACTCCTTTCAACCAAAACCAACATCAGCTTTAACCAAACCAAAATCGACAACAACCAAGGGAGAAAAGAGATGGCCTTTCGGCCAAAACTCACCTTCTTCAAACGATTGAACCACCAAACAATATTATTACCACACACAAAAATCGGCCACAAGATAACTACTAGGAGAGGAAAGATTCGGCCAACACTTAAACAAGAAGGAAAAGGATTCGCCAAGGTGTTTAACACACTTATGTACGGCTTGAGTGGAAAGAAAGGGAGAGTAGAGGTGAGAAGAAATAGAAGCTACGACAATGGGGTTTGAGAGAAGAAAAAGGAGGTTTGAAGGGACAAGTTGAGAGGGTTTCGGCTTAAGAGAAATGGGAAGAAACAAATGGAGACAATCGGCTAAGGAGTTTTGGAAAGAAAGAAAATAAAAGATAAATAGAGGGAGGGTGCTTTCGGTTTACACGAATGAAGATAGAAGAAGAAATGGATAGAACATTCGGCCACAAACACAAAATGTAGGAAGCACAAGTGCAAAATTTGGCAAGTGGAGTTGCTTGAGGTTTCGGTTTCAAGAAGCAAAAATGGAAGAGTTTTTTTCTTGAAGTTCGGCATAGGCTATTGATAAAAAGGAAAGAATTTTGGCTTACTAAACTTTTGACCAACAACACCCAAAATGCCAAGGTAAAATTCGGCACACTCCTACTACACCTACCAACCGGCCACTCCCCCAAAATCTCTCCAATATTTGGCCCCCACTCCCCAAACATTCACAACCACCCATTCAAACTAGTTTGAACTAGTCCACCTCCTAAATTCACTCTCCACCCACCATTCAAATTATTTGACTTGGTCTATGGCGAGTTTGAAGCGCCTACAACTTCTCCCTCCATGTAGTCAAATTGAAGTAAAATGTGGGCATTACGCAACTTGAACACAGGACCTCCTCCTTGCCAGTGGCGTCACACCCACAAGCCTCAAGTGGCGCCTATCCTGCGACTCCACCAGCTCATTTCTTATGCTAAAATTCACCAAAGAATACTTATAAACCCCAGCTCCTTTAGCTCCTCTCACCTAAGCCTAAAAACTAAAATTTTTCCCACCACTCTGGCTTACACTAGGCTTACAACTAAGCCCCAAAACATCAAGAACAACAATATTGCAAGCCAAACACATGCAAACAATGCAATAACAAAATAGCCCCTAACCCGGATATTACAGTTCTACCCCCCTTAAAAATAATTTCAACCTCGAAATTACCTGATCAGAAGAGTTGAGGGTATTGCTTTCTCATCATATCCTTGGGTTCCCACGTAGCTTCTTCCACGCAATGATTCTGCCATAGTACCTTTACCAAAGGCACAAACTTCCTACGCAGAACCTTCACATCCCGATCTAGAATCTGCACAGGTTCTTCCTCCATGGTCAAATCTGGGTTTACCTCGATCTCTTCCACTGCTATCACGTGCGATGGATCTGAACGATATCGCCTAAGCATCGAAACATGGAATACGTCATGAATCTAACTCAACTCTGCTGGCAACTCAAGCTGGTAAGCTACTGGTCCCACTTGTCTCAGTACCTTATACGGCCCAATAAACCTCGAACTTAACTTGCCTTTTCTTCCGAACCTTAACACTTTCTTCCATGGTGAGACCTTCAGGAAAACTTGATCTCCCACAGCAAATTCTATATCTCTCCGCTTAAGATCGGCATAAGACTTTTGCCGGTCCGAAGCTTCCTTCAACCGGGCCTGAATCAACTTAACCTTGTCTTCGGTCTCAGCAACCAACTCTGGTCCCAACAACTGACGTTCACCCAAATCCGTCCAACAAGTAGGTGAGCGACACTTCCTACCATACAATGCCTCATATGGTTCCATCTTGATGCTTGCTTGGTAACTGTTGTTGTAGGCGAACTCGGCTAATGGCAGAAACTCCTCCCAACTACCTCTGAAGTCCAGGACACAACCTCGTAACATATCCTCTAAGATTTGTATAACCCTTTCCGACTGCCCGTCAGACTGTGGGTGAAATGCCGTGCTAAAATCCAACCGTGTACCCAGAGCCTGATGCAACGCTTTCGTAACCTTGACGAATGGGATCCTATCCGAGATGATCGACATCGCACACCGTAGCCTCACTATCTCTGACACATACAGCTTCGCTAACCTCTGAAGTGAGTAATCCACCCTCACTGGAATGAAGTGAGCTGATTTAGTCAGACGATCCACAATTACCCAAACTGAATCCTTCTTGCTAGGCGTAAGAGGTAATCCGCTGACGAAATCCGTAGTTATCCTTTCCCACTTCCACTGTGGAATTTTCTTTGGTCAAGCAACCTCGACGGCATCTGATGTTTGGCCTTGACTTGCTGACATGTCAGACACTTCCCTCTTCAGACCCGGCCACCAAAACTGCTCTTTTAGATCCCGATACATCTTATCGCCTCCGGGATACATAGCGTGAGGGCTGCTATGTGCGTCCCAAGAATCTTCTACCTTAACTCAATATCCCCGGCATACAAGCTCTCCCCGAAAACACAAAGACTCCATCACTAAACAAATCAGAACCTCTCAAACCACCATTATGCACTTGTGACCTCTGCGACTCAAAACCTCATCCTCTAAGCGCTTCTCTCGATCCGCTTCAACCTAAGTAGGCTTAACCTACAGCTCTACCAGAATACTTCCGTCGTCATACAAACTCAAATGGGCAAACATCGCTCTTAAGTCTGCAACAACCTTACGGCTCAATAAATCGCCACCACATTAGCCTTGCCCGGATGATACTCAATCGAACAGTCATAGTCTTTTAGCAACTCAATCCATCTGCGCTGCCTCAGATTCAAATCTTTCTGAGTCAAAAGGTACTTCAGACTCTTGTGATTTGTGTAGACTATCGATCTCTCTCCGTACAAGTAATGCCTCCAAATCTTCAAAGCGAAGACTACAGCCGCTAACTCCAGATCGTGCGTCGGATAATTGACCTCATGTGGCCTCAGCTGCCGAGATGCGTAAGCCACAACCTTCCTTCCTGCATCAGCACACAACCCAAACCTGTATGTGATGCATCACAATATACTGTGAATTCCTTTCCGCCTCAGTTGAATTAGAACCGAGCTTGATTAAAATCTTCTTAAGCTTATTGAAATTCTCTTGCTGTTTCTCAGTCCACACAAATGGAATCTCTTTCCTTAACAACTTGGTCATCGGCGCTGCGATCAACGAAAAACCCTATACAAACCTTCGGTAGTATCCTGCCAGGCCCAGAAAACTCCGAATCTCAGCTACTGATTTAGGCGGCTTCCAATCCAAAACTGCCTCAATCTTTCGAGGATCCACTCTAATCCCTCACCGACACTACATGACCCAAGAAGGTCACCTCTCTAAGCCAGAACTCGCATTTACTAAACTTTGCATACAGCTGTTTCTCCCTCAGAATCTATAATACCACCCACAAATGCGCATCATGCTCCTCCTCAGTTCTTGAATACACCAAGATGTCATCAATAAAAACCATGACGAACTGATCTAAATACTGCTGGAACACCCTATTCATCATATCTATGAATGTTGTCGGCGCATTAGTCAACCCAAACAGCATTACCAGAAATTCATAGTGCCCATACCGAGTACGAAACGATGTCTTGCAGATATCTGCCTCCTTCACCTTTAACTCGTGATACCCAGACCTCAAATCGATCTTCGAGAATACTGCCACACCCTTCAGCTAATCAAACAAGTTGTCTATCCGTGGCAACGGATACTTGTTTTTGATCGTCAGCTTATTCAATTGGCGGTAGTCTATACACATCCGCATAGTACCGTCTTTCTTCTTAACAAAGAGTACCGGCGCTCCCCAAGGTGAAACACTTGGCCTGATAAAGCCTCGGTCCAACAACTCCTGGATCTGAGCCTTAAGCTCTACTAACTCTTTTGGCGCCATCCTATATGGAGTAATAGACATTGGCGCGGTTCCGGGTAACAAATCTATTTCGAACTCTACCTCACGATCCGTGGCAAACCCGAAACTCATCAGAAACACATCAAGAAATTCCCTAACTGTCGAACCTTCTCTACAATGAGACTCTTTAGCCTCCAAGGCATACACACGAACCACATATGCTTCACGTACTTTCGACCATCTTCTCACCTTGAGAGCAGATACCAAATTGGATAGGTAGTCCCTCCTATTACCTATCATAACCACTTCATCACCCTCCGACGTCTTTAGAATCATGCGCTTAGCCGTGCAATCCAACCTCGCCTGGTACTTAACCAACTAGTCTATTCCAAGAATCAGATCGAACTCCCCAAACGGCAGCTCCATCGGATCACCCCAAACACTACCCCTTGAGTTCTAGAGGTACATCTCTATCTGACTTATCTACAACTACTGAGTGACCCGGAGGGCTAATTTATCATCCGCCTAGAAGATATCTCGAGTCTAGATCCATGGTCTTCACTATGCTATTTGCAACGTATGAATGCGTTGAACCCACATCAATCAAAGCGATAAATGGAGAACCAAAGATTAAAAACGCATGGATTATGACGTCCCGGTGCCGCCCTCCTCTCGGCGCCTCATTGCATACACTAGCCAGTATGCGGCCTCGAACTACTCGCACCTCGCGCCGGTGCTCCACGGCCCCACTGTAACCATTACCTCCTCTCGCCATTACCACGGCCCTCTGCGGTGGTGGTCCATTATTCTAATCGAGTACGGCTACGACTCTCTGGTCAATCCTAGCCAACTTGCGCAGAGGTCCCTCACATGGTGATCCAGAGCCACACTCAAAGCACCCTTTTCCACCGGTCCAAAGATCCTCTCCAATGAGCTTTCCCACAATGGTTACACATTGCGGTCCCCGATTAGCGATAATGCCCCTACCAGGCCGATTTGGCCCACTGCTCTAGCCCTTTCTCGAGGATTACCCGACGATCCGGAAGATCCAAAACTCCGCTTTTGCCTGTTCCTATCCAAGTTCTGCCTCACGGACTCTTTAACCCCTTCGGCTACCTTAGCCTTCTCAACCAGGACGGCAAACTCATGCTCCTACTGTGGAGCAATCAGCAACCTTAACTCGTCTCTCAAACCATCCTCGAAACGAACACACCTCTCGTGTTCAGTAGCCACTATGCCCCTAGCATACCGACTCGACTTCAAGAACTTCGGCCTCGATCTACTACAGACTTACTCCCCTGAACCAACCTCAAAAATGCTTTTCGCTGCGCGTCGATGTAGCTGGCTCCAATGTACTTTTTCTGATAAGCAGCCTTGAAATAATCCCACGTAAGGTCTTCTGCTGCAACACTGTCCCGAACCGTGAGCCACCACTGGTATGACTCATCTCGAAGAAATGATACTATCCCATTTAATTTCTATTCAACAGTCAAATCCAGATCGTCCATGATCCACTCTGTCCCTTCCAAAGAATACTCGCCGTCTTTGGCCGAGCAACACGTAAACACCTCGGAATACCTTAGCCCGTTTGCTCGAAGTCGCCAGCACGATTTTTGAGCTCCCCGCGCTCCACCTACTCCCACTACCCTTTCCGAACTCGCAGATCGCTCGTGACATCTGCGTCATCCCCGACTGTTCTCGAAACTCACCACCTCACCGGTGGTGGTGATCAGTATCTCATTCTCGACCCCGACCAGATCCTCTGTGTTCAAAAGCGTCATCCTACCTCGACCACGCCCACGACCACGTCCACCTCTAGCGCTCATGACTAATATCTCTACTTGTGCGATGAAAGAATTTTATGCATTAGTAATTATTACATTGTTTAAAAGCAAAGTCTTATAAATATTACTTATTAAAAAGTTTCATTTCGCAAGTCCACGAGTCCTATTGATTTGGTTTCTAAAGTAATCCACTATTACTAGTCATCCAATCACATTTCATCAACATCGAAATCGCAAGCAATAGTAAGGGTACTTACTATGGCTGACCGTGTCGGGAGACTCGGTGCCATGCCTTTCAAACCATATTCTTTAAAACCAAAACACTTAAAACCAAAATTTAAAACGTTTTGGGCCTCGGCCCACAAATGGAGCCTTTATACTTGGCTCGATACCACAATTGTAACACCTCAAACCGGTCAATACACCACGATCGAATCGGTATGTTCTGGGAGATGTATTTGAGAGGTTTAGGTTTCAGGTTAAAAGTCTGATGAAAAATCTTTCGTATGTTTTGTTCTTATAGAAAACCTAAGCATGATTGTTTAAAAAGTGTACTTAAAAATCGGGAATTTTGAAAACTTAATTATACATTTAAGTAAAACAAATGTGTCACATTTGGAAATCTGAGTAATTTCTTTGTGTTGATTTGAACCTTTTTATTCGACTTAGTAAGAAGCTATTCTTAAGTTTGAAAGCACATTTGAGTTACATTCGTTTTAATTTGCAACGTGATACCCGATGGTAAAGTTTTAAAACATGTCGCTTCGTGGTTTTGAAAATCTATTCTTTCCAAGTTTTATACAGTATTAACCCAATAATTTGTTACGGCATATTTGAAATCAAATTTAAGCATAAAGATAACCAAAGTAAAAATTTAAAAAGGCCTTTTAGAATCCCAACAAAATCAAATGAAATTAAATAAAGTAAAGTACCAAGTTTAAAATCAATGCAAATCCGACTTTTATTCATGGCATGGTCACCTCGAGTCCACCCGGCTCCGTGTCCGCGATATAAGTGTCACCTAAAATGATAAGGGAGAAGGTGAGTCGCAAGACTCAGTGGATAAATCCCCCTCTAGGTATATGCAACATACTAACACACACCATAACAAAGCAATACAATTAATGCACCCGATCCTAACCATCCGTAACTCCTTTTCTACCCTGTGTGGTACCAAACCACTGGTGGTGCTAAACCACCGTGACCCAAAGTCACGATATCCATCAATGTGGTGCCAAAACCTTTGGTGACCCAAAGTCACGAATAATCCATCGTGGGGCCAACCCACGTGTGATACCAAATCACCTGGCGGCGATCTCGTATCTCAATAGTAGGGCCAACCCACGGTGGCGTTAAACCACAGGGACGAGTCGCTATGAGGTGCCAAACCTCTGGTGTCCCAAAGACACAAGTGTGATACTAAATCACTAGTGACCGCAGTCACGAATCGAATGATGGGGCCAACCTATCGTGTGATACCAAATCACTAGCGTCAATCCGTAAAATCAACCGTGGGACCAACCCATCGTGGTGCTAAGCCTTTGGGACGAGACGCGGAGGTGCCAAACCTCCGTGACCCAAAGCCACAATAATCAATCGTGGTACCAAACCCTTTGGAGGTGCCAAACCTCCGGTGTCCCAAAGACATGGATATCATATTCCCCTCCTCTCATATCACCCAATAAGATATCATACTAATGCAAATCGTGCAACTCATGCAATCATGCTCACATGCTTAATATGGCATCTCATAATACATATACCATAAATCAAGATATCATATATCACTACTGATCTCATAATGAAACGGACTTACCGAATCCGTGCACATACCCCATCGGGTATCATATCAATCCTCATCTGTTTTGATCTTAATAGACAATCGTGTTTATTAAATATATTACTAAGTAATAAGTGTAATGGGTTTACACACCGCTAAAACGCAAGCTTAATCTCAAAGAATCGGTCTAAATCCCTCGATTACCTTGCTCCTAAAATTGGCCAAACATGAGATTAGCACTTATACCATTCGGCCAGAATAGATAAACCAAAGGGTTAACATTAAACCTTTACCTTGCAAATGGTTTGGTTTCCTACCAAACCCAAACCAACAATGGTTCCTCTGACAATTGGCCTCCCCCTAAAACACAAACAATTAGCCTCACAAGCTTTTGGCTTAACAAACTCTAAAAAAAGACCATTAAAACACCCTCTTACCACCACTTACTAACGATTAACAGAGAAGGAAGACTCCTCTTGCTTACTTCCAGAATCCAAAGGCCCTATAACGAAATGATTAATCAAAAATTAAATCCTTTCAACCAAAACCAACATCAGCTTTAACCAAATCGAAATCGACAACAACCAAGAGAGAAAAGAGATGGCCTTTCGGCCAAAACTCACCTTCTTCAAACGATTGAACCACCAAATAATATTATTAGCACACATAAAAATCGGCCACAAGATAACTACTAGGAGAGGAAAGATTCAGCCAACACTTAAACAAGAAGGAAAAAGGATTCGGCCAATGTGTTTAACACACTTATGTACGGCTTGAGTGGAAAGAAAGGAGAGTAGAGGTGAGAAGAAATAGAAGCTACGGCAATGGGGTTTGAGAGAAGAAAAGGAGGTTTGAAGGTACAAGTTGAGAGGGTTTCGCTTAAGAGAAATGGGAAGAAACAAATGGAGACAATCACTAAGGAGTTTTGGAAAAGAAAGAAAAAAAGATGAATAGAGGGAGGGTGCTTTGGTTTACGAATGAAGATAGAAGAAGAAATGGAAAGAACATTAGGGCACAAATACAAACGAGAAAGCACAAGTGCAAAATTCGCAAGTGGAGTTGCTTGAGGTTTCGATTTCAAGAAGCAAAAATGGAAAAGTTTTTTCTTGAAGTTCGGCTTAGGCTATTGACAAAAAGGAAAGAATTTTGGCTTACTAAACTTTTGACCAACAACACCCAAAATGCCAAGGTAAAATTCAGCACACTCCCACTACACCTACCAACCGACCACTCCCCCAAAATCTCTCCAATATTCGGCCACCACTCCCCAAACACTCACAACCACCCATTCAAACTAGTTTGAACTAGTCCACCTCCTAAATTCACTCTCCACCCACCATTCAAATTATTTGACTTGGTCTATGGCAGAGTTTGAACTGCCTACAACTTCTCCCCTCCATGCCGTCAAAATGGAAGCAAAATGTGGGCATTCTGCAACTTGAACATAGGACCTCCTCCTTGCCAGTGGCGTCACACCCACAAGCCTCAAGTGGCGCCTATCCTGCCACTCCACCAGCTCATTTCTTATGCTAAAATTCACCAAAGAATACTTATAAACCCCAGCTCCTTCAGCTCCTCTCACCTAAGCCTAAAAACTAAAATTTTCCCACCACACTGGCTTACACTAGGCTTACAACTAAGCACCAAAACATCAAGAACAACAATATTGCAAGCCAAACACATGCAAACAATGCAATAACAAAATAGCCCCTAACCCGGGATATTACAATGTGCCACATCAAGGGATTGATGCTTGCTTTGTACTTCATCGCGATTTGATAATGACCATGGGTCACATCGTGGATATCGAGATTTGGTCACATAGTGATCGGTGGCTATGCCACGTTCTGTTTGGTCACTTAGGTGATCTGTGGCTAGCCCACATTATATTTGGTCATAAGGTGATCAGTGGCTACGCCACGACTTTGGGCAGCTTGACTGCCAAAGAGGTGTGTAGTGGTTGGAGGGTCGATTTAGTAATCCCCTGGTGTGTTATGGTTGGTACGGGGGTGTGTAGAGGATGGACTCTAGGTTGAGGTGGGTAACATATTTGCATCATCATGTGTGGTTTGTGGATTGTGTGATTTGGGCCAAGCCCATTTGGGGAACATGTGAAATAATCGCACACTGAGTTTATTCGACTCACCCTATTTTCTTAAACAATGCAGGTGATGTATGATACATGGACCGGGCTAGAGTAGATTCGTGGTGGCCATGCAGAAGTTGTTTTAGTGTTTTATGCACTTAAATTCTTAGTTACTTTTGGGTTAATTTTCTTTTGAATGTAATAAGGCCATTTAAATATTTGGGGATTTTTATTTTATTGTGAGTCAGTTGGATTATCGATTAAAAACTAAGAACAATTTTGGAAACAATTTACAACTTAAAGATTAAACTTGAGTTTTTAACCTGAATATTTTATATATCTCGATTTCTCTTGAAAATTCCAAACATACAATGTTTTAGACTACACCCGACCTTCAAAGTTTTTGTTCTTTTATAAATTAAAGAAAATATTTAAAATTCAAAACGTGTTTTCACCCATCAAATCAAATTCTTTCCAGATACATTTCCTCGTAGCATTCCGAATTCGACCGTAGTGTTTTGGGTCGAGTTTGGGGTGTTACATAAAGTGTGTAAGAGTTACACACCTGATAACATGTAATATCACGCTCTCTATGTCGACGCTATCTCTAATCGTAACCATCGCTATACGCCTATGATTACTTTCGAGATACGACCCACAACACGGTGGCTAATCTCGAAGCACGACGATAATCGTTCGCTTCTTAAATTTAGGAGCTGGGTTTTCGGGTCAAACCCCCTTCTTCCCTTGACTGGCATTCGAATCCATAATAGATCTTAATCAGAGAACCATGTTAAGTAAAGGCAAGAATGAAAGAATAACTACTCAAATTAGGGAGTCCCTTACCTAGATTGATAGAACCCGAAGGCTGACAAACTTGCACCAAGATTTCGACTGAGTCCCTACACCATCCTCACATTCGGCCAAAGCACCAAAATACAACATTAACACTTCCGTTCCAACAACTCGTAAGGAAAAACAAATTGAAGAAGTAGAGAACACTTACCCCAACGCACACAAAAAAAATAAATTGATTTGAGAAGGCTAGAAGAACGAGTAGCGGCTATCCACCAAAGATGAACGAATAGGTTTAAATACTCAGAAGCAATTCAGCTATCAAGCAAATAGAAAGAAGATAGATGGATTAAGTTTCAACTTTGCAACAAAATAACAAAGGAAAGAAGAAAAAGATAATATGAGAAGAAGGGCTAAGAAAATTTCAGCTTTTAGAAGAAATGGAGAAAATATAGAGCAAACAAGTATTTCGGCTTTAGGGAGAATGGAGAAAAGATGAGAAAATGGATAGGGAAGATTTGGATAACACCAAAAAAAAACAAGAAGAAGACAACAAAAGGGATTTCGGTTTTGTAGAAGGTGCTAGTCACGAATGGTGAGAAGAAAGGGAATGGTGCACCAGGTTCAGTTGAAAAGAAAAGAGATGAGAGAAAATAAGGGGAAAAGAAAATGACCAAAAAAAGAAAGGTGAAGTTTTGGTTCTATTTACCCTTCCAATACTAACCGACAATAACCAAGATGAAACTAAAAGCTCCTAATGATTTTTGGCACAACACTACACAAAAGCTCACATTCACCTCATCTCCCTACATCCACAAATGCCAAAACGTACCAGCCAACACCCTTAGCCGAAATTTAACCCCACCAACTCCCCAAATTCGGCCAACTCCTCCCTTAGCATCACTCCCCATGATTTTCTCCTACATTCTCTCTACATCACCCATTCAAATGAGTTTGAAATATTCAAACTCCACAAATAGCTCTCCACCATTTGTTTGAATACCTTGACCATGTTTTCCCTCTCTCTTCAGAATTTGATTGCCAATTAACCACCTCCCTTAGCCTGAGCCAAAAATTAATGCTCCATTGCATTACCACTGAGATTCGAACCCCCTTCCTCAGCTTCCCTTGTGACGCCATTCCCTTGCACACTAGGTGGCATCTCCTTGCCATCCTTCCACTGCACTACTTTGTGTCACAAAACGCGAACTAAAATCCCTTAAATCCTACCCCTATTCGGCTACCCCCTCTTAGGTGCCTAAAACTAAAATTTTACCAAGGCTTCGGCTAAACCCTGAGCCTTCCCGTGGCCCCCCAACACAACCAAACAACAAGCACAAGACTGCAGATATTGTGAAACATAAAAGATGCAAAGCCCTAAATCCCGGATGTTACAGTTCTACCCCCTTAAAATAATTTCGGCCTCGAAATTACCTGGTCAAAAGAGTTGAGGGTATTACTGTCGCATCGCTTTTTTCGGTTCCCACGTCGCTTCCTCTGAACCATGGTTCCGCCATAACACCTTCACCGAAGGAACTGATTTCTTACGCAATACTTTGACATCCCAATCCAAGATTTGCACTGGTTCCTCCTCAAAAGATAAGTCTAGGCTTACTTCAATGGCACAACATCGGAACGATAGTGTCTAAGTATAGAAACATGAAATACATCGTGGATCTAACTCAACTCTGAAGGTAATTCAAGCTGATAGGCTACTAGTCCCACACGCTTCAACACCGATAATGCCCAATAAACCTGGGGCTCAACTTGCCCTTCCGGCCAAATCTTAGCACTTTCTTCCACGGTGACACCTTTAAGAAAACCTTGTCACCCACTACAAATTCTATATCTTTTCGCTTTAGATCAGCATAGGACTTCTGCCTATCCAAAGCTTCCTTCAATCGAGCTCGAATTATTTTAACCTTGTCTTCCGTTTCAGCAACCAATTTTGGACCCAACAACTGACGCTCACTTAAATCTGTCCAACACGTAGGGGTACGACACTTTCGACTATATAACGCTTCATACGACACCATCTGATTACTAGATTCGTAGCTATTGTTATACAAATTTTCCAATGGTAGGAATTCCTCCCAACTACCTCTAAAATCCAAGACACAGCCCCTCAAAATATCTTCCAAGACCTGAATCACTCTCTCCGATCGCCCATCGATTTGTGGATGAAATGTCAGATTGAAATCCAACTTCGTACCCAAAGCTTGATGCAACGCCTTCCAGAACCTTGACGTGAATCTAGGGTCCCTGTCTGAGATGATAGATACCGGTACCCCGTGTAATCCTATGATCTCTTCTATATACAACTTAGCCGATATTTGTAGAGAATAGTCGACCCGTACCGATATGAAATGAGTGGACTTCGTCAAACGTTCAACTATTACCCAGACCGAATCCTTCTTGGTAGGCGTAAGAGGTAATCCACTAACAAAATCCATCATGATCCTTTCCCACTTCCACTGCGGAATCTTGACCGGTTGCAACAAACCTAAAGGCAACTGATGTTCTGTCTTTACCTGCTGGTACGTCAAATACTTACCCACAAATTTAGTTACTTCTCGCTTCAAACCCGGCCACCAAATCTGCTCTCACAAATCCCGGTACATCTTACTACCTCTAGGATGCATAGTGTATGGACTGCTATGTGCTTCCTGAAGAATCTTTTGCCTCAACTCCACATCTTTTAGCATGCAAACCTTTCCATGGAAACATAAAACTCCATCGCTGTTCAAGCTATAATCCTCTATTCCACCCTCTTGTACTTGTAGAAGTCGAACGCTTAAGACATCATCTACTAACCGCTTCTCCTTAACCTGACTTATCCATGTCGGCTTCACTTGCAATTCCACTAATAAACTTCCATCATCATACAAACTAAGGTGAGCAAACATTGCTTTCAAGTCTGATACTACCTTACGGCTCAACGCATCTGCCACCACATTAGCCTTACCCGGATGGTATTTAATCGAACAGTCATAATCCTTCAACAACTCAATCCACCTTCACTGTCTTAAATTCAACTGCTTCTAGGTAAGGAGGTATTTCAAACTCTTGTGATCCGTGTAAATGATGGACTTCTCCCCATACAAATAATGTCTTTAGATCTTCAGGGAAAAAACCACTACAGCTAACTCCGAGTCATGCGTCGGATAATTCACTTCGTGAGGTCTCAACTGCCGAGAAGCATACGCTACCACCTTCACTTCTTGCATCAGCACACATCCTAACCCTGTATGCGATGCATCACAATAGACAGTGAACTCTTTCCCTGCCTCAGGCTGAATCAACACCGGAGCTTCTGTCAAAATCCTCTTTAACTTCTCAAACCTGTCTTGTTGTTTGTCTGAACACACAAACATAACCCCTTTTCTTAACACCTTGGTGAACGGTGCTGCAATCAAAGAGAATCCTTCCATGAACCTTCTGTAATATCCATCCAAACCAAGAAAACTCTAAATCTCTGCCATAGAGCTATGAGGTTTCCAATCCAACACTACTTCAATTTTTCGAGGGTCTACCCTAATCCCCTCAGCAGACACCACATGACCCAAAAAGGTAACTTCCTTCAGCTAGAGCTCCCACTACTAAACTTAGCGAATAATTGCTTCTCCCTCATAACTTGCAAAACCACTTGAAGATGTGAATCATGCTCCTCCTCAAGCTTTGAGTACACCAGAATATCATCTATAAACACTATAACGAATCGATCCAAATACGATTGAAAAACCTGATTCATCATATCCATAAACGCTGCTGGTGCGTTGGTCAATCCAAATGGCATCACCAAGAATTCGTAGTGACCATAGCGAGTACGAAATGCTGTCTTATGAATATTGGCTTCCTTGACTTTAAGCTGGTGATACCCTGACCTCAAATCGATCTTGGAAAAGACTGATGCTCCATTAAGTTGGTTGAACAGGTCATCTATCCTTGGCAGTGGATACTTATTCTTGATCGTTAACTTATTTAGCTGGCGGTAATCAATACACATCTATATTGATACGTCCTTCTTCTTAACAAAAAGCACGGGTGCTCCCCAAGGCTATACACTTGGCCAGATGAAACCTCGATCCAACAACTCCTGAATCAACGCCTTTAACTCCACCAACTCCTTCGGTAACATTCTATAAGGAGCAATTGACACAGGCGCCGTTCTGGGTAAAAGATCAATACCAAACTCCACTTCGTGATCTAGAGGCAATCTCGGAAGCTCTTCTGGAAACATATTGAAAAATTCTTTCACCGTTCGAACATCCCCCACCATTGACTCCTTGGCCTCCAAAGCACAAACATAAACCACAAATGCCTTACATCCCTTTCTCACCATTTTCTCGGCTTTCAAAGCGGATACCACATTAGATAAGTAGTTCTTTCTCTCCCCTATCATTACCACCTCATCACCCTCAATAGTTCTTAGCACCATACGCTTGGCTGCATAGTCTAAACTTGCTTGATATTTCCCTAACCAATCCATCCCTAAGATCAAATCGAATTCCCCGAATGGCAGTTCCATCAGATCAACCAGAAATACTACCCCTTGAAGTTCTAAGGGTACATCCTTATACAGTTTATTCACTACTACCGAGTGTCCTAGAGGGCTAATTACAGTCATCTCCCTAGAAGAAGTCTCATAGTCTAAGTTCAAAGTTCCCACTATTGTACTAGCAACATAAGAGTGCGTCGGACCAATATCAATCAGAGTAGTATAAGGCAAACCATAAATTAAGAACGTACCGGTTATGACATTCAGTACGTCACCCTCCTCTCGACGCCTAGTCGTATAGACCAACCCAGGCTATCTTGCATCTGTATTCCCAGCACCTCTGCCCAATGCTCCACGGCCTCGACCGAAACTATTACCTCCTCGGGCATGACCACGACCCCTCTGTGGTTGCTGACCATTCTTTTGAATTGTGCCTGTCCTTGACCCTCAGACTGAGTCCTAACTGGCCTCCGCGGACAATCCCTTATCCGATGATCCAAAGATCCACATTCAAAACATCCTCTATTGCCTCCCCAACCCTCTCCTGAATGAGATTTCCCGCATCGAATACACTGCGGTGGCCACTGAACAGCAACAGGCTTCGTAGGTTGACTAGACCCACCTATTCTAGGCCTTTTTTGAAAACCCCAGTGGACCCTGACGGCCCAAAATTTCTTTTATTCCTATTCATGTCCTTGTCCTAGTTCTGTTTCTTAGACCTCTTCACCTCTCCGGCTATCTTAGCCTTCTCCACAAGAATGAGAAATTCCCTCTCTCGCTGTGGAGCAATCAACACTCGCAGCTCATCTCTCAGCCCGTCCTCAAACTGAACACAGCGCTCATGGTCCGTAGCCACAATACCCTAGGCATAACGGCTTAACCGTAAGAATTCTGCCTCATACTCAGGCACTGACTTACTCCCCTGAACCAGATTCAAAAATGCCTTACGTTATACATCCCTACGTATCCTCATAACTGGACCCAACGTACTTCCTCTGAAATGCCATTTTGAAGAAATCCCAGGTGATATCATTAACCACCTTTCCATCATTAACCGTGAGCCACCAATGATACGATTAGTCTCGGAGAAGGGACACGATCCCTTTCAATTTCTCCTCTACCGTGAAGTCAAGGTCATCCATTATACGCTCAGACGCTTCTAACTAATATTCAGCTGTGTTGGGAGCTACACCAGAAATGCCCCTAAATACTTCTGCTCCATTGGCTCGGAGTCGTTCAGATACAGATTTTCGGGCTCCTGTGCCTGTGCCTGCCCTAGTAACTCTCTCTAAAACCCGCAACATTGCCTGAGACACTGCATCGTCTCCACCCGTTGGGCTCTAAAACTCTGCTTCCATAGCTGGCGGTAGCGGTTCCTCATTCCCTGACCCATGACCAGACCCTGCTGGTTTCGATGCAGAAGTCCTGCCCCTACCACGACCACGCACATTACGCCCACGTCATCGAGTACTCATAACTAATGTTCACGATTTAATCTGATTTAGGAAATATTTTATGAATTAGCTTCTTCCACTGTTTATTACCGTACAGTCTTATGAGTATATATTCCGACTAGTTTCTTTGGCGAGTACGTACATCCCTACAAGTTTCAATCTCTAGAGTAAGATTTTCTGTCACTAGCAATCATATCTCGATACAATCATATCAACAATACCATTATATCATACAATTGATAGTTAGAGGGCTTACCGCCGCGGATCGGTGCCGGAGACTCAGGTGCCAAGCTTCCGAAAATAGATATTTTATCAAATTTATCTTTCAAACCATCCACTGAAAACAATTTGGGCTTTATACTCACAGTCGAGCTTTTGAACTTGGCTCTGATACCATAATTGTAACACCCCCAACCCAGTCAAAATGCTACGACCGGACCTGGCATGTCATAGGGAAGAAAACATATTTTTTTTACTTTAGTAAACACAGAGTTTGTACTGAGTGATTAACTGGAACAATTTTGAGTTTTAGTTTGAAAAGTTGAGTTACATTGTTATAAAAAACTCGTATGTTAAATACCAAATTGTAAAAATCTTGGAAGTCCCGAATTTCTTTAAGTTTTAGAAAACTCCCATTTCGACACTATATTAGGCATGACTTAATAATCAGAAATAAAATGAGTGAAAATTTATGAAACAAATAAAAACAAAACTAACGTTTAAATGGCCTTATTACATTACCCAAAATCCAAGTTAAAGTAGAGTAATTCTAAAACAAGCATTTAAAATGAAATCCAAAACATTATGGATGGCCACCTCGAGTCCACCTCGGCTCCATATCCGAAGTCTAAGGATTACCTGCAAAGATTAACGGAAGGGGTAAGTCACGAGACTCAGTGTATAAACCCTCGTCCAAAAGATTTTAGGGCTCCCACATAGATTCATATGCAAAGTCTGTATGCCATGCAACCCAATCAACCTAGATATCCATCCATATCTCCTGTGTCTACCCAACATTTGTAGCACCTAGCCACTGGTGGTACCTAACCACTAGTGGTTCCAAACCACTGGTGACAAAAGTCACAAATAATAATATGAGAGGCCAACCCACTTGTGGTACCTAACCACTGGTGACAATCCCGAATCATCGATACGTGGGGCCAACCCATTGTGGCACCAAACCATTGGGACGAGTCACAAAATAGCATATATGTGGTACCTAACCACTGGTGGTTCCAAACCACTGAGACTTAGTCACAAATAAGATTATGTGGGGCCAACCCACATGTGGTACCTAACCACTAGTAACAGTCTGAAAAGATCAAGTTTCCTCCCTCTTCTCATCATATCCTATTTTTATGCACATGCTTTACATCATAGTATGATCATGCTTAATAATCAACTAACATAGCACATTCAGGCTTATAGCACACACATTTACTGATAACAAAACATAGTAGACTTACCCGGAGTCCTCGCTTTTACCCACAAGGGTAACATAGTGATCCATGCCATCACTTCGGCTTTTAGCAATACACAGATAATAACATATTTAACATATAAAATGTGTAAGAGTTACACACCTGATAACACGTAATATCATGCTTTCTACGTCAACACTATCTCTAATCATAACCACTGCTATCTGCCTACGATTTTGCTTAGATGCCGGCCCACAACCTGGTGGCCAATCTCGAACTGCTGACACTATTCGCTTCTTAAATTTAGGAGCTGGGTTTTCGGGTCCAACCCCCTTCTTCCCTTGACTGGTATTCGAATCCATAATAGATCTTAATAAGAGAACCAGATTAAGTAAAACCAAGAACGACAGAATACCTCCTCAAACGAGGGAGTCCATTACCTAAATTGATAGAACCCGAAGGCTAACAAACTTGCATCTGAAGGCTAGAAGAACGAGTAGTGGCTACCCACCAAAGATGAATGAAGAGGTTTAGATACTCAGAAGCAATTTGGCTATCAAGCAAATAGAAAGAAGATAGATGGATTAAGTTTCGAATTTGCAATAGAATAACAAAGGAAAGAAGAAAAAGATAATATGAGAAGAAGGGCTAAGAAAATTTTGGCTTTTAGAAGAAATGGAGAAAATATCAAGCGAACAAGTATTTCGACTTTAGGGAGAATGGTGAAGAGATGAGCAAATGGATAGGGAAGATTCGGCTAACACCAACAAAAACAAGAAGAAGACAACAAAAGGGATTTCAGTTTTGTATATGGTGCTAGTCACGAATGGTGAGAAGAAAGGGAATGGTGCACTAGGTTCGGTTGAAAAGAAATGAGACGATAGAAAATAAGGGGAAAAGAAAATGACCAAAAAAAGAAAGGTGAAGTTTTGGTTCTATTGACCCTTCCAATACTAACCGACAATAACCAAGATGAAACTAAAAGCTCCTAATGATTTTCGGCACAACACTACACAAAAGATCCCATTCACCTCATCTCCCCACATCCACAAATGCCAAAATGTGCCAGCCAACACCCTTAGCTGAAATTAAACCCCACCAACTCCCCAAATTCGGCCAATTCCTCCCTT
This sequence comes from Gossypium rotundifolium, assembly GCA_025506655.1. Classification (NCBI taxonomy): domain Eukaryota; kingdom Viridiplantae; phylum Streptophyta; class Magnoliopsida; order Malvales; family Malvaceae; genus Gossypium; species Gossypium rotundifolium. The sequence continues at coordinate 110,634,529 of CP106724.1, read as the reverse complement.
AGCATCACTCCCCACGATTTTTTCCTACATTCTCTCTACATCACCCATTCAAATGACTTTGAAATATTCAAGCTCCACAAATAGCTCTCCACCATTTGTTTGAATAACTTGACCAAGTCTTCCATCTCTATTCAGAATTTGATTGCCAGTCAACCACCTCGCTTAGCCTGAGCCAAAAATTAATGCTCCCTTACGTTACCACTGAGATTCAAACCCCCCTTCCTCATCTTCCCTTGTGACGCCATTCCCTTGCTCACTAGGTGACATCTCCTTTCCATCCTTCCACTGCACTACTTTGTGTCACCAAACGCAAACTAAAATCTCTTAAGTCCTACCCCTATTCGGCTACACCCTCTAGGTGCCCAAAACTAAAATTTTACCAAGGCTTTGTCTAAAACCCGAGCCTTCTCGAGGCCCCCCAAATGCAACCAAACAACAAGCACAACACACAGATACGCAGAAAACATAAAAGATGCAAAGCCCTAAGTCCCGGATGTTACAGCTGTTGCCGGGGAACTAAAATATTAAGAAAGCTTTATTTTTATTACTTTAGCTATTTTTTTCACTTTAATTTTAGTTTTATTTTGCATAATTTATTTATTGTTTTTACTAAATTTTACTTTCTTTCATTTCTTAGTAGGTACCTCTAGTTTATGATTAGAATAAACCCGACAGGGCCTCTAGAATATGATAGTGATATTGAGGCTACTGCACAAAGTAATCGCAGAGAAATAAGGCGAGCCCTAAATTACCAAGAAGGCAAATCCAATCCAACTGAAGGGATGGACGAGAATAACCCACCACGAGATATGGAAGAAAATAATGCTCCGCGTACTATGTATGATTATGCTAAACATCATTTAACAGGAGCTGAATCTAGTATTGTTAGGCCTGCTATAGCTGCTAATAATTTTGAATTAAAGCCTAACACAATACAAATGATTCAACAATTTGTTCAATTTGATGGTTTGCAGGACGAAGACCCGACCACTCATATAGCTAATTTTTTGGAGTTCTGTGATACTTTCAAAATAAATGGCATTTCTGATGATGCCATTCGTCTTTGATTATTTCTCTTTTTGTTAAGAAATAAAGCCAAACAGTGGTTGTACTCGTTACCACGAGGGTCAATTACTACATGGGACTAAATGACCAAAAAATTTTTATTAAAATATTTTCCATTGGCCAAGATGGCCAAATTACAGAATGATATCTCTTCTTTTTGTGTAGATGGATTCAGAGACATTATACTACGGATGGAAGAGATATAAGGATCTCTTGAGAAGGTGTCCACACCATGTTCTACCCTTGTGGTTACAAGTTCAAACTTTCTATAATGGTGTAAATCCCTCAACGAGGCAACTAATTGATTCAGCCACCGGTGGAACCCTGAACAATAGAACTCTTGAAGCAGCCTACGAGTTCATTGAAGGGAAATCACTAAATAACTATCAGTGGCAAGTTATAAGGACAAAACTGACAAAATCAGCCGGAGTTTACAACTTCGATGCAGTGACCATGCTATCAACACAGGTAGAGATAATGAATAAAAAGCTTGATAATTTGTGTTCTTCGCGGGTACATCCAGTCATGCAGTGTAACGCAAGTGGAACTGTGGCGAATCTTGAGTACCCACCATACCAACCGGACGCAGAGAGTGAAGAGATGAATTATATAGGTAATAGTTTCAGATCCAATAATAATCCTTATAGTAATACTTACAATCCAGGTTGGAGGAAACACCCCAATTTTTTATGGGGAGGCCAAGGAAATCAAGGAAATCAAAGACAACAACCTCCTCAAAACTTCCAAAATCAGCCATATACGCAAGAGAAGAAGCCAAACCTCGAGGAGATGCTGACAAAATTCATGGCAAACATAGAAAATCTTTTCCAAGATACTGGGAAAATAATTAAAAGAAATAAGAAAAGAATCTGGGAACTTACTAAGTCAGTCAAGGAAGCCGCTAATGCGGTCGAACAACTCGCAAAGCTAATGTAATAACGACTACAAAGACATGTGCCAAGTAACACAAAGATTAACCCGAAAGAGCAAATCCAAGCCATCTCAACTCATGACAGTAAGGGGTTAGATGAACTCAATCCAATACAAGAAAACAAGGAAGATGAAGGTAAGATAGAGGTAACACAAGAAAAGACAAAACTGGTAATCAAAGAGTACCAACCTTGCATACTTTATCCCGAAGCGATGAAAAGAGACGATTCAGAGGAACAGTTTGGTAAGTTTCATAAACTCTTAAAGAAATTAAATATTAAATTACCTCTTCTCGAAGCTCTTTTTTAGATGCTAGACTCGAGGATATTTTTAAAATAGCTCTTGACTAACAAACGCAAATTAGACGAAGAGCACCACGTGGAATTGAACGCAACATGCTCAGCAATGTTACAGAATAGACTACCACGGAAGCTAAAAGATCCAGGGAGTTGTTCAATTCCATGTTTAATTGGTAGTTTAGCTATTGATAATGCGTTAACTGATTTAGGGGCAAGCATAAATGTCATGCCGTATACATTATTTAAACGTCTAGGTCTAGGAAAACCCAAGCAAACTAGGATGAGTATCAATTAAATGATAAAACTGTTAGAATTCCTAGGGGCATTATCGAAGATGTTCTTGTTAAAATTGATAAATTTGTTTTCCCAGTATATTTTGTTGTTTTAGATATAGATGAGGATAGTACAATCCCCTTAATTTTAGGAAGACCTTTTCTAGCAATTTCCAAGACTAAAATTGATGTTGCCACATGAGAACTCATACTTGGTGTAGGTAACGAATCAATAAATCTTTAAACTCTTGACTCAGCCAGGACAACAATTGATGAAGGTAAGAAAGCCGATACAGATGATAATCAAATTATTCAACCATTATTGCAGGAAACACCACAAAGACACAACCTTGAGCCGAATCATAGACCCCAAATCGACAAAGAAGAACTGGAACCGCACGAAGTAAAACCAGAGGAACCACTAGAGGAGCTCGTAGGAACATCCAATCAACTTAAAATAGGAGACTAGGTACTGTTAGATAAAGCAGATCCGCACACAATCACAACAGACCTGAAGGCAAAGGGAGAAACCTTTCTTAAGGTACACCATATCTTCCCACACGAAATAGCCGATGGAAGCAACCTAACATTCGACACTTTTGAGGTAAACGCTTCTCAACTTCAACTTTGTCAAGAAAATAGAACTTTAAGCAAGAGGGAAGATATTCACCTTTAAACCTCCCTGATTCAGTACAAGGAAAAGTCTAGCTTAAGAATATAAACACGCGCTTCTCGAGAGGCAACCCGAGCACTAACCTTACTTCTTTTTACATTTGTTTTCATTTTATTTTGTTCTCTTTCTCTTTCTCTTTGTAGCTTAACCAAAAAGTTTAGATTTCTAGGACACACGGCCTTACACACGGCCGTGTCTATGGCCGTGTGGACCACCGAAATCTCTGTACTGACATAGCGGAGGTCGTACATATTAAATCGCAGCCACTTTTGGACGTCATGGTTCCAACCACTCCACCACGAGCATCGATAGATTGGCACGGTTGTGCTTCACCATCGTGTGAAGCTACTGACTTACCAGACACGGGACAAACACGCCCATACTACCCAACCGTGCCAACACTTTACCTTTTCAGGAACGGGCGTGGCATCTAAAAAATGGGTGTAGGTGAGCAAACACGTCTAGACACATGGCCGTGCGATGCGACCGTGTAATTCAACACACCCTCGGTCCACGGGCATGGGAATGTGCCAGAATTGAAATCCTATTTAAACACCACAGCCCTTCTCCTTCTCCCCTCATTCTTTCTTCCTTCTTTTTATTTCTTTCCTTAGAAAAGGTGCCCAGACTATTGAGCTACACTAGAATCATGCCAAAGAAGCGTAAGAAGGCAATCATTGTCTCCTCAAAGGAGACCCCAACACATAAGTTCATGCCACCGCTTCATCCAAACACCAAGCCAAGGGTCTTTTAGACCATTTAAATTTTTCCTTATGTTTATTTTCCTCTTTATCCTACTTATCTATAATTCTCTTCTGCTTAATATATTTTAATTTCTCTTAGTTTCTTGGTTTTTGGTTCTAAAGGCTACTTGGGAATCACGCACCATAGCCTTAGAGGTCACACCCACCTCGCGAAACATCCAACAATAAGGACTCCTTAGTCCATTAGTCTTTTCTTTCAATTTCAGTTTTCTTCTTAGTCTCCTTCTCTTTATTTTCTTTGTCTTTAATTGTTATTAGTATATTATTAATATTTCTTTAGATTTATTGGCTATATCTTTGCAGGCCACCTAATTTCTTTATCTAGCACAAAGATCATCAGTAGACACCCCACCAGGCCCATAGAAAATGCCACCACTGCCTCCTCCACCTACTTTATACCACGAACTCTGCCAACTCCCGGAATCATCCACAATTCAGGAAGTGTTATTTCTCCCCTTCTCTTTTTATTACATAATTGTTTACCTATCTTTGTACATTGAGGGCAATGTACATCTTAAGTGTGGGGGGTAAAAGTACCTAACCTTTTCAATTATTCTAAAATCCTGAATTTTAGTCTTGTTCCTAAGAAATTTTCTCATATTATCAATTAGGGTGAAATTTCTAATGATTTATGATTTTTATTGATATGTTTTTTAGTAAGTCATTGATAATTGTGCATTGATGATTTATACTTGAAGAATACTAGAGAATTGAGCATGATAAGTCTATTTTTCAAAAAAAAAATCTCTTAGGTTGTTAAACTAAATTTGAATATGACCTTTAAAGTTTGAAATTCACAAGATTGACGTCAAATACCCATAATTTGTGTGAGATTTTGAGCCTTATAGAGCATATATTCTTTTTTCATGCTCACTTTATTGATTATGAGTGTGTCAACACTAAATTGTTATTCTAGAACTTGCTTTGATTATACATGTCGAGACCACATTAATGATTTGATATACTGAGATGATAAAGGCACCTAGGTTTTAACCCACTCACTCCATTAAAAAGCTTACCTACATAATTAACCCCTAGTGAACCCCGTTGATCTTAACAACCCTTTTTATTAAATTACCCGCTTAATATGAACCCAAAACCCTTTGTATTTGTTATCACCATTCTTTTTTACTACCCTTCTATCGAGAATTGAATTGATCAGTTATCGAATTAGTTTATTTCAGTTGATAAAGATTTTTTTTAATTATGTATTTACTTAGTTTGTTCTTAAGAAAACCAAAAGTATATTCAAGTAGTAGATTAAAGGACCTTATGCGTTTAAATTCCAATTGTTGAAGAAGAGCTCGTATTAGAAGTATTATCAATAGTAGTATTACTAGTTTCAAAGCAATCATTTAGTTTCTAGTTCATTATTCTTAGTAGGTTAATTATCAAGTCAATCTCGATTTTTAACCTTCTAATTCAACCTTTATCCACACCATTAACCTAAGCCCCGTTACAACCCTATCAAAGAACTTTTGATTTGTGTATCGTCTCATATTACAGCGGTGGAGATTTGATTTTCAGGCAAGCCTATGGGATTAACTTTTCATGTTCGACTTATGAGTGCATTCTCTTAAACCTTAAACACTTCGAGTGCTTCGAGTGAATCTTTAGTGAGGATGTCAATCCTTGTCAATTTTGAGTTAAAGGTAATTATTTAGATAAGGGGAGACGCCTATGTTTTTATGCTACAAATTTATGACTTAGAATTGTTTAAATCTTTAGGAGTTTTTGAGCTAAATTATCCATGTATAAATTATCTATGAATTATGATGAGGCATTATTGATAGGAATTATGAATTGTGGAAAGTTCGTTTTAATTGTAAGTTGAGAATTTTGCTTGAGGACAAGCAAAAGCTTAAGTGTGGGGGTATTTGATAAACCGTAAAAGTAACATATTTTAACCCCATATTTAGTATGCTTTTGGATGATTTAGCCCTTGATTTATGTAAAAAGGTGATTTCAATCCTTTCTTTTCATGTTTATATTCAGGAAAGCACCCACGAACGAAAAGAATAAGAAACAGGGTTAAAACAGGCCAATTTGGGCCGTAAAGGAAATTGACACGGCCTGGACTTCAAGCCACACGGCTGTGCCTTAACAATTAACTAAGACACGGCCATGCCACGATTTATACGGTCGTGTCCCAATTGACAGAATCGAGACACGGCCTAAAAATGATTTACACGAGCGTGTACCATGGCCGTGCCCCTACCGCGGGAGAGAGCGATTCCACTCGGATTTGGATACTTCAAGCCAAAAAAACACTTTCCAAATCTTATTCAAATATCGAGTAAGAAGCAGACTTAAATGAGGACACTTAGGGGCCAAGTAAAACATTCTATAGTCTATATAAACACCCTAAGTGTATCCTGAAAGGGGCGATGAAGCTAAGCCAAGGAGCCGAGCCGGAAAGGTCAGACTTGTGGGAATCACTCTAAGATAACCAGTGGATCCATCTCAAGAAGCTGGAATTCTACTCAAGACGGTGGATTTATCTTTCAATTCCTCTAGGGGGTTTTAGGGATTCCCTATGTTTTGTTTTATCTTTTCTCTTGAAATGTTTTCTTTATTTGTATGAACTTAAACCCTTCAGATACCTGAAGGAGATGAAACCTAGATGAATCTTGTTATTGATTTCTAAATTATATGATAAATACTTACTTTTTTCTTAATTATGCATGCTTAATCCAAATCTGATGCGCTTAGGTGGAGGAGGAATAGACCCTGGTTAAGAGTAGATCTAGCATAGTTAAGCGGAGTTGATCGCACGCCTAGAGATAGGGTGACGAGATTTTTTCGGATTAGGGTGAAACCTAATATAGGAGTCCATAGATCGATTTACTGCTATTCTAGGGGGTTATTATAAGAGAACGAGAGTTCCACTAATTAGCCTAGGGTTAGACGTTATTCGCTTTGTGAGAGGGTTTAATATACGTTAGGGAGTCGTACGGATCAAATTAAATGAATAAATCGTATGGTTCAGTGTTAAATAACAAGTGAAGTCTAGGTGGATTCTTCCTGAAGGTATCATTGTAATCAATTAAGTTTTCTTCAAGTTATTCCCCAATTCGTTCTTTTTGTCTTTGCATCTTTAGCTTAGTAGTCATTAAACTTGATTGATTCAACCAATCACTCCATATTTTAGGCTAAATAATAAAAAGAAAGTTAGTATTAGTACTTTTAGTTCCTTTGGTTTTGACAATCGGTCTTGCCTAAGCTATACTAATGTTCGATAGGTACACTTGCCTTAAGTCATTGTCAGAGTTAGTTTCTAGGTTCGATCATTCTCTTTATAAATTTTAAAGCTCTGATTTCAGCGATAACCTTCCCCAATTTCCTCTTTGTCTTAGCACTTTTAGTTTAGTTGGTTAGTTAATTTTAGATTAGATAAAAATTTCCCTTAATTCGTAGGCTAAATAATAGAAAGAGAGTTAATATTAGTACTTTTGGCTCCTTTGGGTTCGACAATCCGGTCTTGCCGCTAGCTATACTACTATTCGATGGGTGCATTTGCCTCCATCGTTGTCTTAGTTAGTTTCCAAGTTCGATCATTCTTTTTATAAATTTTTAAGACTCGATAGACACGATCATGGTCTAATTACCATATAAGGAACTCAATTTTGAATTCCATAGCTGTTTAGTCCTTATAGCTACTAGAATTCAACTTTTGTATTATATGCGATTTAGTCCTTCCTGTAATTAAACACATAATCGATAAATTTTTCGTATCAAAATTTTCACTTGACTTTTCTAACATAATACGATCCATATAATAAAATAAAAATAAATTTTATTTTTGGCTTGGATTTTGTTCCCGAAACCACTTTCCGATTTCACTGAAATTGGGTTGTTACAGCTCTTCCCCTTGAGGAATTTTCGTCCTCGAAAATTTTACTAGTAAAGAGATTCAGACATTATTTCCTTATGTTTCCATCATGTTCCCAGATAGCTTTCTCTATATCGTATCATTGTCAAAGAACTTTTACTAAATCTACCTTTATATTTTTCGTTTCTTTCACTTCACATGCCAGAATTTCAACTAGTCACTCACTATAAGTCATGCCAAGCTAAATTTCAATCTCTATCAGAGAAATAACAGATGATAGGTCTGATCGATACTGTCATAACACATATACACATAAAAAATTGTGAATTCTGTAGAACTCTGAAAATAATACCAATAAATACGCAACAGGTCCAACTTCTTTTAATAATCTTATATGGCTTGATAAACCACAGACTTGATTTGCCTTTACAGCCAAACTGCGGAACTTTCTTCCATGGCGAAACTTTCAAAAATATTTTGTCGCCAATCTTAAACTCTATTTCTTTGCATTTTTAGATTCACATCGGATTTTAGATGATCAAATACTGCTTTTAAACTGTCTCAGATCCCTTTCATCTTTCTTCAGTTTCAATGAATCAAACCAACTACCTGTATCTTTTCTCACTGAACTCAATTCAAAACACCAGAGTTTTACACTTGTGACCATATAAAACCTCATTTGGTAGAATTTTATACTTAATTATTAACTATTATTATAAGCAAATTCAGCCAGAGGCAAATAGCTTTCCCAGTTACCTTCAATTTCAAGTACACAACATCGAAGTACATCTTCCAAATTTTGAACCATATGTTCAGATTGATCATCCATCTAAAAATAAAATGTGGTACTAAAATATAACCGTATACCCAAAGTTTCTTGTAAATTATTTCAGAATCAGAATTTAAACTATAGATCTCTATCAGACATAGCAGGAACTAGCACATCATATATTCTGATAATCTCAAAAAAAAAAATAATTCAAACAATCTATCAAGTGGGAAATCCACTCATTCCAGAATGGAATGTGCAGGCTTCATCAAACAATTGACAATTGCTCAAATAGTATCTTTCTTTTTCATAGATAGAGATAATTCTGATATAAAATTCATAGTAACTTTGTCCCATTTCCATTTCGATATCTTCGCTGGCTATAACCATCCTGAAAGTTTCATCCTTATCTTGCTGGTACATCCAACATTTAAATACAATTTCAGAAATACCACATTTTATTTCTGAGCTACTAATACATCTTTTTCAAATCATTATGTATTTTATCATTCTCGGGATAAACAGACATAGTACTACTGTGATCATTCATGTAAAATTTTTTGTACTAGCTCCAAATTCTTTAGTACACAAACTCTGTCTCTGGATAACAGACATTTATTGAATCTATTCTGAAATTCTGAATCATAAATTATTTCACACTATATTCATTTAACTTACAACTCATTATCATTTTTCTGAGTTTCACTGTCCTACTGTAGAAACATCGGTTAAGCTCTATACTCAGCTAAAATTGAGCTATTATCAAACAATGATAATCGGTATCCATGGCTTGCAACGTTTATAGAGATTTTCTACTCAGAATACCTATAACTGCATTCGCTTTTTTCTGAGTGATATTCAATTATCAAATCATAATCTTTCAAAAATCAAGCCATATACGCAATCTCAAAGTCAAATCTTTTAGCAACATCAGATACTTCAAATTTTTATGATCGGTGAATATATGACATTTTTCACCAAACAAGTAGTGTTATCAGATTTCAATGTAAAAACAATAGCCGTTAATTCTAGATCATGTATTGAGTAATTCCTTCCATGTGAATTTTTAACTGTCTGAAAGCACAGGCTATTACTTTGCCTTACTGCATCAAGACTGATCGTGTCAAATAGTCGAGTTTTAATATTTATAAAGAATGATCGAACCTGTAGATTATGACAACGATTGAGGCAAGTGCACCTATCGAACAATAGTATAGTTTAGGCAAGATTATTTTATCGAATCCAAAGGAACCTAAAAGTACTACTACTCACTTTCTTTCTATTATTTAGCCTAAAATATGTAGTGATTGGTTTATTAAACTAATGAAAAACTAAACTAGATGCAAATACAAAAGAATGAAACTTTGGGAAAAGTCTGTGGAAAAACTCAGTTGATTTTAGACGATACCCTAGGAAGAATCCACCTATGACTTCTGTTGTTATCTAACTTTCAATTCATATGGCTTCTTTACTTAGCTTGATCCGTGAGACTCCCTAACCTATATTAAACCCTCTTTCGAGGTGAATAACATCTAACCTTAGGTTAATTAGTGGAACTTTCGTTCTCTTATAATAACCCTCTAAGGAAGCAGTAAATCGATCAATGGACTCCCATATTAGGCGAAACACCCCAAACTCGGCCCAAAAAGCCTAACCGGATTTGATATGTTCCTCGAATCTAACTTTAGCAAATTCTCATTTTATTTAAGAAAAACTTGATTATTTTGTAGAAAGCAGATTAACTTAATATTTTAGGTTGAAATCAAATTTTGTAAAGTAAATTTATGTCTTTTAAAACGTTATTTTTGGAAGGAATTAATAAATTAAAAGAAAACCAAATTTAAGGAAATTACTTTAAAACATATATATATTAGTGACAAAAACATTTTTTAAATTATTTATCGAAAAACCATTTAGTTATTTAATAAAGTCTAAGTAGTGAAAAATTAAAAGCAGGTTTATAGTGGCCTTATTACAAAATAGCAAACCCATAATAAAGTCTAAGTAGTGAAATTTAATAAGTTTAAATTGGAAAATCTTCAAAATACTTGATATGAGCATTGGCCACCACTTGAGTACTTTACGACCATATCCATCGCACTACTGAATCATCGAAAAGTTATCCCACAAAAATGGGTGAGTTATAAACTCAATGTGTAACACATACATTAAAAGCCCATTTTATCATATGCCTTAAAGCCCAAAATTTCACATATGGCAATAGGCCCATTTAACTCATATTTAGCCCAAAGGCCCATTTAGCTCATATTTAGCCCAAAAGCCCATTTTATAGCAAATTAAATAATAATCAATTAAATCACATGGATATGTACAAATAATGAAATGCAAACCCGCCCACCTAAATATCCATCCGCTACACACCACCGTACCAACCAACACACCGTGGGATTACTAAATCGACCCTCCATCCGCTACACACCATCAAAGGCGATTCTTTGCGATCAACATGCACATCGCCCTTATAAATTTGTGGCAAGGCCACCAAACAAAATTGTGACCGAAGTCACCAGATTTCATATTTGTGACCGAAGTCACCAGATTTCATATTTGTGACCGAAGTCACCAGATTTCAAATATGTGACCGAAGTCACCGGAAATGTGGTAAAACCACCAGAATACTTCCTCCTTTATCAAATATACCCATATGCCCATGCACATACATATCATTTAGTTTTCATGCGATTTACCCCAAAATCATAATATAATCATACTTATTTCACATTTTATGCATATAGCAAAATTAACGAAATATTGGGGTAAACATACCTGAATATCGTATACCACTGAATGGTATCCAAAAATCATTATTTAACACATTATCATAAAATCACATATAAAAATAGATCTATGAGTTTTTAATGTAAGGTTACACACCTTATGACAGTGAGAATGATACTCTCTCGCTCGTCAACACCTAGTTAATCATCACACTTAGTTAGTATACACTATTACTAATAAAACTATATTTATTGACGAGAGATCTAAATTCTTACCCTCGAATTCTCGAACAACCGTTATTTGTGGTTTTTCTCCGCTAGATGGATCAAAACTCATAGATATTCCACCAACGTAAAGTGGTTCGGTTGTACGTACTACTTCAAATAACCGATCTTCGTTAACAGAGGGTCCACAACCCGGTGGAAAGTCTCTTCACGATCTGACCCTTCGTTTGAAGTTCGATGGTAAAACAGTGCCTCCTCTCTTCCAAACACTCTGTGCTGCTCTTTTCTTACCTATCTTGTTAGTCTCAAATCGCCCCTAAAATAAAGTTACGATCGAAATTAATAATCCTTACCTTGGATGATTTCGAAAGATCACTTCTTAAAAGTTGGCTTCTACAAAGATCCTTAAAAATCCTTTTCAAGGATTTGGCCTAGGAGAGAAAATAAGAGAATCATAATTCTAAATTGGCCAAAGTAAAAAGAAATAATGAAAACGATTGATGAAAAGTCTTACTTACCCACTTGAAGATTCGGCCTAAAAACAAAAAGAAAAGAATAAAAATGGATTTGGTAGTTTCGGTTTGCACAAAAAAGAAAAGAGAAAAAGAGATGGTGATTTATGGCTAAAATAATTTCAGTTTTCAAAGAAAGAAAAGGAGAAAGGAAATCGAAATAGTATATGATTCGGTTGGCAAAAGAAGATGAAAATAGATGTTGGTTGTTGGTGTTGATAGGAAAATAGTTTCGGTTGAGAGTGAAGAAGAAAGAAAAATGAAAAGAAAAGGAAAAAGAAAAAAAAAAGAAAAGAGAAAGAGAAAGAGAGATTAAAAGAAAAAGATGATGATGATGATGTTGATTCTCAAAAGAAAAGAGATTGAAGAAAAAATGGTGAAAAGATTATAGGATAGTTTCGGCTATGAGAGGGAAAGAGAAGAGAGAAATAGAATGAAAAGAAAAGAAAATGAGAGAGAATGCTTTTGGTGAAAGATGAATTGACACTAGAGAGGAAGAAAAGGATAAGTGTCCTCAAAAGTGACAATATTTTGGTATCAAAAGAAGATAAAATTTGAGAGGAAAAGAAGAAATAAAAGTACCTATTTGGTCAAAATGCAAAGGCCAAAACAAAGCAAACTTTTACCAAATGCCAATAGACAAATTCGGCTAAGAGAAAAAAATATTGGAGAAAGGAAAATGCACAAATGACAACCATTTGGTCAACTAAAACCTCCCTAATCCCATACCAAAATTCAGCCAACACAATAGCCTACACAATCCCTTTTTTCCTCCTTAATTCTTCCCCATCAACCCTAAGATTGCTATCACCATTAACCACCCTCTTTAGCCCTAAATCGACTAGGTTCATGGTCAAATGACCATGAACAAGTTTCAAAACATTGCCCATATATCAAGCCTTTTGTCCCCTATCTTATCATCATATCTTGATTCCATGCCATAAGTCTTTAGCTTGCCTTTTTCATATGGTCAAATAGCCAAAATTAAAAGAATGCTCATCCTTTCTAGATGAACCTTGGCCGACATTATAGGGAAGGAAACAAAAAAATAAAAATTCTCCCATTTGCTAGCTAGGGGATTCGAACCTCTCCCCTCAAGCACTCATCCATGCATCCTAACCACCTTGCCAATTACTCATCTTATGCTTAAAACTCCTTGTCATTATTTCTTAAAGCCTAACATGCTTAGCTCCATCTTAATTATTAGAAATTAAAAGTTCCACTAAGCATTCACTTAAATAAATGAAGTTCAAAAATAACTTCCAAAACATACTCAATCATAATTAAGCATACAACATTATTTAATTAAGTAAGATGCATAACCCCTAATTATCAGGATGTTACAGTTCTACCCCCTTAAAAATAATTTCGTCCTCGAAATTACCTGGCTGGAATAAGTGAGGGTATTGCTTTTGCATCACTTCTTCCGGTTCCCACGAAGCTTCTTCTGATCCATGATTACGCCATAATACTTTGACGAGAGGAACCGACTTTCTCCGTAAAACCTTTACATCTCGCTCCAGAATTTGAATTGCTTCCTCTTCATAAGACAAATCTGGTCTTAATTCCACCTCCTCAACTGGCACTACATGAGATGGATCTGACCGGTAACGGCGAAACATTGAAACATGGAACACATCGTGTATTTGCTTCAACTCCGAAGGTAATTCTAACTGATATGCCACAGATCCGACCCGCTTCAAAACCCGATAAGGTCCAATGAACCTGGGACTTAGCTTCCCTTTGCGACAAATCTCATTACCTTTTTCCAAGGTGAAACCTTAAGGAAAACTTGGTCCCCCACAGCAAACTCTATTTCTTTCCGCTTTAGATCTGCGTCGACTTTTACATCGGATGCTTCCTTTAACTGTGTCGGATTACCTTAACCTTTTCTTGATTCGAGACACTATTACTGGACCCAAAATCTGACGTTTCCCTAATTTTGTCCAACAAGTAGGAGTGCGACACTTCCGTCCATATAGTGCTTCATATGGTGCCATCCGAATACTGGTTTGGTAACTGTTGTTGTACATAAATTTCGCTAACGGAAGAATTCCTCCCAACTTCCCTTGAAATCTATCACACAACCCCTTAACATATCTTCTAAGATTTGGATTACTCTTTCAAACTGACCGTCCGATTGAGGATGAAATGCCGTACTAAAGTCCAATCTGGTGCCCAAAGCCTGGTGCAATGCTTTCCAAAATCGGGACGTAAACCTCGGATCCCTATCCGAAATAATCGACAATGGCACTCCATGCAATCTCACAATCTCAGCCACATATAACTTCGCCAATTTCTGCAAAGAGTAATCAACCCGAACTAGGATAAAATGTGCAGATTTCGTCAATCGGTCCACTATCACCCATACCAAGTCTTTCTTAGTAGGCGTAAGAGGAAGCCCACTAACAAAGTTCATGGTGATTCTCTCCCACTTCCACTGTGGAATTTTTATCGGCTGAAGCAATCCCGAAGGTACTTGATGTTCAGCCTTGACTTGCTGACACGTTAAGCACTTTCCTACATACTCTGTAACTTCTCGCTTAAGACCAGGCCACCAAAATTGATCTCGCAATTCTTGGTATAACTTACTTCCTCCAGGATGCATAGCATAAGGGCTACTATGCGACTCTGAAGAATCTTTTGCCTCAATTCCCGATCCTCGACATCGAGACTTTACCTTTGAAACACAATAACCCATCACGGTTAATACCAAAATTTTCCAATTCTCCACTCTACACCTGCCGAAGTTTTACACTCAGATCTTCGTCTACTAACTATCTCTCTTTCACTTGACTCAACCATGTCAGCCTAACTTGTAATTCTGCCAACAAGCTTCTGTCATCGTAAAGACTAAGATGTGCAAACATCGCCCTTAATTCGATACCACTTTTCGACTTAGGCGTACGCCACCACATTCGCCTTGCGGGTGGTACTCTATAGAAACGATCGTAGTCTTTCAACAACTCTATCCACCCTCGCTGCCTCAAATTCAGTTCTTTCTGAGTCAGTAGATATTTCAGACTCTTGTGGTCCGTGTATATCACTGACTTTTCCCCGTATAGATAATGTCTCCAAACTTTAAGAGCAAAGACTACAGCTGCCAACTCCAAGTCATGCGTCGGGTAATTAACCTCGTGAGGTCTTAACTGCCGAGACGCATACGCAACTACCTTCCCATCTTGCATCAGAACACATTCTAATCCCGTGTGAGAAGCGTCACAATACACAACAAAATCCTTTCACGCCTCAATTTGAATCAAAACAGAGCTTGGTCAAAACCTTCTTGAGCTTTTCAAAACTCTCTTGTTGTTTATCAGCCCACACGAAAGGTACTTCCTTTCTCAACAATTTTGTTAAATGAGAATCCTTCCTTGAATCTTACGTAGTAGCACGCTAACCCCAAGAAATCGCGAACCTCGATTCTGAGACTTAGGTGGTTTCCAATCTAGCACAGCCTCAATCTTCCAAGGATCCACCCTTATCCCTTCTGATGACACCACATGGCCTAAAAACGCAAACTCTTTCAAAATTCACACTTGCTGAATTTGGCATACAACTTCTTCTCCCTTAAAACTCGCAACACAATCCGGAGATGCTCATCATGTTCCATTTTAAACTTAGAATACACCAGGATGTCGTCTATGAATACCACGACGAATTGATCCAAGTAGAAATTTGGAAGATCCGGTTCATCATATCCATGAATGCAGCTGGGGCGTTCGTCAATCCGAATGGTATTGCCAGAAATTCATAATGCCTATATCTAATTCGGAAAGCCGTCTTATGAATATCCGCTTCTTTCACCTTAAGCTGATGATACCCCGACCTTAGATCAATCTTTGAGAATCATGACTCCTTTAAGTCGATCGAACAAGTCGTCAATCCTTGGCAAAGGATACTTGTTCTTGATGGTCGACTTATTCAAGCTGCCGTAGTCTATGCACATCCTCATCGATCCATCCTTCTTCTTCACAAATAAAATTGGTGCTCCCCATGGAGACACACTAGGTCGGATAAATCCACGATCAAGCAACTCCCGAATCGAGCCTTAAGCTCAACTAATTCCTTGGTGCCATTCTATATGGAGCAATAGAAAGCTGGCGCCGTTCGTGCAATAAATCAATCTCGAATTCTACCTCACGATCCGGAGGCAAACCTGAAAGTTCTTCCGGAAAAACATCTACAAATTCATTCACAGTCCTAACTCCCTCAACAGTTGCTTCCTTAGCCTCCAAGGCACTCACCAACATCAGGAAGGCTACACATCCCTTTCTAGCCATCTTTTCTGCCTTAAGAGCGGATACTACATTAGATAAGTAGTTTCATCTCTCACCCATCACTACAACTTCTTTGTCATCAAGAGTTCTTAAGGACATTCGCTTAGCAGCACAAACTACATTTGCACGATACTTCACAAGCCAGTCCATGCCTAAGATCAGGTCGAACTCCCCAAATGGCAACTCCATTAAATCAGCCAGAAACTGCGTTCCTTGAACTTCTAAAGGCACTTCCTTAAAGAGTTTGTCTATAACTACTGTCTGTCCTAAAGGACTAAGTACAGTCATCTTCCTAGGTACAGTCTCAGAAGTCACATGCAAAGTCCCAGATACTTCACTAGTGATATAAGAGTGAGTTGACCCCATATCTATTAAAGCAATAAAGGGCAACCTGTAAATCGAAACGTGCCGTGATTACATCAAAAGGCCGTCCTTGTCTTCTGCGATGAAGCGCATATACGGACACTGGTTGTCTCGCCTCGAGCTACCATTGCCTCGCACGAAGTTCCACGACCTCTACGAGCCATTACCCTTCCATTTGGACCACGGCCCTTATCAATTTCTTTGTTCACCTTTGCCACTGATTAACCCCGACTTCTTCGGGCGATTCTTCTCTGAATTCTTCGGGCAATCCTTGATCATATGGTCTTTAGATCCGCACTTGAAACATCCCCCAGTCTTTTTCCAACATTCTCCCAAGTGCATCTTTCCACATTGGACACAAGCACGATTTTGTCCACCCGTAGCAGTCTGCTGACCTCGCGGTCCATCATTTCTTGGTTTCTTCTGAAAATTCCTGGATGACCCTGAAGACCCAAAGCTTCTCTTATTTCTATTCTGACCTCTGTCCCGGTTCTATCTTTCAGTCCTCTAAACCTCTTCAGCTATTCTTGCTCTTTCCACTAAGATTGCAAAATCTCTTTCACAGTGCGGAGTAATCATCACTCGCAGTTCATCTCTAAGTCCATCCTCAAATCAGACACACCGTTCATATTTCGTAGCCACTATCCCTCTGGCATAACGGCTAAGTCGTAAAAATTTTGCTTCATATTCAGCTATCGACTTGTTTCCTTGCACCAAATTTAGAAATGTCTTCCTCTGAGAGTCGATGTAGCTAGCTCCAATGTATTTTCCTTCGAATTTAATTTTAAAATACCCCCAATCCAGTCGATCCACAGGGGTACTTTCCTTAATAGTGAGCCACCACTGGTAGGCTTCATCACGAAGAAGTGAAATAGCACCTTTCAATTTCTCTTCAGCAGTGCAATCCAAATCGTCCATAATCCTCTCGACTGCCTCCAACCAGTATTCCGCTACATTTGGAGCTACTCCAGATACTCCTCTGAAAACCTCAGCTCCATTCGATCTTAGTCTCTCAGCTACTAACTTTCGAGACCCATTCCAAAACTAGCTTCTGCTACTCGTTCTAAAACTCGCAGCACAGCTTGTGATACTGCGTCACCTCCTTCATTTTGCTCTTGAAAATCCACCCCAACAGCCGGTGGTGGAGCATCATTTTCGGAGCCTTGACCAGATCTAACTGGTTCCAACACAGCTATTCTTCCTCTTCCACGTCCACGAAGACCACGTCCCCTAGAGCTCATGTCTACTACGTGTCTTATCTGTTTTTACGAAAAGTCTTATGTATTAGAATCTTTTCACTTCTTATTAAAAGAAAGTTTTATGAAATAGATATTCAGTGGTTTTTCCGTAGTAGTGTACAAACACCTAGGGTCCATGTCTCTAAAGTTATAGTTTCCTTAAGCTTATCAGACTTTCATATCACTTTATCAATAAAGATACATACCGATGGATGCGGGTGAGAACTCGAGTGCCATGCTCTTATAAAACCATTTTAACTTAAGAAAACTTTCAAAAGTCATTTGGGCCATATTTTGAAAGCGTTGTGGGCTTCACAACCCAAGGCCGAGAGTTTAAAATTGGGCTCGATACTAAGTTGAAACACCACAAACCCGCCCAAAAAGCCTAAGCTGGATTTGATATGTTCCTCGAATCTAACTTTAGCAAATTCTCGTTTTATTTAAGAAAAACTTGATGATTTTGTAGAAGCAGATTAACTTAATATTTTAGGTTGAAATCAAATTTTGTAAAGTAAATTTATGTCTTTTAAAGCGTTATTTTTAGAAGGAATTAATAAATTAAAAGAAAACCAAATTTAAGGAAATTACTTTAAAACATATATATATATATATTAGTGACAAAAACATTTTTTTTAAATTATTTATCGAAAAACCATTTAGTTATTTAATAGATATTTGTCCATGGCAAAATAAAAGTCCAAACACAAAAATTAAAACAGTTTATAGTGGCCTTATTACAAAAATAGCAAACCCATAATAAAGTCTAAGTAGTGAAATTTAATAAGTTTAAATTGGAAAATCTTCAAAATACTTGATATGAGCATTGGCCACCACGGAGTACTTGCTGACCCTATCCATCGCACTACGAATCATCTGAAAAGTTATCCCACAAAAATGGGTGAGTTATAAACTCAATGTGTAACACATACATTAAAAAGCCCATTTTATCATATGCCTTAAAGCCCAAAAATTTCACATATGGCCATAGGCCCATTTAACTCATATTTAGCCCAAAGGCCCATTTAGCTCATATTTAGCCCAAAAGCCCATTTTTATAGCAGATTAAATAATAATCAATTAAATCACATGGATATGTACAAATAATGAAATGCAAACCCGGCCCACCTAAATATCCATCCGCTACACACCACCCGTACCAACCAACACACCGTGGGGATTACTAAATCGACCCTCCATCCGCTACACACCATCGAAGGTAGTTGCTGCAGTCAACATGCACATCGCCATTATAATTTTGTGGCAAGGCCACCAGACAAAGTTGTGACCGAAGTCACCAGATTTCATATTTGTGACCGAAGTCACCAGAAATGTGGTAAAACCACCAGAATACTTCCTCCTTTATCAAATATACCCATATGCCCATGCACATACATATCATTTAGTTTTCATGCGATTTACCCCAAAATCATAATATAATCATACTTATTTCACATTTTATGCATATAGCAAAATTAACGAAATATTGGGGTAAACATACACGAATATCGTATACCTTGAATGGTATCCAAAAATCATTATTTAACACATTATCATAAAATCACATATAAAAATAGATCTATGAGTTTTAATGTAAGGTTACACACATTATGACGGTGAGAATGATACTCTCTCGCTCGTCAACACCTAGTTAATCATCACACTTGGTTAGTATACACTATTACTAATAAAACTATATTTATTGACGAGAGATCTAAATCCTTACCCTTGATTCTCGAACAACCGTTATTTGTGGTTTTTCTCTACTAGATGGATCAAAACCCGCAGATATTCCACCAACTTAAAGTGGTTCGATTGTACGTACTACTTCAAATAACCGATCTTCATTAACAGAGGGTCCACAACCCGGTGGAAAGTCTCTTCTGCCGTCTGACCCTTCGTTTGAAGTTCGATGGTAAAATAGTGCCTCCTCTCTTCCAAACACTCCGTACTGCTCTTTTTTTACCTATCTTGTTAGTCTCAAATCGCCCCTAAAATAAAGTTAATTAGTGATCCATTCTAAAAGAATTTATATGATCGAAATTAATAATCCTTACCTTGGATGATTTCGAAAGATCACTTCTTAAAAGTTGGCTTCTACAAAGATCCTTAAAAATCCTTTTCAAGGATTCGACCTAGGAGAGAAAATAAGAGAATCATAATTCTAAATTGGCCAAAGTAAAAAGAAATAATGAAAACGATTGATGAAAAGTCTTAGTTACCCACTTGAAGATTCGGCCTAAAAACAAAAAGAAAAGAATAAAAATGGATTTGGTAGTTTCGATTTGCACAAAAAAGAAAAGAGAAAAAGATATGGTGATTTATGGCTAAAATAGTTTCGGTTTTCAAAGAAAGAAAAGGAGAAAGAAAATGGAAATAGTATATGATTCGGTTGGCAAAAGAAGATGAAAATAGATGTTGGTTGTTGGTGTTGATAGGAAAATAGTTTCGGTTGAGAGTGAAGAAGAAAGAAAAATGAAAAGAGAAGGAAAAAGAAAAAAAAGAAAAGAGAAAGAGAAAGAGAGATTAAAAGAAAAAGATGATGATGATGATGTTGATTCTCAAAAGAAAAGAGATGTGTTTAGGAATCAATGCACATTCGACCAAGAGGGAGAAATTGAAGAAAAAATGGTGAAAAGATTATAGGATAGTTTCGACTATGAGAGGGAAAGAGAAGAGAGAAATAGAATGAAAAAGAAAAAGAAAATGAGAGAGAATGCTTTTGGTGAAAGATGAATTCGGCACTAGAGATGAAGAAAAGGATAAGTGTCCTCAAAAGTGATAATATTTTGGTATCAAAAGAAGATAAAAATTTGAGAGGAAAAGAAGAAATAAAAGTACCTATTTGGTCAAAAATGCAAAGGCCAAAACAAAGCAAACTTTTTACCAAATGCCAATAGACAAATTTGGCTAAGAGAAAAAAAATATTGGACAAAGGAAAAATGCACAAATGCCAACCTTTTGGTCAACTAAAACCTCCCTAATCCCATACCAAAATTTGGCCAACACAATAGCTTACACAATCCCTTTTTTTCCTCCTTAATTCTTCCCAATCAACCCTAAGATTGCTATCACCATTAACCTCCTCTTTAGCCCCTAAAACCGACTAGGTTCATGGTCAAATGACCATGAACAAGTTTCCAAAACATTGCCCATATATCAAGCCTTTTGTCCCCCCTATCTTATCATCATATCTTGATTCCATGCCATAAGTCTTTAGCTTGCATTTTTCATATGGTCAAATAGCCAAAATTAAAAGAATGCTCATCCTTTCTAGATGAACCTTGGCTGACACTATAGGGAAGGAAACAAAAAAATAAAAATTCTCCCATTTGCTAGCTAGGGGATTCGAACCTCTCCCCTCAAGCACTCATCCATGCATCCTAACCACCTTGCCAATTACTCATCTTATGCTTAAAACTCCTTGTCATTATTTCTTAAAGCCTAACATGCTTAGCTCCATCTTAATTATTAGAAATTAAAAGTTCCACTAAGCATTCACTTAAATAAATGAAGTTAAAAAATAACTTCCGAAACATACTCAATCATAATTAAGCATGCAACATTATTTAATTAAGTAAGATGCATAACCCCTAATTATCAGGATGTTACATTAGGTTTCACCCTAATCGACAAAATCTTGTCACCCTATATCTAGGCGTGCGATCAACTCCTTTTAATTATGCTAGATCTACTCTTAGGCAGGGTTTATTCCTCCTCCACCTAAGCACATCAGATTAAATTAAGCATTATAATTAAGAACAAACTAAGTACTTATCATATAATTTAGAAATCAAATAACAAAATCCATCATAGGTTTCATCCCTTTCAGGTATCTAAAGAGTTTAGTTCATAACAAAATAAGAAAACATCTCAAGAGAAAAGATAAAACAAAACATAAGAAATCCCTAAAACCCCCTGAAGGAATTGAAGAGGAGATCCTCTGTCTTGAGTAGAACTCTGGCTTCGTGAGATGGATCAAGTGGCTATCTTTGAGTAATTCCCTGAATAAAAGCTCTGGCAGAAAACTCTGCCTAAAACTTCCTCCCTTAGAACGGCTGCCTTGGGTTGTTTATATAGGCTCCTTAGATGCTTTACTTGGCTTCTAATTACCTCCTTCAACTAGAATTACTATTGAGGTGTTTAAGTAGACGTAAGAGTATGTTTCTTTGGCTTCAAGCATCCAAATCCGAGTGAAATTGCTTATTCTCGTGGTAGGGGCACGCCTATGGCACACGCCCATGTACATCATCTTCAGGCTGTGTCTCGATTCTGTCGATTGGGGCATGGCCGTGTGAAGTAATTTGACGAGGCACAGTCGTGTGGCTTGAAGTCCAGGCCGTGTCGATTTCCTCTTTGGCCCAAATTAGCTCGTTTTAATCTCGTTTCTCGTTCTTTTTGTCCTCTGGTGCTTTCCTGAGTATAAACATGAAAGGAAATGATTAAAACCACCTTTTTACATAAATCAGGGGCTAAATCATCCAAAAGCATACTAAATATGGGGTTAAAATATGTTACTTTTACGGTTTATCAAATACCCCCACACTTAAGCTTTTGCTTGTCCTCAAGCAAAATTCTCAACTTACAATTAAAACGAACTTTCCATAATTCATAATTCCTATCGATAATGTCTCATCATAATTCATAGATAATTTATACATGGATAATTTAACTCAAAGAACCCTAAAGATTCAATCAAGATAAGTCATACCTCTGTAGTATGAAAACATAGGTGTCTCCTATTATCTAAGTAATTACCTTTAATTCAAAGCCGACAAGGATTGACATCCTTACAAAAGATTCTCTCAAATCACTCGAGGTGTTTAATGTTCAAGAATAAGCACTCATAGGTCGAACCTGAAGAGTTAATCCCATAGGCTTGCTTGAAAATTAAATCTCCACCACTGTATATGATATGATAGACAAATCAAAAGGTCTTTAATCAGGGTTGTAACGGGGCTTGGTTAAGGGTATGGATAAAGGCTGAATTAGAGGGTAAAAATCGAGATCAAATTGACTAATTACCTAATCTAAAAATAATGGACTAGAAATAACTGATTACATCAATTAAAACTTTGAAACTAATAATAATACGAGCTTTTTATTTGATAATTGAAAATTAAATGCACAAACTCACTTCTTATACTAATACTGATTATACTTTGATTTTTTGAAAATTTATTTTTTTATTTTTTTTAAAGAACAAACTAAGTAAATACATAATAATAAAGAAAGAACTTTACCAACTGAAATAAACTAATTAGGAAATTTGATCAATTCAATTCTCGATAGAAGGGTAGTCAAAAGAATGGTGATAACAAATACAAAGGGATTTTGGGTTAATATTAGTGGGTGAGTCAATAAAAAGGTTGTTAGGATTCAACGGGGTTCACTAGGGGTTAATTTGTGAAGGTAGGCTTTTTTTTGGAGTAAGTGAGTTAAATCCTAGGTGCCTTTATCATCTCTGTATATCAAATCAAAAGTGTGGTCTCCACATGTATAAATAAGGCAAGTTCTAGAATGACAGTTCAAAGTTGACACACTCATAATCAATAAAGTGAGCATGAAAAAGAATATATGCTTTATAAGGCTCATAATCTCACAAAAATTATGAGTTTTTTTTTTGCCATCAATCCTTATAAATTCCAAATTTCAAAGTAATACTCAAATTCAGTTCAACGACCCATTAATTTTTAATTTTTAGAAAGTAGACTTATCATGCTCGATTCTATATTATACTTCAAATTTAATCATCAATGCACAATTAACTATGACTTACTCTAAAACATATCAATAACAATCATAAACCATTAGAAATTACATCCTAATTAGTAATATGAGAATGATACTTAAAAACAAGTTTAAAATTCGATTTTTTTTTTTGAGAACAATGAAAAATGAGGCATTAATTTGAGAATAATGCAAAAAAGTTAGGCACTTTTATCCCCCCACACCTAAGATGTACATTGTCCTCAATGTACAAAGATAGATAATAACAATTAATATAAGATCAAAAGAGAGGGAGAGACTGCCACTTCCTAAATTTTGGATGATTTCGAAGTTGGCAGAGGTCGTGGTGACGTTTTTTATGGGCCTGGTGGGGTGATTACCGATGAGCTTTGTGCTAGATAAAGAAATTGGGTAGAATACAAAGATATAGCCTAGAAATCTAAAGAAACATTAATAATATACTAATACTATAATTAAAGGCAAAGAAAATAAAGAGAAAGAGACTAAGAAGAAAACTGAAATTGAAAGAAAAGACTAATGGACTAAGGAATCCTTATTGTTGGATGGTTCGCGAGGTGGGTGTGACCTCCAAGGCTGTGGTGCATGATTCCCAAGCAGCCTTTAGAACCTAAAACCAATAAATTAAAACCAAATAAACTAGATTAAGCATAAGAGAGTCAAAGGGAAGGAAATTGAAGCAAAAGAGAAAAATAAAATAAAAACAATATGGTCTCAAAGACCCTTGGCTTATTGTTTGAATGAAGCGGCCGGCATGAACTTATGTAGATCGGTCTCCCATAGGGAGATTGTGCTTGCCTTCTTTTGCTTCTTTGGCATGGTTTTTGTGTTTGCTCAAGAGTCTTGACACTTTTTCTGAAGGAAGAAATAAAATTTTGAAGGAAAAAGAAAGGAGAAAGAAGAAATAGAATAGGAAGAAGAGGAAGGGCTGTGGGGTTTAAATAGTATTTCAAATTTGGCACGTTCCCACGCCCGGGGTTTAATGGTGTGTCGATTCACATGGCTGTCTCACACGGTCATGGTGTGGAGCGTGTTGCATTGCCCATGCCCGTTCTTGATGTTCCATGTCCGTGTCTGAGTAGTCAGTGTCGACCACGGTGGCATCGCATGGCCAGGGGGCTGGCGTGTTGAGTCTCCCACGCCCGTTCCTTAGTCAGCCACGCCCGTTTGGAGATAGTCAGTAGCTTCACACGGTTTAGGGGCACAGTCGAGCTGATCTGTCAGTGCCCGTAGGGAAGGGTGGTTGGGCCCGTGACGTCTGACGGTGGTTGGCCTGAATTGCACGGCCTCTGCTCTGTCAGTGTAGTGGTTTGGTGGCCCACACGACCATGGACACGACCGTGTGTCAGGCCGTATGGCCTGGAAATATGCACTTTTGTGTTAGTTTACAACTAATTATTTAGAAAATAAGGATGGAAGAAAAGAAACTTAAAATAAATTTGAAAAAAATTGAGTTAGTGCTCGAGTTGCCTCCCGAGAAGCGCTCGTTTATAGTCTTAAGCTAGACTGTCCTCGTATTTGAAAATTTTAGAGAGGTTTAAAGGTTTGAATATCTTCTCTCATGCTCACAGTTCTATTTTTGAGACAAAGTTGAAGTTGAGAAGCATTTACCTTGTGATTGCTAAATATTGAATTGCTTACCTCGACTATTTTGTGTGGGAAGATATCGTGTACTTTAAGAAGAGTTTCACCCTCTGCCCTCAGGTCTGTTAAAGTGATGTAGGGATCGGCTTTGTCTAACAGTACCTAGTCTCCTATTTTAAAGTGATTTGATGTCCCTACGAGCTTTTCTGGCGGTTCCTCTGGTTTTACTTTGTGTGGATCTAGCTTTTCTTTGACTTGTGTCTCCTGCTCTTCTAAATTGTCGACCCTAAGATTTTGTTCCCTGTGTGATTCTTCTTTATCGACTTGGGGGCTATGAGTTGGCTCAATTTTGATGCCTTGTGATGTTTCCTGTAGTGAAGGTTGAACAATTTGATTATCTATTGAAGTGACTTTCTTACCTTCATCATCTGTTGTTCTGGCTGAGTCGAGATCTTGAAGCTTAATCGATTCATCTCTTACGTGAAGTATGAGTTCTCTTGTGGCAACATCAATTTTAGTTCTAGCAGTTGCTAGGAAAGGTCTTCCTAGTATTAAAGGGATTGAATTATCTTCATCCATGTCTAAAACAACAAAATCTACTGGGAAAACAAATTTATCAATTTTTTCAAGAACATTTTCAATAATGCCCCTAGGAATTCTAACAGTTTTATCAGCTAGTTGAATACTCATCCTAGTTTGTTTCGGCTTCCCTAGACCTAGTCGTTTAAACAATACATAAGGTATGACATTTATACTTGCCCCTAGATCAGCTAACGCATTATCAATAGTTAAACTACCAATTAAGCCTGGAATCATAAAACTCCCTGGATCTTTTTGTTTCTGTGGTAGTCTACTCTGTAACATTACCGAGCATGTTGCGTTTAGTTCCACTTAGTGCTCTTCGTCTATTTTGTATTTGTTTGTCAAGAGTTGTCTTAAAAAATTCCTCGAGTCTAGTATCTGGAAGAGAGCTTCAAGAAGGGGTAAGTTAATATGTAATTTCTTTAAAAGTTTAAGAAACTTACCGAACTGTTCCTCTGAATCATCTCCTTTCAATGCTTCGGGATAAGGTATGCGAGGTTTGTATTCTTTGATTATTGGTTTTGGCTCTTCGTGTGCTACCTCTATTTTACCATTTTTTTCCTTAGTTTCTTGTGCCTTGGTGGGCTCGTCTACCTTTGTACCCTCTTGAGCTATGATGGCTTAGATCTGTTCTTTTGGGTTTATTTCTGTGTTGCTTGGTATACGTCCTTGTTGACGTTCAGAAATCAGCTTTGTGAGATGTCCCACTAACCTAGTAAGTTCTCCAATTTGATTCTTGATCCCTTTGATCGATTTTTGTTGTTCATCAAGTGCTACTTCAGTATTTTGGAAATGAGAATCTGTAGCTGCCATGAATTTCGTCAGCATCTCTTCGAGGTTTGATTTCTTCTCTTGTGGATATTGCTGATTTTGATAATTTGGAGGAGGTTGCTGCCTTTATTTTCCCTATTTTCTTTATCCTCCCCACGAAAAATTTGGGTGGTTCCTTCAACCTGTGTTATAAGTGTTACCATAAGGATTATTATTGGATTTAAAATTGTTACCTATATAGTTTGTCTGCTCATGTTCTACTAGTAGTTGGTAGGGTGGGTACTCAGGATTGGCCACATTCCCACTTGCTTCGCATTGCATTACTGGATGTACCTGCGAAGAACATAAATTATCAAGCTTTTTATTCATCATCTCCACTGTTGTGACATTATTCTTGTGTCTATGTTAAAAACTTCGGCTGATTTTGTCGGTTTGGCCCTTGTAATTTGCCATTGATAGGTATTCAACAACATCTCTTCAATAAAGTCGTAAGCTGCTTCAGGAGTTTTCTTATTCAAAGTTCCACCGGCTGATGAGTCAATCATTTGCCTCGTTGAAGAATTCACATCGTTGTAAAAAGTTTGGACTTGAAGCCACAAAGGAAATCCGTGGTGTGGACATCTTCTCAGTAGATCCTTATAGTTTTGATCGTGTCAAACAGTTGAGTTTTAATATTTATAAAAAGAATGATCGAACCTGTAGACTAACTATGACAACGATAGAGGCAAGTGTACCTATTGAACAGTAGTATAGTTTAGGCAAGAGTATCTTATTGAACCCACAAGAACCTAAAAGTACTACTACTCACTTTCTTTCTATTATTTAGCCTAAAATATGGAGTGATTGGTTTATTAATCTAAAAAAATAATGAAATACTTAAACTAAATGCAAAGATAAAAGAATGAAACTTTGGGAAAAGACTGTGGAAAAACTCAGTTGATTATGACGATACCATCAAGAAGAATCCACCTATGACTTCTCTTGTTATCTAACTTTTAATTCATATGACTTCTTTACTTAGCTTGATCCGTGAGACTCTCTAACCTATATTAAACCCTCTCTCGAGGAGAATAATGTCTAACCTTAGGTTAATTAGTGGAACTCTCGTTCTCTTATAATGACCCCCTAAGGAAGTAGTAAATCGATCAATAGGCTCCCATATTAGGTTTCACCCTAATCTGGCAATGTCTTGTCACCCTATCTCTAGGCACTCGATCAACTCCACTTAATTATGTTAGATCTACTCTTAGGCAGGGTCTATTCCTCCTCCACCTAAGCACATCAGATTAAATTAAGCAACATAATTAAGAACAAACTAAGTACTTATCATATAATTTAGAAATCAAATAACAAAATCCATCATAGGTTTCATCCCCTTCAAGTATCTAAAGGGTTTAGTTCATAACAAAATAAGAAAAAATCGCAAGATAAAAGATAAAACAAAACATAAGAACTCCCTAAAACCCCCTGAAGGAATTGAAGAGGAGATCCTCTATCTTGAGTAGAACTCTGGCTTCTTGAGATGGATCAACTGGCTATCTTAGAGTAATTCCCTAAATAAAAGCTCTGGCAAAAAACTCTGCCTAAAAACTCCCCTAGAATGACTACCTTGGGTTGTTTATATAGGCTCCTTAGATGCTTTACTTGGCTCCTAGGTACCTCTTTCAAGTAGAATTAGTATTAAGGTGTTTAAGTGCACTTAGGAGTATGTTTCTTTGGCTTCAAGCATCCAAATCTGAGTGAAATTGCTCAATCCCGTAACAGGGGCACGGAAATGGTACATGCCCGTGTAAATCATCTTCAGGCCATGTGTGTAACACCCCAAACCTGGCCTAGAAGTTAGGCCCGAATCTAGCGTGTCACATTAGGGTGCTTTTTGAGAAACCATGGTTCCATTTGAAAACCATTCTTGATATTAAAAACTAAAGTCCCAGTTTGCATTTTTTTTCATTATTAATCGACATTTATTAAAAAGTTATTACCGAAAAAAACTTTGTTTATTGCGAAAACTTAATTAAAATGACTGACTTATGAAAACATTATGTTTACGACCTATTCGCGAAAGCGTAATATTTTGAAAGCATATATTGTTTTGGAAAATCGTGATACAAAGTTTAGCATATTTAAAACATAATAAACTAAAAATCCAAAACTAAAACCAGAATTTAAGAGAGGCCTTATTATAAAATATTAACCCAAGTTAAAAATAAGTAAAATACTAGAGTCTAAAATTACTCGTAGTGTGGCCACCTCCGAGTCCTACAAAGACGTCGAACCGCCATCGAGGATTACCCGAGAAAAATATTAAAAATAGGGTGTGAGTTTACGAAAACTCATGTGCATAACCCTCATCAATAAGAACATAAATCACAACAGTTCGGGCTGAAGCCCATTTCAGTAACGGTGGCAATTGGGCCTTAGCCCATAAAAGCCTCAGTTGGGCCTTAACCCATAAATGTCACAAATCATATTTATCTGGGCCTGAGCCCATCTCAAATTAAACCACATATGTAATGCATTAATGCCCATACCAACCCTACACTCCTGTGGGGATTTAATCGACCCACCCATCCCTACACTCCTTATGTAGCACCGGTTACGGCACTAACTTATCGGCAAAGATAGTCGCTTTCGGTGGCTAAAAGCCTTTGGTGGATCCACAATCGTCAAGCGACCATGCGATCCTATCTGCACTTCCCCTTTTGAATAATCCCATCCCCATGCAACATAATAACACATGAATGCAACATACAATAATAATCACACGATAACAATCATAAATCACATACAAGAATAATCATATAACATGTAGGGATGTTTTCGTCATTTTTTGCCCTCTAGGGGCATATCGATCATTTTACCCATCGAGGCTATTTCCATAATTTACCTACCAAGGGCATTTTCATAATTTACCTACCAAGGGTATTTTTGTAATTTACCTACCAAGGGTATTTCGGTAATTCTACAAACTAGGGATATTCTAGTAATTTTACAAATCAGGGGTATTTCAGTAATTTTACAAACTAGGGGTATTTTGGTAATTTTGTAAATTAGGGGTATTTCGATAATTTCACAAATTAGAGTATTTCAGTAATTTTGTAAACTAGGGGTATTTTGGTAATTTTGTAATCTGGGGGTATTTCGATAATTTCACAAATTAGGGTATTTTGGTTATTTTGTAAAATAAGGGTATTTTGGTAATTTTGTAATTCAGGGGTATTTCGATAATTTCACAAATTGGGGGTATTTCGGTCCCTTTCGGGTTTTAGTTATGAACTTTGGCCCATCAACAGGTCCTCACGCCTAAAGTGAACAGACAGTACGCACCAGGTAGGATTCCAAAGAAGAGGAGGTGGGCCACTAGGGCCGCTTAAGTACCAAGCTCTCCCTAGATCCAATCCTAGACATGCGTATGCCCGTTGCCACACCCTAACCCAACGGCTTGTTCACAGACATGTTTAATTAGAGAAATTAAGTCTTATGGAATTTAAGAGTTGTTCAAACTAGACCTAAGGTCCATAAACCCTAACATATATGTCTACGTCCCCATAAGCCCAAATCACTCCCTTACGGCCCATTAGGCCCAAATCTCATCATATGGCCTATTAGGCCCAAAACAAATCCAATTCATGTATCATGCATGACTAATTCAATTCGTATAACCAACCAAACCATTTCATCAAACTTAGCCTCGGGGCCTACCGGGCCTATTTAGCCACTTTCGACTTTTTGGCTTTGCCGATATCGTGTGTGTAGTGTTTGTACACACTTGGTAACCACGCGCGCTGCAAACCCTTTAGTCACGAACCTACAATCGACATCACCTAACAATTAATCATAAATTAATATACACTTATCAGAAATTGAAACCTCATCGTAACCTTATCGTGCACCTCACGTTATAGTAGCCCTTCCTTCGCTACTATACCAAGGTATATTAACTCTCCTCATAGAATGTACTCTATATATAGCTAGCTTCTCACCTTCCTTCTTTGTATCTTACCAATGTGGATCCCTCCATTAGTAGAGTTTGAATCCAACTCAAATTCTTCTCATCCAATCCGCAAAATAAATACTCCCTTGCTTGTCATGAGATTCGAACCCATGCTCCCTTGCACCCTTAATGATGCCTTGCCACTAGACCACTCACTTTCTTGTGTCTAAAATCATGCGCAACTAAATATAACCCTATGGCAAAATTCTAGAGTCCATTTAAAAAGAAATCTAAAATGCAAGAGCCAAGACTTGAACCTTGGACCTCCTTCCTTCCTTGTGGCGTCACCCCCATGTCTCTTATGTGGCATCACTTTGCCACTACACCACACACTCCACTTCTGTCATTTTTCTCCACATTTTATTCTTAAAGCCTACTACTAACTCTCAGGGTTTTATTCACCTAAAACCAAAATTTTCCTAAAGCCAAAGTTTGAACTCGGGACTTCATAGAAACCCTCTAATATTCCAAAATCACTCACCTAATAGGTCCAACTAGCACTAAAGCCGTTCTCTTGTTCTCAAAAATTTTAAACGCTCCTACGCCTAAAGCCTAATGGGCCCAATCCTACTAGGCCCAACTTTGGGATGTTACAAGTCGTCGATTACATTGATTGAGGCATCACTGGTAGCACCCACTGTGTAAGTCGAGATTTAGGCTGTGCTTTAGGTCTGTCGATTGGGACACGGCCATGCAAATCATGCTTGGGGCATGTTTTTGAATGATTGGCAAGGCACGGCCGTGTGACTTGAAGTCTAGGCCGTGCCAAGTTCTTGGGTTGGCCCAATTTGGTCCGTTTTAAGCCCGTTTCTCATTCTTTTCATTCTCGGGTGCTTTCCTGAGTATAAGACATGAAAAGAAAGGATTAAGAGCACCTTTTTACATATATTGAGGGCTAGATCATCCAAAAGCATACTAAATGTGGGGTTAAAATATGTTACTTTTACGGTTTATCAAATACCCCCACACTTAATCTTTTGCTTGTCCTCAAGCAAAATTCTCAACTTACAATTAAAACGAACTTTCCATAATTCATAATTCTTATCGACAATGTCTCATCATAATTCATAGATAATTTATACATGGATAATTCAACTGAAAGAGCCCTAAAGATTCAATTACGATAAGTCATACCTTTGTAGTAGAAAACATAGGTGTCTCCCCTTATCTGAATAATTACCTTTAATTTAAAACTGAAAAGGATTGACATCCTCACTGAAGGTTCACTCAAATCACTCAATGTGTTTAAGGTTCAAGAATAAGCACTCATAAGTCGAACCTGAAAAGTTAATCCCATAGGCTTGCCTAAAAATCAAATATCCACCACTGTATATGAGATGATACACAGATCCAAATGTCTTTATCAGGGTTGTAACGGGGCTAAGGTTAAGGTGTGGATAAAGGCTGAATTAGAAGGTTAGAATTGAGATCGAATTGACAAGTTACCTAACTAAAAATAATGAACTAATATAAGTACTTACATCGAATGAAAACTAATAATACCTACTATTGATAATTACTCTATAACAAAGAGGATTTTCATCACTTAAAATTTGATAATACTTTAATCTGAGCTTTTTCTTCAACAATTGGAGTTTAAATGCTCTAAGCTCTTTTATATACTACTAGTATTGAATAAACTTGGATTTTTTTATGAACAAACTAAAATATTACATCATAAATGATAAATGTATCTAATGAACTAATATAATTGGGTAATTTAATCAAAACAAATTCAAAGGGATTTTGGGTTATTATTAGTGGGTGAGTCAATAAAAAGGTTGTTAGGATTCAATGGGGTTCACTAGGGGTTAATTTGTGAAGGTAGGCTTTTTATGGAGTAAGTGGGTTAAACTTAGGTGCCTTTATCATCTCAGTATATCAAATCATTAATGTGGTCTCGACTTGTATAAACGAGGCAAGTTCTAGAATAACAGTTCAAAGTTGACACACTCATAATTAATAAAGTGAGCACGAAAAGAATATATGCTCTATAAGGCCCAAAATCTCACAAAAATTATAGGTGTTTTTGACATCAATCCTTATAAATTCCAAATTTCAAGGCAGTACTCAAATTCAGTTCAACAACCTATCAATTTTAATTTTTAGAAAGTAGGCTTATCATGTTTGATTCTCTAGTATTCTTCAAATTTAATCATCAATGCACAATTAACTATGACTTACTCTAAAACATATCAATAATAATCATAAATCATCATAAGTTTCATCCTAATCAGTAATATAAGAAAAATACTTTCGAACAAGTTTTAAAATTCTGGATTAATGAAAAATTAGGCATTAAATTGAGAATTATGCAAAACGTTAGGCACTTTTAGCCCCCCACACTTAAGTTGTACATTGCCCTCAATGTACAAAGATAGGTAATAACAATTAATATAAGATCAAAAGAGATGGATAGGGTGCCACTTCCTAAATTTTGGGTAATTTCCGGAGGATGGCAGAGAAATATAAGTTGGAGGGGCCGGTCTGGTGTGGTGTCTACCGATGATCTTTTTGCTAGAAAAAGAAATTGGGTAGCCTGCAAAGATATAGCCAAGAAGTCTAAAGAACCATTAATAATATACTAATATTATAATTAAAGACAAAGGAAATAAAGAGAAGGAGACTAAGAAGAAAACTGAAATTGAAAGAAAAGACTAATAGACTAAGGAGTCCTTGTTGTTGGATGGTTCGCGAGGTGAGTGTGACCTCTAAGGCTGTGGTGCGTGTTTCATAAGTAGCCTTTAGAACCTAAAACCAAGAAACTAAATTAAAATGAACTAAACTAAGAATAAGATTGTTAAAGAGTAGGAAATTGAATCAAAAGAGAAAAAGAATATAAAAACTATATGGTCTTAAAGACCCTTGGCTTGTTGTTTGAATGAAGCGGCCAGCATGAACTTATATAGATCGGTCTCCCTTAGGGAGATTGTGATTGGCCTCTTATGCTTCTTCAGCATGATTTTAGTGTAGCTCAAGTGTCTGAACACCTTTTCTAATGCAATACAGAAAAATTGAAAGAAAAAGGAGGAAAGAAGATGGGGGAAAGGGGAAGGGCTGTGGGGGGTTAAATAGATTTTTGCTTCTGACGCTGTCCCATGCTCGTGTATCTAGGGCATGCTGCTTTGCATAGCTATATTGAACGGCCGTGTTTGGAGGCGTGTTGGAGTGCCACGCCCGTTTCTATAATGGTAGTGTTGACCCACGACCGCCTCGCACGGCCGTGGTGGGGTAGGTGAGCCCGCGACTCCTGCAGTTGGTTAGGGTAGGATTCGCACGGCCTCTGCTATGTCAGTACGGTGATTTGGAGTACCCACATGGCCACGGCCACGGCCTTGTGCTAGACTATTGGTCTGGGAATCTATAATTTTTCAATTTATTAAATTCTAAAAGATAAAATAGAGATAAGAATAAAACTAAAACTACCAAATATAAATTATTGTTAGTACTAGGGTTGCCTCTCGAAAAGCGCTCGTTTATAGTCTTAAGCTAGACTCTTCGAAAAAAAATTTAGGGAGGTTTAAAGGTTTGAACATCTTCCCTCATGCTTATAGTTCTATTTTCATGACAAAGTTCAAGTCAAGAAGCGTTTACCTTGGAGGTGTCGAATGTTAAGTTGCTTACCTCGACTGTTTCGTATGGGAAAATATTGTGTACCTCAAAAAGAATTTCTCCCTTTGGTTTCGGGTCTGTTGAAGTGATGTGGGGATCTGCTTTGTCCCTATTTTGATAGTCCCTAGTCTCCTATTTTGAAATGGTTTGATGTCCTTACGATCTTTTTGGGCGGTTCATTTGGTTTTACTTTTTGTGGATCTGGCTTTTCTTTGACTTGTACCTTCTGCTCTTCAAACATGTCAAGCCTAAGGTATTGTCCTTGTAGGATTTTCTTTGCTGTTTTAGGACTTATGAGCCGGCTCAGGGTTGTCTTTATGTGGTGTTTCCTATGATGAAAGCTGAACAATTTCATTATCTATTGAAGTGACTTTCTTACCTTCATCATCTGTTGTTCTGGTCGAGTCGAGAGCTTGAAGCTTAATCAATTCATCTCTTACGTAAAGTATGAGCTCGCCTGTGGCAACATCAATTTTAGTCTTGGCAGCTGCTAGAAAAGGTCTTCCTAGAATTAAGGGGATTGAATTATCCTCATCCATGTCTAAAACAACAAAATCTACTAGGAAAACAAATTTATCGATTTTTACAAGCACATCTTCAATAATGCCCCTAGAATTCTAACAGTTTTATCAACTAGTTGAATACTCATCCTAGTTTGTTTGGGCTTCCCTAGACCTAGTCGTTTAAACAATGCATAAGGCAAGACATTTATACTTGCCCCTAGATCAGCTAACGCATTATCAATAGTTAAACTACCAATTAAACATGGAATTGTAAAACTCCCTAGATCTTTTTGTTTTTGTGGTAGTCTATCTTGTAACATTGCCGAGCATGTTGCGTTTAGTTCCACGTGGTGCTCTTTGTCTATTTTGCATTTGTTTATCAAGAGCTGCCTTAGAAATTTCCTCTAGTCTGGCATCTGGAAAAGAGCATCAAGAAGGAGTAAGTTAATATGTAATTTCTTTAAAAGTTTAAGACACTTACTGAACTATTCCTCTGAATCATCTCCTTTCAATGCTTCGGGATAAGTATGCGAGGTTTGTATTCTTTGATTATTGGTTTTGGCTTTTCATGTGCTACCTCTATTTTACCCTTTTCTTCCTTGGTTTCTTGAGCCGTGGTGTGCTCGTCTACTTTTGTACCCTATTGAGGTGTGATGGCTTGGATCTGTTCTTTTGGGTTTATTTTTGTGTTGCTTGGTAGACGTCCTTGTTGATGTTCAGAAATCAGCTTCGTGAGATGTCCCACTGACTTAGTAAGTTCTCCAATTTGATTCTCGATCCCTTTGATCGATTTTTGTTGTTCATCAAGTGCTACTCAGTCTTTTGGAGACGAGAATCTATAGCTGCCATGAATTTCGTCAGCTTCTCTTCAAGGTTTGATTTCTTCTCTTGTGGATATTGCTGATTTTGATAATTTGGAGGAGGTTGCTGCCTTTGTTTT
Source organism: Gossypium rotundifolium (assembly GCA_025506655.1). Lineage (NCBI taxonomy): Eukaryota > Viridiplantae > Streptophyta > Magnoliopsida > Malvales > Malvaceae > Gossypium > Gossypium rotundifolium. Next base: position 110,598,838 of record CP106724.1, on the reverse strand, counting down.
CCTTGATTTCCTTATCCTCCCCACGAAAAATTTGGGTGGTTCCTCCAACCTGTGTTATAAGTGTTACCATAAGGATTATTATTGGATCTGAAATTGTTACCTATATAGTTTGTCTGCTCATGTTCTTCTCCTGGTTGGTAGGGTGGGTACTCAGGATTGACCACATTCCCACTTGCTTCGCATTGCATTACTAGATGTACCTGCGAAGAACATAAATTATCAAGCTTTTTATTCATCATCTCTACCTGTGTTGACAACATTGTTACTACGTCTATGCTAAAAACTCCAGCTGATTTTGTCGGTTTGGCCCTTGTAATTTGCCAATGATAGGTATTCAACAACATCTCTTCAATAAAGTCGTAAGCTACTTCAGGAGTTTTGTTAATCAAAGTTCCACTGGCTGATGAGTCAATCATTTACCTCGTTGAAGAATTCACACCGTTGTAAAAAGTTTGGACTTGAAACCACGAAGGTAATCTGTGGTGTGGACATCTTCTCAGGAGATCCTCATATCTTTCACATGCATCATATAATGTTTCTGCGTCATTCTGCACAAAATAAGATATGTCATTCCTAAATTTTGCCGTTTTGGCTGGTGGAAAGTATTTTAAAAGAAATTTTTCAGTCATTTGATCCCATGTGGTGATTGAACCTCGTGGTAACGAGTTGAAACACTGCTTTGCTTTATTCATTAATGAAAAGGGAAATAACCGAAGACGTATGGCATCATGAGAAATGCCATTTATTTTTAAGGTATCACAAAACTCTAAGAAATTAGCTGTACGAGTATTTGGATCTTTGTTTTGCAAACCATCAAATTGCATAGACTGTTGAATCATTTGTCTTGTATTAGGCTTTAATTCAAAATTATTAATAGCTATAGCAGGCCAAACAATACTAGGTTCTACTCCTCTCCAATTAGGTTTAGCATAATCATACATAGTACGCGGAGCATTCTGTTCTTGCACATTTGGCGGTGGATTGTTTTCATCTATCCCTTCAGTAGGAGTGGATCTGTCTTGTTCTTCTCTTTGGTAGTCTAGAGCTCGTCTAATTTCTCTGCGATTTCTACGAGCGGTAGCTTTAATGTCACTTTCGTACGCTAAAGGTCCTCTCGGGTTCCTTCTAGTCATAAATTAGAGGTACCTGCTAGGAGAAGAAAGAAAGAAATTTAGTGTAAATAAAAATTTAAACTAAAAATAAAAGTAAATTGTGAGAAAAACAATAATGGCTAAAGTAAAAGAAATAAAGCTTTCTTAAAATTTTAGTGATCCTCGGCAACGGCGCCAAAAACTTGATCGTATCAAACAGTCGAGTTTTAATATTTATAAAAAGAATGATTGAACCTGTAGACTAACTATGACAACCATAGAGGCAAGAGTATCTTATCGAACCCATGAGAACCTAAAAGTACTACTACTCACATTCTTTCTATTATTTAGCCTGAAATATGGAGTGATTGGTTTATTAATCTAAAAAACTAATGAAATACTTAAACTAAATGCAAATATAAAAGAATGAAACTTTGGGAAAAGACTGTGGAAAAACTCAGTTGATTACGACGATACCTTCAGGAAAAATCCACCTATGACTTCTCTTGTTATCTAACTTTTAATTCATATGACTTCTTTACTTAGCTTGATCCGTGAGACTCCCTAACCTATATTAAACCCTCTCTCTAGGCGAATAACATCTAACCTTAGGTTAATTAGTGGAACTCTCGTTCTCTTATAATAACCCCCTGAGGAAGCAGTAAATCAATTAATAGACTCCCATATTAGGTTTCACCCCAATCTGGCAAAATCTCGTAACCCTGTCTCTAGGCACTCGATCAATTCCGCTTAATTATGTTAGATCTACTCTTAGGCAGGGTCTATTCCTCCTCCACCTAAGCATATTAGATTAAATTAAGCAACATAATTAAGAACAAACTAAGTACTTATCATATAATTTAGAAATCAAATAACAAAATCCGTCATAGGTTTCATCCCCTTCAAGTATCTGAAGGGTTTAGTTCATAACAAAATAAGAAAACATCACAAGAGAAAAGATAAAACAAAACATAAGAACTCCCTAAAACCCCCTAAAGGAATTGAAGAGGAGATCCTCTGTCTTGAGTAGAACTCCGGCTTCTTAAGATGGATCAACTTGCTATCTTCGAGTAATTCCCTGAATAAAAGCTCTGGCAGAAAACTCTGCCTAAAAACTCCCCTAGAACGACTGCCTTGGGTTGTTTATATAGGCTCCTTAGATGCTTTACTTGGCTCCTAAGTACCTATTTCAAGTAGAATTACTATTAAGGTGTTTATGTGGACTTAGGAGTATGTTTCTTTGGCTTCAAGCATCCAAATCTGACTGAAATTGCTCATTCCCGTAGCAGGGGCACGGCCATGGTACATGCCCATGTAAATCATCTTCAGGCCATGTGTTGATTCTGTGGATTGAGGCACGGCCGTGTAAGTCGGGATTCATGCCGTGCTTTAGGTCTGTCGATTGGGACACGATCATGAAAATCATGCTTGGGGCGTGCCTTTGAATGATTGGTGAGGCACGGCCGTGTGACTTGAAGTCCAGGCCATGCCAAGTTCTTGGGTAGGCCTAATTTGGTCTGTTTTAAGGTTGTTTCTAATTCTTTTTGTTCTCGGGTGCTTTCCTGAGTATAAGACATGAAAAGAAAGGATGAAGAGCACATTTTTACGTAAATTGAGGGCTAAATCATCCAAAACCATACTAAATGTGGGATTAAAATATGTTACTTTTACGATTTATCAATCTTTCCCATGCATCATATAATGTTTCTGCGTCATTCTGCATAAAAGTAGATATGTCATTCATAAATTTGGCTGTTTTGGCTGGTGGAAAGTATTTTAAAAGAAATTTTTTGGTCATTTGATCCCATGTGGTGATTGACCTTCGTGGTAACGAGTTCAACCACTGCTTTGCTTTATTCCTTAATGAAAAGGAAATAACTGAAGCCGTATGGCATCATCAGAAACGCCCTTTATTTTGAAGGTATCACAGAACTCTAAGAAATTAGCTATATGAGTATTTGGGTCTTCGTCCTGCAAACCATCAAATTGAACAAATTGTTGAATCATTTGTATTGTATTAGGCTTTAATTCAAAATTGTTAGCAGCTATAGCAGGCTTGACAATACTAGATTCTGCTCCTGTCAAATTAGGTTTAGCATAATCATACATAGTACGAGGAGCATTTTGTTCTTGCACATTTGGCGGTGGATTGTTTTTGTCCATGCCTTCAGTAGGATTGGATCTATCTTTATCTTCTCTTTGGTAGTCTAGAGCTCTTCTAGTTTCTTTATGATTTCTACGAGCGATAGCTTCAATGTCACTTTCGTACACTAAAGGTCCTCTCGGGTTCCTTCTAGTCATAAACTAGAGGCACCTGCTAGGAGAAGAAAGAAAGAAATTTAGTGTAAATAAAAATTTAACCTAAGCTAAAAATAAAAGTAAATTGTGAAAAAATAATAAAATAATAGCTAAAGTAATTGAAATAGAGCTTTCTTAATATTTTTGTTTCCCCCGGCAACGGTGCCAAAAACTTGATCCTGTCAAACAGTCGAGTTTTAATATTTATAAAGAATGATCGAATCTATAGACTAACTATGACAACGATTGAGGCAAGTGCACCTATCGAACAATAGTATAGTTTAGGCAAGATTATTTTATCGAATCTAAAAGTACTACTACTCACTTTCTTTCTATTATTTAGCCTAAAATATGGAGTGATTTATTAATCTAGAACTAATGAAAAACTAAACTAGATGCAAAGACAAAAGAATGAAACTTTGGGAAAAGACTGTGGAAAAACTCAGTTGATTTTAGACGATACCCTCAGGAAGAATCCACCTATGACTTCTCTTCTTATCAGTGGACTCCCATTTAAGGTTTCACCCTAATCCGACAAAATATCATCACCTTATCTCTAGGTGTGCGATCATCTCCTCTTAATTATGCTAGATCTACTCTTAGGCAGGGTCTATTCCTCCTCCACCTAAGCACATCAGATTAAATTAAGCAACATAATTAAGAACAAACTAAGTACTTATTATATATTTTAGAAATCAAATAACAAAATCCATCATAGGTTTCATCCCCTTCAGGTATCTGAAGGGTTTAGTTCATAACAAAATAAGAAAACATCTCAAGGGAAAAGATAAAACAAAATATAAGAAATCCCTAAAACCCCCTGAAGGAATTGAAGTGGAGATCCTCTGTCTTGAGTAGAACTCCGGCTTCTTGAGATGGATCAACTGGCTATCTTCGAGTAATTTCCTGAATAAAAGCTCTGGCAGAAAACTCTACCCAAAACTTCCTCCCTTAGAACGGCTACCTTTGGTTGTTTATATAGGCTCCTTAGATGCTTTACTTGGCTCCTAAGTACCTCCTTCAAGTAGAATTACTATTAAGGTGTTTAAGTATACTTAGGAGTATGTTTCTTTGAATTCAAGCGTCCAAAACCGAGTGAAATTGCTTATTCTTGTGGCAGGGGCACGCCCATCGCACATGCCCATGTACATCGTCTTCAGGCCGTGTCTTGATTCTGTCGATTGGGGCACGCCCGTGGAAATCGTGGCATGGCCGTGTGAAGTAATTTGACGAGGCACGATCGTGTGGCTTGAAGTTCAGGCCGTGTTGATTTCCTCTTTGGCCCAAATTGGCCCGTTTTAAGCCCATTTCTCGTTCTTTTAGTCCTCGGATGCTTTCCTAAGTATAAACATGAAAGGAAAGGATTAAAAGCACCTTTTTACATAAATTAAGGGCTAAATCATCCAAAAGCATACGAAATATGGGATTAAAATATGTTACTTTTACGGTTTATCAATGACACAGTCTAATACCATTCAATAGTACATCATTGTAATAACAAATTCCTTACCCGATTCAGGTTGAACCATAATTAGTGCTTCAGTCATCAGGGCTTCCAACTGATCACAACTTTGCTAACATTTTTCAGCCCATTCAAATCTTACATCTTTCTGTAATATTCATATCATTGATGTAGCTATCATAGAAAACATTTCCACAAAAATTAAAAAGGATATCAAAGCTTTAAATTATTCCGAGGTCACAATTGTCAGATAGGTTAATACCATAATACTATAATTTATCTGACATTTGCATAATGTAGATGGAGCAATACCTCAACTTCAATAATATTTTTTAGATAAAAGATGAAAACCAATGGTGGATCCGTTATCAACCAGTGCAATAATATAGTTTCTATCATCTGTGATCTCTATCACCATACTTCATGATTGAATCAATATCAATGAAGAGATTGATGATATCTCAAAGAATATCTTTCACAAGTAACCCATGTTTGCATAATAAAGAGATTGATGATATCTTAGAGAAAATTTAGAAGAGTAATATCACACTTACCTTGTAGAAATAAATGTGATAAAGATAATATAATTTGCACATTCGTAATTCAGGGCTTCAATCTGTAGAAGTAGAAAATAACATTACATGAACTTTATCATCAAATCTTATATCAATTATGATGAATTAGAAAGCCTAAGTATGATGAAGCAATACCACTCATGAATTAACCAGACTTAAAGTAATTCCATCTATCATAATTTCCTAGTCTTTCAATATGATAAATATGACATCTGAACATGCACAATTTCATATGCCTCTGAGAATAATAGAACTTATAGATTACCTAGAAGATATTGCTATCATATCATCGATTATAATAGATGTATTCAATTATCTTTGCAATTTCATCACTATTCCACTAACTAATAAAGTCATCGATAATCTTACATTATTCAATTCACTCAAAGAGTCAATTCAGAAGATTTTTTGGGTAATCTGTTCTGTAAATATCACACCTGAATAAGTTGATTACTCATGAATAACTTCTTCCTTAACAATAACATCACATATTCAGAAAAATCATCAGAAAAATCTGATATCTCTTTTAATACCATATTTACTTACTAACCTATTCTCAATTCTAACTACATCATTAATCATTCAACCTTTGAACTCTTCTTTCACACTTATGAACTTAGTCAACATAAATCCTGTGAATTTTCATCATATGAAACTGTATTGGTAAGAGGGTGGAGATCGTAAGCCTCAAAATTTAACCTTCATATATATAATTATATAACATAACATTTATCATTCCTATATACTATAAAACATTTATCATACCTTTTCAAATTCTATTTCATCATAAGTAACATTTGTAACAGTCCGAAATTGACCCTAATCGGAACGGTGATTTCGGGACCACAATTCGAGTCCGGAAAAAATTTAATATTATTTTGGTGCTAATTATATGTGATTTATTATGTGTGAAAGTTTCGTAGAAAAATTTAATCGATTGTGAGTTTAATTTAATAATAAGGATCAAATAGCTTAAGTGATAAAAATAGTGTGCATGAATTAAGAAGGTAAATTGAATAACTTTGAGCAAGTGAGGACTTGCATGTCAAATAGACCAAAATTTTGGGTAGTGGACGGCAATGATGGAAAGATGTGAAATAAATAATTATATTGTGTGAGTGGATTCTTAAATAAATAAAGAAAATGGTTAAGGTTAAATAAAATAAGAAAGAAAATACATGTTTTCTATTATCTTTTTATTTTCTCTTAATTTTCACTCATCTTCCTCATCTCTCTCTCTCTCACGAAACAAAAGAAAAGATGAAGAAGCCATTTTAATTTCTATGGCGGACCTTGCATATGTCTTTAAGGTGAGGTATCAAGCTCCAATTTTGTTAATTTTTGTAGGGTTATGTTAGTAGTCTTGAATACTACCAACTTTATGTGCAAAATTTTGAGCTTAAAGCTTCCCTTGATTGACCATTAGCAAGAACTATGTTTTATTCGTGTTTGATGAAGAAATTTTGATTTTGGTTAGTATATTAACATGTTATTTAAGAAAAAAAATATATGTGTTATGGCTTAGATATTTTGGAAATAATCGATTGGAAATTTAATGGCTTAAATGAATGGTTTTGTGAATTTAGGAGGTGAGGTATAAGGTTAAGCTCTTATGGGAATTAGTCAAAAAATTCATGAGAAATTGTGATGTTGTTTAGAGACTAAATTGCAAGGAAACCGAAAGCAAGGGGGTAAATTGCAATTATGCGATTTTGGAAAAATGGATAGGAATGACTTATTGTAGTAATGAAAAATGGAATTATATTAAAGATAGAATTGTATGAATTCTTTTTTGTAATCAAGGGTATTCGGCCATTGGGAAATTGATTTGTAAAATGGTATAATTTGTTGTGAATGGTATGTTTGGGACTTAATTAAATCGGGTGAGAAATTATAGGGGTAAATTAGTAAGAACTATAAAACTTTGCAATTTGATTAAATTGAGTTAGATTAAGTGGAAATTATTTGAACCAAATCTCATTTGATATTTCGTAGATCGGGAACAAAAAGAGAATAAGCTAAACCGGGAAAACTAAGGTGAACAAATAGCCGAAATTTCAAATCTATCGACTTCTAAGGTAAGTCCTTGTTTGAAATATGTCAAAGAATTATTTATGAATTTATTAAATGATGATGTTCGATAAATTTGAAAGTAAATTATGGTAGTAGCCAAATGTATATGGTTGAATTGGTTTGAATGCATAAATTGATAATGTGATATGAATTTGTGTCTTTGATATATTATTTGTGAAAAATGTAAAGTATGTGATTGGTATATGAATTATTTGGACTTCTTGCCTAGCGTGCCTTGTCTTTTGATTTAATTAAAGCCGTGCCTAGCGAGCTTAGTCTTGGGTGATATATTTAAGACCGTGCCTAGCGAGCTTAGTGCTTAGGTGACATATTCGGGCTTATTGCCTAGCGGGCTTAGTGCCGGTGATATATTCGGGCTTCGTGCCTAGCGAGCTTAGTGCCGGTGATATATTCTGCTCCGTGCCTAGCAGTGCTTAGTGCCGGTGACATATTCGGGCTTATTGCCCAGCGAGCTTAGTGGGTGATATATTAAGCTTGAGCCTAGCGTGCCATGTGCTTATGAAATAGTTCGGCTTATTGCCTAGCGGTGCTTAAATGCGTGTTTAACCGGACCTTGAGTCTAGCGGGCCTAGCGCCGGTGTTTGTGATTTGGGTAAATGCTTAGTAGGTTCTAAACCGATGAATTGAAATTTCAAGCTTGGGGTATGTAACAACAAAGTTATGAAACAAATTGAGAAAATCTAAGTTTTCGATAATGAATCATATTAATTCGACCTTGAGGTATGTATCTTCTTACTTATATCTCGCATATGAAGTCGGTGAGTAAGTATATTATTGAGGAAGCAAATGTATTATACATTGAGTGTTTGATGTTATATGTATATTATACCATATGGAGATTAAATACTCGTAAGTGTGAAAGTGGTAGAAATTGTTAGCATATGTATATTATACTTATATACATATATTATTGTGTATTGGATCATAAGTTTGGTTGTGTTATTGGGATTGGCATAAATGAAATTGTTAAGTATGAAATCAAATGGACGTTGTATGTATTTATATGAATAGCTAGTCGTATGTGAATAGAATGCATATTACGTTAATAGTCTTTGATTATGCAAATATTTTTGCCACTAAAATGTTCGGGAGATGGTGCGTTTTAAGTATATGGCTAGTGAAAGTTAAAGGAGATAACGACATACGGCAATAGTGAAGTTTATTAGTTAAATCATTGTATTTGATACTAGGTCTAAATTGTCAATTAAATTTGCATAATAATGCTCGAATGTTTAGTTGAATATTGAAATTGGCTTGAGACTTACTAAGCTAGCAAGCTTATCATGTGAAATGTTTCCTCATTTTATAATTTAGGTGCAAGCTACAAGCTCTTGGGATCGTTCGGAAAGTCACTCACACTATCAATCTACATTTTGGGTACTCTTTCATTTTGATTTTTAAGCGAAGGCATGTATAGGAAAGACTTGGTCTTTGTTTGATGAAATCTTAAGGTTCATGTATATAATAGCCATGCGAATATGGCTAAATTTTTTAGTTAAATGCTGCTGTTGTGTCTTGATATGTATGTTGGTTTATGATGGCAATGTTTATGCATTCTTAATCAAAGTTTAATCTTTTGTTAAGGAAATGTTTGTATATGAAATGAATCCTTGAATTAGGGATGTAGGTAGGTTCGGTTAGAAGCTAGTCTTTCATAAAATGCAACAAAACAGCAGTGATGTGAGTTAGGAAATTCACCAAAAATAGGGTATATTGAATTAGAAGGTTAATGAGATATGAAATTAAACCTTATTGTATCTATTTTTACATAAAAGAAACAGAGTAGGCAAAAGATTTATATATTATGAGATAATTAAGTTTTAGTGAGACCTGCTCTGAATGAATTCATGAGTCACTGTTCTGTTTTGGAAAAATTGTCAAAAATTGTACAAAAATCATTAAGAATCATGGTTTATATGTGTATAACCCTTAATGAGTCTATTTTTCATTGGTATAAACCAGAACATTATAGGAAATTTGTGCAATGAGATAACTGTATTTTTTGTAGAGACAGGTCAGAATTGTCAAGCAGTGTAATAAGGGTAAATTTGATGAATAAACTGTACTAATTGGCCACATGAAAAATTCTTGAAAAATTATGGTGAAAAGTTATATGAGTCTAGTTTCAAGGAAAATTTACGGATATAAATTTCGAGTTTTGAAACTCGAGTTATGGTCGATTTGGTCAGCATGACGCAGTTGGACAGCTTTAAAATCTCACACCCCGAGTAAATAGTCAAGTCTAGTAATGGTTAATTCAAAATAGTTTAGAAAGCATAAAATTTTGTGACTGCTGTAAGGTGATTAACTGTAATATGGATTTGAAATTTACAGTGGTTGCTTGTGATGATTAAGTCATACGTTAGTATATACAATTTTTAAAGCAAAGTGTTTAAATTTTGTTAAGTAATGCCTTGTAACCCTAATCCGGCGACGGTTTTGGGTTAGGGGTGTTACATTTGATTGATATCAGAGCACGGTTTAGTCGATTCTAGGACTACCGTAGCGCTTGTGAGTCTAGCTATACATGCCTTAATTATATATATTTGATAGTGTGGTGACTTCTGACAATTCGAACTGTGTTTTATATTGTAAATGGATCTCGATCCTGATAGAGCCGTAGCAGATGATGTAGAGAGTGTAGCGCCTGATCACGCACGTAAATCAACGCCGATAGACTCTCGATCTGTTTCGAGTAGCCATGAGGGGGAGGCTAAGTAAGCCTCCTACTAGATGATGAACGAATGATTTACTCCATATATCTGGACTAACCCGACTGACAACAACCTTCACCCCCGAATAGTCTAACTCCGATACCTATGGTACCTCCGATAGTAAATTCGATTAGATTGGACAGACATCCTGTAGATAAAATCAGAAAACAAGGAGTCGAAGAGTTTAAAACTAATGACGATGATGATGCAAAACGAACTGGGCTGTGGTTTGATAATACTATTCGAGTGTCCGATGAGTTATCATGTACTCCAGAGGAAGGTTTAAGAAGTGTAATATCACTATTGAGGGACACCACACTGGTGGAATACACTAGTATTGGTGGACTCGAAAGAGAAAGTGATTTGGGAATTCTTCCAGCAGACTGAGTTCAATAAGAAAGATATCAGTTAAAGATTCTTGAATTAAAACAGGGTCGAATGAGTATTTCTGAGTATGAACTGGAGTTTGTGAGATTGAGTTAGTATGCATGAGAATGTATACCCTCCGAAGCTATAATGTGCAAAAGATTTGAAGATGGCTTAAAAAATATATATATAAATATATATATATTCGGTTGCTAGTTGAGATTTTAAAATAGAAGAGTTCGTTTTACTCGTGGACCGAGCTTACAAGTTGAGGCATCCGAGAAGATGTTGATTTAATGACAGAGCTTGCTTCAGATGTGGATCGCTTGATCATTTTATTTGAGAATGTCCTGAGTCTGTCAAGCCAGAGACTGTTCAGAATTTGAGATCTGATAGCGTACTTGTGAGAGGTAGACCTTGAAAGAATGTAAGAAACATCAGTGGTAGTCAGAGAACTATGAGAGCAGTGTTATGGATCTGAAGCGAGTGCTGTCGAGTGTATGCTATCCAAGCTTGAGAGAAGCTTCATCATTTGATATAATAAGCGGTATTTTTACTCTTTTGGTACTACGTAATTGCTTTGATAGACCTTGGTTCTACACATTCATACTTGTGCATGAACTTAGTATTCATTAAGACTTTGCTGTAGAATCTCTTGAGTTACCATAAAAATCTTGAACCCCTAGATAAAAGTGTCATGGTTGATTATATATGCAAGAATTGTCCATTAATGTTTGAGATATCCGTTTCCTGGCGATCGATGCTCTTGCCATCTAATAAATTCTATATTATTCGGGTATGGATTGGTTATTTGTGTATGATGCTTGTGTTAATTACAAAAGATAGGTGATAAATTTGAGATGTCCGAATTATGAGATTATAAAAATTGAGTCGGATGATTTGAATGGATTACTGCTTGTAATATCAATATCGAAGCTAAGAATTATGTGAAAAAGAGTTGTGAAGCATATTTTACTTATGTGATTGACTCGGGAATATCGAGAAGAAAATTTATTCAATGCCTATTGTTTGTGAGTGTTCTAATATGTTTCTGAAGAGTTACGGGTTTGCCTTTGATTGTGAAGTTAAATCTATTATTGAGTTGTTGTGAAGCTGTGGATGATACCTTTATTTATTCACTTGATAAAAGAAGCATCTTGAACTTTGAAAATTTTCTTACAAACTTTGGGAAAAGAACAAATATATATATATATGATATTCGGAGAATATGAATTCGATTGTCTGAAGTTAGTTTTACGGGACATATTGTGTCGACTTTTGGAATCGATTAGATCGATGATAGTTACTCTGTTGATGAGGCCTTTGGAAAGATGTCGTTTGGATGACCGGAAAAGTGTTAGAAAAGTTTCGATCGGTTGAAAGCCCTTTTGATTTAAGCTCGAGTGTTAGTTTAGCTTTGAATCGAGTAAAGAATTTGTTGTATTTAGTGATGCTTCTTTGTGGATTGTGTTTGATGCAAGAAGGCAAAGTCGTAGCCTACGATTCGAGACAATTGAAGTCGCATGAAAGAAATTATCGACATGTGAGTTGGAACTAGCGACTATTATGTTCGCGATGAAGATTTGGCATTATTACTTGTTTAGGAGAAATGTCATGTTTATTCGGATCATAAAGTTTAAAATAATTGATGACTCAAAAGATTTGAACTGCATCAGAGAAGATGGCTTGAGATATAAAAAAAAAAAAAATTTATGAGCTATTGTTAGATTATCATTTGGGCAAAACAAATGTTGTGGCTAATGGTCTGAATAGAAAGTAATCGTTGCATTACAGGCCTTGAATACTCAGTTGGACTTGTCTTATGATAAGTTCTGTAATAGAGGAATTGAGAGCAAAACTGATGTTTTTACAATATATATATAAAGCTCAGAAATTTGATAATAAATTGTTAGTGAATCGAGCTCAATGTGAAGTGAATTCCGAGTTTGAATTTCAAAAGTTTTGATAATTATGCGAGATTCGGGATCATGATTGTATTACGAGAAATTGAGTTAATTCCATCGATTGAATAAAGCATATAATAGTCGTTTAACGGTTCATCCGGGAAGTACTAAAATGTATCATAATTTGTAGCAACACTACGGGTGGTTTGGTATGAAATGAGACATTTTTTATTTGGTTTTAAAATGTTTAGTCATCAACAAATGAAAGCCAAACATCAAGTTTCATCTGGATTATTACGATAATTTTGATTTTTGAGTGGAAATGGGATAAAGTAACAATGGACTTTGTCTACGATTGGCCCCGACTCAGAAAGAAAGATGTGATATGGGTTAAAAAAAAAATCGTATACCTCAGATTAGACCGAACTCGGTGAGAATAGGTTACAGGGTTGGTTTGATAAAGGATCTGAATAGGAAGTGAAATTGATCCGAGATTGTTTGAAAGCGATATTTGATCATCAAAAGTCCTTTATAGACTTGGAACAAAAGATATAGAATTTGAGATCGACGACAAAGTATTTCATGTTTCAATATTTCATAAATATCTATTTGATCCAATCACGTGGGATTGCCCCATCGAAATAGAGATCCGAGCTAATATGACATATGAAGAGAGTGATCCATATCTTAGCCGTGAGATATAGGAGTTGAGAAATAAGAAATGGCAGCCTGAAGATTCAATGAGGCAACAATATCCGACTTTGTTTAACGCTAAGATTTTCGGGGACGAAAATCCCTAAGGGGGGAGAGTTGTAACAGTCCGAAATTGACCCTAATCGGAACGGTGATTTCGGGACCACGAATTCGAGTCCGGAAAAAAAAAATTTAATATTATTTTTGGTGCTAATTATATGTGATTTATTATGTGTGAAAGTTTCGTAGAAAAATTTAATCGATTGTGAGTTTAATTTAATAATAAGGATCAAATAGCTTAAGTGATAAAAATAGTGTGCATGAATTAAGAAGGTAAATTGAATAACTTTGAGCAAGTGAGGACATGCATGTCAAATAGACCAAAATTTTGGGTAGTGGACGGCAATGATGGAAATATGTGAAATAAATAATTATATTGTGTGAGTGGATTCTTAAATAAATAAAGAAAATGGTTAAGGTTAAATAAAATAAGAAAGAAAATACATGTTTTCTATTATCTTTTATTTTCTCTTAATTTTCACTCATCTTCCTCATCTCTCTCTCTCACGAAACAAAAGAAAAGATGAAGAAGCCATTTTAATTTCTATGGCGGACCTTGCATATGTCTTTAAGGTGAGGTATCAAGCTCCAATTTTGTTAATTTTTGTAGGGTTATGTTAGTAGTCTTGAATACTACCAACTTTATGTGCAAAATTTTGAGCTTAAAGCTTCCCCTTGATTGGCCATTAGCAAGAACTATGTTTTATTAAGTGTTTGATGAAGAAATTTTGATTTTGGTTAGTATATTAACATGTTATTTAAGAAAAAAAATATATGTGTTATGGCTTAGATATTTTGGAAATAATCGATTGGAAATTTAATGGCTTAAATGAATGGTTTTGTGAATTTAGGAGGTGAGGTATAAGGTTCGGCTCTTATGGGAATTAGTCAAAAAATTCATGAGAAATTGTGATGTTGTTTAGAGACTAAATTGCAAGGAAACCGAAAGCAAGGGGGTAAATTGCAATTATGCGATTTTGGAAAAATGGATAGGGATGACTTATTGTAGTAATGAAAAATGGAATTATATTAAAGATAGAATTGTATGAATTCTTTTTTGTAAGCAAGGGTATTCGGCCATTGGGAAATTGATTTGTAAAATGGTATAATTTGTTGTGAATGGTATGTTTGGGACTTAATTAAATCGGGTGAGAAATTATAGGGTAAATTAGTAAGAACTATAAAACTTTGCAATTTGATTAAATTGAGTTAGATTAAGTGGAAATTATTTGAACCAAATCTCATTTGATATTTAAGTAGATCGGAACAAAAGAGAATAAGCTAAGCCGGGAAAAACTAAGGTGAACAAATAGCCAGAAATTTCAAATCTATCGACTTCTAAGGTAAGTCCTTAAGCTGAAATATGTCAAAGAATTATTTATGAATTTATTAAATGATGATGTTCGATAAATTTGAAAGTAAATTATGGTAGTAGCCGAATGTATATGGTTGAATTGGTTTGAATGCATAAATTGATAATGTGATATGAATTTGTGTCTTTGATATATTATTTGTGAAAAATGTAAAGTATGTGATTGGTATATGAATTATTTTGACTTCTCGCCTAGCGTGCCTTGTCTTGATGATTTAATTCAGCCGTGCCTAGAGTGCTTAGTCTTGGTGATATATTCAAGCTTCGTGCCTAGCGTGCTTAGTCTTGGGTGACATATTCGGCTTATTGCCTAGCGGGCTTAGTGCGGTGATATATTGGTCTTCGTGCCTAGCAGGCTTAGTGCGTGACATATTGGGCTTATTGCCTAGCGAGGCTTAGTCTAGGTGATATATTCGAGCTTGAGCCTAGCGAGCCATGTCTTGGTGAAATAGTTTGGGCTTATTGCCTAGTAGGCTTAAATGCGGTGTTTAACTTCGGACCTTGAGTCTAGCGGGCCTAGCGCCGATGTTTGTGATTTGGGTAAATGCTTAGTAGGTTCTAAACCGATGAATTGAAATTTCAAGCTTGGGGTATGTAACAACAAAGTTATGAAACAAATTGAGAAAATCTAAGTTTTCGATAATGAATCATATTAATTCGACCTTGAGGTATGTATCTTCTTACTTATATGCTGCATATGAAGTCAGTGAGTAAGTATATTATTGAGGAAGCAAATGTATTATACATTGAGTGTTTGATGTTATATGTATATTATACCATATGGAGATTAAATACTGTAAGTGTGAAAGTGGTAGAAATTGTTAGCATATGTATATTATACTTATATACATATATTATTGTGTATTGGATCATAAGTTTGGTTGTGTTATTGGGATTGGCATAAATGAAATTGTTAAGTATGAAATCAAATGGACGTTGTATGTATTTATATGAATAGCTAGTGGTATGTGAATAGAATGCATATTACGATTAATAGTCTTTGATTATGCAAATATTTTTGCCACTAAAATGTTCGGAGATGGTACGTTTTAAGTATATGGCTAGTGAAAGTTAAAGGGAGATAACGACATACGGCAATAGTGAAGTTTATTAGTTAAATCATTGTATTTGATACTAGGTCTAAATTGTCAATTAAATTTGCATAATAATGCTCGAATGTTTAGTTGAATATTGAAATTGGCTTGAGACTTACTAAGCTAGCAAGCTTATCATGTGAAATGTTTCCTCTGTTTTATAATTTAGGTGCAAGCTACAAGCTCTTGGGATCGTTAGGAAAGTCACTCACACTATCAATCTACATTTTGGGTACTCTTTCATTTTGATTTTTAAGCGAAGGCATGTATAGGAAAGACTTGGTCTTTGTTTGATGAAATCTTAAGGTTCATGTATATAATAGCCATGCGAATATGGCTAAATTTTTAGTTAAAACGCTGTTGTGTCTTGATATGTATGTTGGTTTATGATGGCAATGTTTATGCATTCTTAATCAAAGTTTAATCGTTTTGTTAAGGAAATGTTTGTATATGAAATGAATCCTTGAATTAGGGATGTAGGTAGGTTCGGTTAGAAGCTAGTCTTTCATAAAATGCAACAAAACAGCAGTGATGTGAGTTAGGAAATTCACCAAAATAGGGTATATTGAATTAAAAGGTGAATGAGATATGAAAGTAAACCTTATTGTATCTATTTTTACATAAAAGAAACAGAGTAGGCAAAAGATTTATATATTATGAGATAATTAAGTTTTAGTGAGACCTGCTCTGAATGAATTCATGAGTCACTTTTCTGTTTTGGAAAAATTGTCAAAATTGTACAAAATCATTAAGAAGCATGGTTTATATGTATAACCCTTAATGAGTCTATTTTTCATTGGTATAAACCAGAACATTATAGGAAATTTGTGCAATGAGATAACTGTATTTTTTGTAGAGACAGGTCAGAATTGTCAAGCAGTGTAATAAGGGTAAATTTGATGAATAAACTGTACTAATTGGCCACATGAAAATTCTTGAAAATTATGGTGAAAAGTTATATGAGTCTAGTTTCAAGTAAAATTTACGGATATAAATTTCAAGTTTTGAAACTCGAGTTATGGTCGATTTGGTCAGCATGACGCAGTTGGACAGCTTTAAAATCTCACACCCCGAGTAAATAGTCAAGTCTAGTAATGGTTAATTCAAAATAGTTTAGAAAGCATAAAATTTTGTGACTGCTGTAAGGTGATTAACTGTAATATGGATTTGAAATTTACAGTGGTTGGTTGTGATTATTAAGTCATACGTTAGTATATACAATTTTTAAAGCAAAGTGTTTAAATTTTATTAAGTAATGCCTTGTAACCCTAATCCGGCGACGGTTTTGGGTTAGGGGTGTTACAACATTTTACCCAGATACTTGAGTATCTCTTTCGAAATCATCGGAATTAGCTCGATTGGAAAGAATCTCTATCTATTTGTGAAACAATTTTCATTAGAGTCGGGAGATATCACACTATCACAAGTTTAATAATGGCATGTATTTCTAGATACCACATATGCTATGTTTAGTTCGAGAATCGACTAAATCGTAGCTCTAATACCACTAAATGTAACACCCCTAACCCGTATTCATTGTCGAAATAGGTTTACGGAGCATTACCAGAACATTCAGAAACATTTACAAATAATTCATGCAAGTTACTATTCAAAATCCAAAATCATTCGTAACGACCCTTAAATGGACCCTCGATGCCCAATACGGGCATTAGAATCAAGTCGAGACTTAATCGAAACCTCTAAGAATTTTTTTTGAAATTTCAAAAATTTTCCAAAGTGCAGGGCTCACACGCCCGTGTAGTCCAAGGGACACGCCCATGTGACCCTAGGACACACCCGTGCTGCAGGCTGTGTTCTACCCTGTGTAACTCTCTGACTTCTACACACGGTCATGCCACACACCCGTTTGTTAGACCGTGTGGTTAATTAGTTCATTTCGAAATTAGGTGCAGGTTTCACATGGCCAAGACACACGCCCGTGTTCTAGGCCTTGTAGCATACACGGCTGAGACAAACGCCCGTGTCTCTGCCCCTGTGCTCAATCCTGAGCATTCTGTTTCTCAAAATTAAGGTGCAGAGGACACACGGCCTAACCACACGCCCATGTACCAGGCCGTGTGTCACACACCCTCTAGACACACGCCTGTGTGTCTACCCGTGTGGATAAAATAAAGCTATTTCTAGCTTCATTTCTCACCCAAAATCACACCAATGACCTGCACTTAAACTCACATCCAAATGCCAACCATTTCAAGCATTCAAGTTAAGCAAACTCTATCATTCAACATAGTATATCGTTACATGAATGCATGCTCATAATCTTGCCTTGGTCTAGTCCATATATTAGGCATAATTTGATCAACTACTTAACACATATGTAGCTACCATAGTATGACATTACAAATATATCAAAACAAACCATTACTAGCCATTCTAATGGCTAGATTACAAGCATCATTTACATATACATGCCAATATGGCTAATCTAACCTATACATGCCATTGCAACCATAATTGCTTTACCATATTGTACCGACATGGGTCGATAGATAGTGTGAGTGATCTCTACCAAGCTTCCAATCCGACTAGCTTTCGATTTACTCTAAAACAAGGAAATAAAACTAAGTAAGCATAAAATGCTTAGTAAGTTCGTCTAACATGGTACTTGGCTCACCATTCATTCTATTTTGAGGTAACTATATAAGGCATACTCAATCAATTTGACCTCAAGCCCTACACACATCCTCATTGCCCTTGTTAGTCATACTTTCTATAATAACATCAAAACATATATATGGGCCTCATTGCCCTTGTTAGTCATACTTTCTATAATAACATCAAAACATATATATGGGCTCAACAACAATCAAGTTTCCAAGCACATATGCTTTTGACAACATCTATGCATTCAACATGCATAATTCATCTCATTATTACAAGTATAATTTCATGCTCGTTCATTTTGAGTTCAGATAATTTCATATCAGAACTTTGCTCATATTACTCGGAATATAAAGATCACGATTAGTACACGCAAGGTGTATAAGTCTATAATCAAGGATGTACAAACTCATCAAATAAATTCCATGTACAGTATCATCATTTCCTATTTCCATTTATCAATTATCATGTATAGTCATTTTCATGTATTTCAGGCCAATATGTGTAATAACTCATTTCTTATTCATATCTTCTCATGTCAAGAACTTTTACCCGTTCAATTTATCTAAATTATCGATGGATACACAGGTAGTACACTCATGGTGTACAAATCAGGATTCATCAATTTGTATTCAATGGTACCCATAAGGTACTATTTCAGGGAGTACGCTGCTGAGCCATACATGTATACAAAAGGATTATCAGTCAGGCTAAATCCTTTTTATGACATATGCTCTAAGGAGCATGATTAGGATTACCGTCCTGGCTAAATCCTTTCTATAATGAGGTCAATAGGATTTCTCGTCCGAGCTAAATCCCATTAGCAACAAATGCAGGACCTCATTCATTTCGGGAAATCACATATCCATCGATTTTCCATTTTATTCAATCAAGATTTAAACATTTTTTTATCAAGCATTATCAGCATGTGGTTCTTTCATACATCCACAACATTCATAAAATTCAAATAAATACATTCCAGATTCATTTCAAGCATATAAGTAACATTTTTATCGTTTATCCTTTCTCGGGCATTACCATTTAATTTAAACATTTTCATTTATCGGGCTTGACCGGATATGTAATCATTTCACATAGTTATAAAATTTATACAATTTACATAAACACAATCAATGCAAGCATGTAAATAAACACAATTTAGATACGTGAACTTACCTCAATAATGTTCGTGTACGTAAAATCTACTAATCCAACATTTTCCTCTTTCCTCGTTCTAACTCCGAATTTGATCTATCCAGATCTATACGAGTAAATTTAACATCAATTTATCACATTTCTTATTCAAGCGGACTCAATTTTCATCCTAGACAAAATTATCATTTTACCCTTAACTTTTCCATAAATTCTGTTTTTGTCCCTAGGCTCGGTAAATGAATCTAGTGTAATTTACTCCCTATTCCAAGCCTAACCAAAATTCCAGTACAAAATTTACAGCACATGTATTCATAAAAATTTAGAATTTTCATCAAATTTCACAACTTTACATTTTAGTCCCTAAATCATATTTTCATCAAAAATCACTTTATAAAAGTTGTTTATCTATCAACAACCTTTCATTTTCTACCATAAATTTCTAATTTTCAACATATTCATCCATGACCCAAATTTCATACCTTGATAAATTTTAAAATTAATCTCCCAAATAGATAGATTAAGCTATCCCGATTTTAAAAATATCAAAATTACTAAAAATAGGGCTCGATTACTTACCCAAATAAGCTTGATAAGTCTTCTTCCACTCTCCTAGGGTTTCCATGGAAATATTTTGGGAAGATGATATGAAATTGTTTTCCTTTTCATTTAATTAAATTGTCATTTAATAACTTTTCAGTTTTCCAATTTAGTCCTTAGCCTTTTTTTATTTTTCCATGGATGAGTCATACCAAATTATCTACATACTTCTCTTTAGTGGTCTAATTACCATATAAGGACCTCTAGTTTTGAATTCCATATCTATTTAATCCTTATAGCTACTAGAGTTCAACTTTTTCATTTTATGCGATTTAGTCCTTCCCGTAATTAAACACATAATTTGTAAAATTTTCGTATCAAAATTTTCACATGACTTTTCTAACATAATACGGTCCATATAATAAAATAAAAATAAATTTTATTTTCAGCTCGAATTTGTGGATCCGAAACCACTATTTCGATTTCACTGAAATTAAGCTATTATAAAGAAGGTTTATCAACTAGATTGGTGGAGGCACTACATGGAGCCTTTGGGGCCCATGAAAGATGTTTCCAAGAAAATGATACCTTTCATAGAGTAACAACCTGAGCGTGAATTGAAACCCTTTCCAAAAATTTTAAAGTATGGGTATTTGGGATAGAATAACACCTTTCTAGTTATTTTCTTTGCTCTATTTTAACATCCCACCCGATGCACTCCTCGTGTTCGAACATGCTTAGCTATAGGAATTCTCCAACCCATGCAAGTCTCTAAGCATTATGATGGGCAGAGTGGTATTTACCCAAGAATCTCTATGGAGAAAAATCATGCGCTCAAGATGAAAAGAGTTATGCGCCATACTAAACTGACTTGCTGAAAGGAGGATACAAATGAGTCAATCGGTACCATATAGGTTAAGTTACAAGGTAAGTTGGTTAGGAATCAACTGAACGAGAATCAGAATAGTCAAAGAGAAAGGAAGTACTTGATTAGTTTTCTTGGAAGTTGTAGATATTTGATAAGACAAGTCATTGGTGATGTGACTTTCACCAAGTCTCAATAAAGGCATGGGTTATTTTTATAGGCCTTTAAATCTGGATAGAGAGAGAGAGAGAGAGAGTTCTTTTCTTTCCTTTTCATAACCTAGAAATTTAAATCTAAAATGGGGAGAGAATGAAAGTATCCTACTAAGTCGGGTCTGAAACCCTAAATCCCACCAAGAATTTCTCCATGCCAATGCAAGTTCTAAGACTAGAAATACATATGTATGAGTAAGCAAACAAGTAAGGCCCTATTTTTGGGAAAGGTTATTTGAGTTTGAAATAAAGGTAAGAGGATCTTTAAATAGACTATTAATAGGGACTTTCTCTTTTATAAGTAGTGGCTGCTACGATACATAGGAAGATCTTAAATCTGAGTTATAAGCCACAGTTCAAGGGTGATCAGGTGAGTGTTTCGTGAACACTTTGTGAATATCTAATTGAGTCTTACATGTACTATAACACACCTAACTCGTAACCATCCTCGATTTAAGGTTAAGAGGCATTACCTAACAATTCAAAACTTTTACGAACATTTCACATCATAACTTAACAATTCATAATCAAACAGTCCCATAAATAGGTCTACGAGATGTTAAACATGCATTAGAAAAGGGTCAGGACTAAACCAAACACATACAAAATTTTCTAAAATTTAAACATTTTCAAAGTTACAGAGGTCACACGCCCGTGTGGGCAGGCCGTGTGCCTTATACGGCCTTAGACACACCCGTGCGTCTAACCCGTGCAAAACAGGGCATACATACTGACTTGTCCACACGGCCGAAGACATGCCCATGTGATTCACCTGTGGTCAAAACTGACTTGCGTCACATGCCCTTTGTCCAGCCTGTGTGCGAGCCTAACTTGAATTGAATTACAAATTTTAGGGACACAGTCGAGCCACATGCCCGTGTGCTTA
This sequence comes from Gossypium rotundifolium, assembly GCA_025506655.1. Classification (NCBI taxonomy): domain Eukaryota; kingdom Viridiplantae; phylum Streptophyta; class Magnoliopsida; order Malvales; family Malvaceae; genus Gossypium; species Gossypium rotundifolium. Next base: position 110,576,838 of record CP106724.1, on the reverse strand, counting down.
ACTGTGTGGGAAAAAATAGGCCATTTGTAAGGCCAATTTCCCACCCATTTTGGGTCAATCCTTCAAATACAAACAAACACATTTCATACCTTCAAAATGCAACCAAATCATACCAATAATATCCATCTTTTCTAACCATTCAAATGAATAACAAACATACCAAATTATGTACAATTTATCTTATTGTAATCACAAGCATTTCTAAGTATAATCCATCCAAAAACTTACCAATTCATCATGTCAATCTTTCATCAATAATATACCAACTTTGCACCACAAATCATAGGCTAAAATTTACCATATTCATATCCCATTTACAAGCTATCTCACATAGCTTAGATATACAACTCAAAACATCATCTAATTCAACTAGACTATACATGCCATACTTAGCTATAAACACATTCAAAAGGTACCAAAATATGATTTGATAGTGTGATGACGATCCTTGACGATCCCCAAGCTTTCTGTAGCTTTAATGATCTATAAAAAAATGCAAACACACACAAAGTAAGCTTTCAAAAGCTTAGTAAGCCATATACAAATAAACTGAACATATAAAACATTTATAACCATTTCAATACAAGAACTTTAACATATCTCAATAGCATATTCATATTTATCCTTTATCTCAATTGTATCCAACCATTTGCTTGATAAGAAATCACATCTCCATGTATCTCATTAGATCATAGCACATTCATACATATGTCACATTTTGTCTCAACAAGTCTATGCACATATCTCACTTTTGCAAATTCACATATACTTACCTTTCATACTCAAATATAGTATACATTTCAAATGTACCTGAATTGGTAACACATTTCACATAGTCCTTCATTTCTCGGAATTGCCAGTTGAATTATTTAAAATCAAATAGGATACTCGGATAACTCAGAACACTCGTCCAATGCCAACATCCCAAATGTGATCTTATATGTAATCAAAAATCGATGCCACTATCCCAAACAGGGTCTTACACGAAATGATATACGATGCTGATGTCCCAGACAGATCGACGCCAACGTCCCAGACGTGGTATTACACGATATCACATATTGGAACCTTATGTCATGACATATGAATCCTATCTATTCCTCAAATTCGTACGGAACTTTTCAGATGTTGACACATTGTCAATGTAACATCCTAAAATCTAGGGGGTCTATAAAATTTGGGTAATTGCATATGTTGTTCTCGATATGTTGTTGTGTAGACATGATTAGGGGTCCTAGGGAGGCCTAGGGTCGTGTTGGAGCTTTAGCAAAATTTTGCTTTTTAGGCACTTAAGGGGGGAAAGATAGTGGAAACGGGACTTAAGTATAATTGTTTTTGTTTTGATAACATAAGTAAGGTGTGTGGCATGTTGGTTGTGGCGTCAAGGTGGAAGCTGGGTGGGGTGGGGCTCGAATCCCACATGCTACAATTGGGTTTTATTTTTGAGCTCTGGAAGAGAGAGGGAAGATTGGGTCAAACCATTTGAATAAAAGGAGGGGAGGAGATTGGGGAGTTTGAATTGGTCAAAGTGGTTGGGTGTTTTCAAATGGGTGATGGAGAGTGGATTGTGGAGGAAATGGGGGAGAGAATCATGGGAGTTGGTGAGTGAAGGTGTTTGGCCGAAAGGGGAGAGGGACTTAGGGAGCACAATCAGTTTTGGTTAGTAGGTGTGTGCCGAATTCTCTTTAGCTTCCTAGTCAATTTTAGCTCATTCGGTCATAAGTGTGTAGGGAGAGTGCCATTTTCTCTAAGTGTTCGTTTGAGAGTTTGTGTTCTTTTGTTTTTTATTTTGGTTAAAAACATTTTGATTACTTCCATTCTCCTTGCCGAACCTCTTTTTGTTATTTTTCTTTTTCTTTTCTCATCTTTCTCTCTTGTGCACATTAAAACCAAAACTCCTCTATACCTCTCTTTTCTGCTACTTACCATTTTTTCTCTCTTGGGTCACCGCACTGAATCTCTTCAACACTCCATCTTCTGTCTCTACGTGTTTTACCACCTCCTCTCTTGGCCGAACCTGGTGAGTGTAGGTGCTTTTCATTCTTCCATTTTCTCTTTTCCATAGTTGAATACTTAACCCTCTTCTTCTTTTTGGTTGTGTTCTTTTCTTCACTAACTGAAACTCCAATCTTTCCCTTGTAGTTGCTTAAGCAGGATTAGCCGAATATTTAGAAGTAGGAGGTTTGGTTCTCTTTAGTCTGCCGAAATTCATTCGGCTCAATCTGTAACATCCTATTTGGGGGGCTTTGCATTTGATGGGTTTCTATGTGTATGTTATGCTTTGTGTGTCATGTTGGTGTGTTTAGGGGTCCCGGGAAGGCTAGTGAGCCTTGCTGAAAGTTTTTGTTTTAGGCACTTTAAGGGTAAGCTAGCTGAATTAGGCCTTAAGGGATATTGTTTGGGTTGGATGACACAAAGGAGTGCCTTATTAGAGTGGCAAGGAGGCGCCACTTAAAGGTTGAGGTAAGTGACGCCACAAGGGAGCAGGTTCAAGTCGCGTGGTACTCAGTTTGGGATTTCTTTTTGGCGTTAAGGGGGAGCAGAGGTAGAGTTCGACTGGAATGATTGAAGAGGGGAGAGTTGAATGGGTCAAAAAGATTCAAATGTATGGACGGGAGTAAAAAGTGGGTTGTGGAAGTTTTCAAACAAATTTGAATGAGTGGTCAAAAGGAAATTAAAAAGAAAAAGAAGGGATTGAAGGGGTGTGGGGTGCTAGCCAAATTTTGAAAAGGGTTAGGTGATGTTGGGCATTCGGTTTTAGGTGTGTGAGAGTGTGTCGAAAATTCAAGAGGAGTTAGCTTTAGGTGCTAAACTTTTGAGGTGTTAGTTTCGACATTTGAGTGTAAGACATTTTAAGTAATGTGGTCCCTTTTCTTTGAATAGCCGAAATTCTCAAGAGCAAGTATTCATTCTTCTTTAGTCAAAACCAAAAATCAATTCTTTTTTCTCATCCTCTCTTTGCATTTTGGCAACTTAGGTTCTTTGCTTTGTCAACAGAAGCTGAAACCCCATTCTCCATTTCTTCTTTCTATCTCTTCTATTTCTTGGTTAGCCGAACTTCCATTCACTCCTAGTTCTCCTTTTTACTTTTGTTTCCTCGGTTTATTCTCTTCTCCCTCTTTTCTCTTCTTCATCCATACTTTGTGTTAGCAGAATCCACAAAGGCCATTAGGTATCCATTTCTTTATAGCCAAAACTACCATTACCTTTCTCCTTTTTCTTCAAACTCTTACTTCTTCTTATTTATTTTTATCATGTGCCGAAATCTATTGGGATTAGCCAAATCTTTTTGTATTAAGGTAAGTGACGATTTCTCTTATATTTCACCTTCCTTTTTCGATTTTTAGAAGCCAAGGCCGAAAGGATAATTGGCTTGGTAAGGTTATCTTTTGATTAATGTTTTGACCGTTCTTGTGTTCTCTTTGGGGCGACATGTAGAGAATTGGAGTAGACCGAATTGTCTATATCCCTAAGCTGAAAATCGTTAGTTTCTGAACTCTATCTCTTTCGGGATTTTAAGGTAAGAGTGTTCTTTTTAGACTTATTAAACTCGTTATTGTATTATTACCACAACCCTATGTTATGATGGTAATGACTGACAAGATCTTTTGATCGGAGTCAAATATTGATCAGGCGAAGGAGGGGATCGGACCCATAAATCCAATCCCTCTGTTCAAGATGCACGCAGTATCTGGGGTTTGAGATTGGCCACCAGGTTGTGGGCCGGCTTCTGAGCAAAGTCGTAAGCAGATAGCAGTAGTTACGATTAGCTATAGTGTTAACATAGAGAGCGTGGTATTATGTGTTATCAGGTGTGTAACTCTTACACACTTTATATGTTAATTATGTTATTATCTGTGTATTGCCAAAAGCCGAAGTGATGGTATGGATCACTATGTTACCCTTTGGGTAAAAGCAATGACTTCAGGTAAGTTAAACTATGTGCTGTCATTAATGGATGCATGTATGAGTCGATTGATTATTGTTGTACATTGAAAGCATGATCATACCATGTTGTAAAGCATGAACATGAAGATGGGGTATGATGTGATGAGGGAGGAAATATGAACTCTTTCAGACTGTCACCAGTGGTTAGGTACCACAAGTGGGTTGGCCCCACATATTATTATTTTGTGACTAAGTCTCAGTGGTTTGGAACCACCAGTGGTTAGGTACCACATATATCTTATTTCTGTGACTCGTCCCAGTTGCTTGGTGATAAACCATAAAAGTAACATATTGTAATCCCACATTTAATATGCTTTTGGATGAATTTATCCTCGATTTATGTAAAAAGGTGCTCTTTGTAACACCCCAAACTTGGTCAACACACTACGACTTAATCTAGCATGTCACAGAGAAAGTTTGTTTTGATAAAACCAGTTGTCGACTTAAGTTGAAAAAAAATGTTTTATTTTATTGGAAACCGAAGTTGGTTTGAATCAAATGCTTAAACCATTTCAAATTTTCTTTTTAAAGAGAATCGAGTTACCTTGTTGATATTACGAGTTCATCTTTTAGCCGATGGTAAAGTTTTAGAAAATCCCGAGAACCCATTAAGGTTTGTGAAAACATTCATTTTATTGACTCTTTTCCATTTTAGACGTGCATTAATGTTTAACTCGAATTCAAAGGTTGTCAACGAAATGAACAATCCCGAAATAAGAATTTAGATGGCCTTATTACAACCAAAACCAAATTAAATGAAAATTTAAACCCGAAATAATAACTTAAAACAAAACCCAAAATATCATGCATGGCCACCTTGAGTCCGTCCCGGCTCCACATCCGCGATCTAAGAATCATCTGCAAAATGCAAAAGGAAGAGGTGAGTCACCGACTCAGTATATAAATCCCCATCCCACAGATATAAGCCCTTACACAGTTTCATAAGTAATCAAGTATGCCATGCAACCCAACCCTAACCATCCAAACTCTTGAGTCTACCCCGTGTGGTCAAAACCACTAGTGGTCAAAACCACTGGTGACCGAGGTCACAAATAATATATGTGTGGTCAAAACCACTGGTGACAATCCGTATCGATATGTGGGGCCAACCCACTGTGGTACCAAACCACTGGGATAAGTCACAAAGATAGATATATGTGGTACCAAACCACTGGTGGTCATAACCACTGAAACTTAGTCACAATATTATAATAAGCGAGGCCAACCCACTGTGTGGTCAAAACCACTAGTGACAGTCTGTAATCACACTTTTCCCCTCCTTTCATCACCCATTTTTATGAACATGCTTTTCATGGGAAAATAATCATGCTTAATATTCAGAAATAACATAACCTGGCATATGCAACCTTAACCGAGGCATTTAACGTTAGCCAAATCAGAATGGACTTACCCGGAGTCTTCACTTATACCCACAAGGGTAACACAGTGATTTCTATAGTTATCCCGGCTTGTGTTAAGTCATAAAATAATATCAAATTGACTTACGAAGTGTGTAGGAGTTAGACACCTGATTACTCGCAAGACTACACTTTCTACGTCAACACTGTCGTTAACCGACACTACTGCTACCTGCCTGCTACTTTGCTCAGATGTCGGCCCACACCGGTGTGCTAATCGCAAGCAATGAAACCTGACCCTCTTCTTGAACTTAGGGGCTGGGGTCTCAAATCTAACCCCTCCTAACGCTTGGTTATCCTTTGAATCCATGAATACCTTAATCACTAACTGAATCAAAACAACGAAATCCAAACTAAAAGATTAACCCAACACTTAAAGCGAACACCCTTACCTAGATTGATAATCCCCAACACGTTGGATTTGATCCACAAGTCAAGCAAATCTTGAGTATCTCCATTGAAAAGTGACACCCCCCTTCACCACCTACATTCGGCCAAGCCCTCACATTAGGCCAAATAGCCATTCGGCTTTGGCATGAAAACCCGAAGAGATAACACAAAATAGAAATAATCACTACTAACCTTACACCCAAGAGAATTCGGCACTAGAACAGAGGAAGAGGGAATTTGACAAAGCAGCCACCACCAAGAATATTCGGCTCCTTAGATTAAAGAGTGAAAAGAAATAATCAACCATCCAGATAATAAGAAAGTGATGAGATGAGAAAGAAAGAGATATTGCAAAGAAGAAACGGCAGAGATCTTACCAATCATACAATGATTCGGCCACAGTATTGAAGGAGAAGAGAAAAGAGTAACAAAAGTTTCGACAAAACAAGAATGAAAACAAGATGGAGAGGAGAATGAAAGATAGAGTTTGACTCTCAAAGAAATGGCCAGAAAATGAGTTGCAAATGATGGGTAGGAAGCAAAGTAGATTCGGCTAAACACAAAAGAAGCCGAAAGAAGAAAAGAAAGAAATGAGAAGAGATGTAGGAGGGATTTCAGTTTTGTCTTTTTGAGTGAAAAGAAAATGCTACCAAGGTGCTATGGGGTATTTCGGCACAAGAGAGAGATTGGGAGAAGAAAAAAGAAATCGAAAGAGAGGGGAAATGCTGATTTTGATTTTGGTACAAAATAAAGAAAAGAAAGTAAGAGAGATTTGGCTTTGTCTTTTTGAGAGGAGAAGAAAAGAAATAGCAATTGTAAAATGCACTAGGGAAGTAGCTCAATTCGGCACCAAAGAAAATAAAAGAAAAGGATTTTTAGGTGCTCCCCCACTAGCCGTAATGTCACTTGAGAACCAACACCCCAAGTTCAAATGTGCAAATTCGGCACCCCCTAAGCTACCCAAACTGATTCTCCCTTCTCCCATAGAGTTTGACATACGGGCAACTCTAAGCTCAAGTGTCCATCCCCCTTTTTCCTCCATGAAATTCTCCTGGCCACACATTCAAACTCGTTTGAATGTTTCAAACTCCTCAGAATTCTCTCCTCCACTAACTTGAATTTGTTGACTCTTTCAACACCTATCCATCAAAGTCCATCCTGAGCACATCTCCTCCCTTGTCTAGGCGTCAAAAAGAATAAGCAGAGAAGGGGATCTTTGCAGCTCGAACCAAGGCTCTCCCACTCTCCTGAGGCATCACTTCCTTGAGCACTAAGTGGCGCCTCCTTGCCACTTTACCAAGGCCTCTCTTGCGACACAACCTACCACCAATTACCCTTAACACCTAGCTCAAACAGCTCCCCTCTTCTAGAAGCCCAAAACGCAACTTTCAAGGAAACTCAGACCTATCCCTAGCTCATGCGTAGACCATAAAATAGCCTAAACTAACATGACAACTAAACTAACTACATGCAATAGATAAAATGCAGAGACCCTGATTTAAGGATTTTACACTCTTAATTCTTTCTTTTCATGTCTTATGCTCAGGAAAGCACCTAAGGATAAAAAGAATGTAAAACAGGCTTAAAATGGACAAATTAGGCCAACCCAAGAAATCGACACGGCCTAGACTTCAAGCTACACGGTTGTGCCTTGCCATTCACTTCACACGGCCATGCCATAATTTATACAGCCATGCCTCAATTGACAGACTCGAAGCACGGCCTAAACCTCAATGTGCACGACCGTGCCACAGCCATGCCTAAATCAATAGAATAAAGACACGGGCTAGAAGATGACTTACACGGGCGTACCATGACCGTGCCCCTACCACAGGAAAGAGTAATTTCACTCGGATTAGGATGCTTGGAGCCCAAGAAACGCAATCCTAAGTCTACTTAAACACCTAGGAACGAATTATACTTGAATTTTGAGTATTTAGGAGCCAAGTAAAGCATCCCAAAAGTATATATAAACATCCCAAGGTAGATATTCAAGAGCGTCACGTTTTAGCAGAGTTTTCTGCCAAAGCTTTACTCATTTAGAGAGTTACTCAAAGATAGCCAATTGATCCATCTCGAAGAGCCAAAATTCTACTCAAGACGGAGGATCTCTCCTTCAATTCCTTCAGAGGGTTTTAGGGATTTCTAATGTTTTGTTTTATCTTTTCTCTTGAGATGTTTTCTTATTTAGTTATGAACTAAACCCCTCAGATACTTGAAGGGGATGAAACCTATGATGGATTTTGTTATTGTTTTCTGAATTTATATGATAAATACTTAGTTTGTTCTTAATTATGTTACTTAATATAATCTGATGTGCTTAGGTGGAGGAGGAATAGACCCTGCCTAAGAGTAGATCTAACATAATTCAACAGAGTTGATCGGGCGCCTAGAGATAGGGTTACGAGATTTTGTCGGATTAGGGTGAAACCTAATATGGGAATCCATTGATCGGTTTACTACTTCCTTAGGGGTTATTATAAGAGAACGAGAGTTCCACTAATTAACCTAAGGTTAGACATTATTAAGCTTGAGAGAAGGTTTAATATAGGTTAGGAGTCTCACGGATCAAGCTAAGTAAAGAAATCATATGGTTTAGGGATAAATAATAAGTGAAGTCATAGGTGGATTCTTCCAGAGGGTATCGTCTTTATCAACTAATTTTTCCAAAGTCTTTTCGCAATTTATTCATTTATCTTTGCATTTTAGTTTAAAGTATTTCATTAGTTTTAGATAAATCAACCAATCACTCCATATTTTAGGCTAAATAATAGAATGAAAGTGAGTAGTAGTACTTTTAGGTTCATCGGGTTTGATAAGATATTCTTGCCTTAATTATACTACTGTTCGATAGGTGCACTAGCCTCTATCGTTGTCATAGTTAGTCTATAGGATCATTCTTTATAAATTTTAAAACTAGACTATTTTGCAGCGATCAAGTTTTTGGCGCCATTGTCGAGGAACTCTAAAATATTAAGAAAGCTCTATTTCTATTACTTTACCCATTATTTCTATTTTTATTTTATTTTAGATTAAATTTTTATTTTTTACTAATTCTCTTTCTTTCATTCTTAAACTTGCAAGGTACCTCTAGTTTATGACTAGAAGAAACCCTAGAGGACCATTAGAATACGAATGTGATATTGAAGCTACCGCTCACAGAAATCGCAGAGAAACTAGACGAGCTCTAGACTATCAAAGAGAAGAACAACAAAGATCCAATCCTAATGAAGGGATGGCCGAAAATAATTGATTTGTTCTTAACTATGTGTTCTTAATTCTTATTTTGGTATTTCTGGGATATTGATTCAAGTGTGATATGCTTAGGTAGAGGAGAAAGAGACCCTATCTAAGAGTAGATCTAGCATAGTTAAGCGGAGTTGCTCGCGTGCCTAGAGATAGGGTGACGAAAATCTGTCGAATTAGGGTCAAACCTAACATGGGAGTCCATAGATCGAGTTAATGCAGTTCTAGGGGTTTTAATTAGAAAGAGATTTCAATTAATCAACCTAGGGTTAGACGTTAGTAGCCTCGAGAGAGGTATTAATATAAATTAGGGAATCCTACGAATCAAGTCAAGTGAATAAATCGTCCGGTTCAGAGTTAGATAACAAGTGAAGTTTAGGTGGATTCTTCCTCAGGTATTGTCTAAATTAATCGGTTTTCCTCTCAAGTCCTTCTGATAAACTGTAAAAGTAACATATTTTAACACCATATTTAGTATGCTTTTGGATTATTTAGCCCTTGATTTATGTAAAAAGGTGCTTTTAATCTTTTCTTTTCATGTTTATACTTAGGAAAGCACCCATAGACGAAAAGAACAAGAAATGAGCTTAAAAAATGCCAATTTGGGCTGTAAAGGAAATTGACACAGCCTGGACTTCAAGCCACATGATCATGCCTCAACAATTAACTAAGACACGACCATGCCACGATTTACACGGTCGTGCCCCAATCGACAGAATTGAGACACGGCCTGAAAATAATTTACACGGGCATGTGCTATGGCTGTGCCCCTGCCGCGAGAGAGAGCGGTTCCACTTGGATTTGGATACTTCGAGCAAAAGAAACACTTTCCAAATCTTATTCAAATACCAAGTAAAAAGAAGACTTAAATAAGGACACTTAGGGGCCAAGTAAAGCATTCTAAAGTCTATTCTACTCAAGACGGTGAATTTATCCTTCAATTCCTCTAGGGGGTTTTAGGGATTCCTTATGTTTTGTTTTATCTTTTCTCTTGAGATGTTTTATTTATTTGTATGAACTAAACCCTTCAGATACCTAAATGAGATGAAACCTAGATGAATCTTGTTATTGATTTCTGAATTATATGATAAATACTTAGTTTGTTCTTAATTATGCATGCTTAATCCAAATCTGATGCGCTTAGGTGGAGGAGGAATAGACCCTACTTAAGAGTAGATCTAGCATAGATAAGTGGAGTTGATCACACGCATAGAGATAGGGTGACGAGATTTTGCCGAATTAGGGTGAAACCTAATATGGGAGTCCATAGATCGATTTACTACTATTCTAGGGGGTTATTATAAGAGAACGAGAGTTCCACTAATTAACCTAGGGTTAGACGTTATTCTCTTCGAGAGAGTGTTTAATATACGTTAGGGCGTCTTACGGATCAAACTAAGTGAATAAATCGTATGGTTCAGTGTTAAATAACAAGTGAAGTCTAGGTGGATTCTTCCTGAAGGTATCGTCGTAATCAATTATGTTTTCTTCAAGTTATTTCCCAGTTCGTTCTTTTTGTCTTTGCGTCTTTAGCTTAGTAGTCGTTAAACTAGATTAAATCAACCAATCACTCCATATTTTAGGTTAAATAATAAAAAGAAAGTTGGTATTAGTACTTTTAGTTTCTTTTGGGTTCGACAATCCGGTCTTGCCTAGGCTATACTACTGTTCGATAGGTACAGTTGCCTTAAGTCGTTGTCAGAGTTAGTTTCCAAGTTCGATCATTCTCTTTATAAATTTTAAAGCTCTGATTTCAGCGATCAAGTTTTTGGCGTTGTTGTAACTCCCCAAACCCGGCCAAAACACTACGACCTAACCTGGCATGTCACAGGGAAGAAAACACATTTTTTTACTTTAGTAAACACAGAGTTTGTACTGAGTGATTAACTGGAACAATTTTGAGTTTTAGTTTGAAAAGTTGAGTTGCCTTGTTATAAAAAACTTGTATGTTAATTACCAAATTGTAAAAATCTTGGAAGTCCTGAAGTTTTTTAAGTTTTGGAAAAATCCCACTTCGACACTATATTAGGCATGACTTAATAATCAGAAATAAAATGAGTGAAAATTTATAAAACAAATAAAAACCAAACTAACGTTTAAATGGCCTTATTACATTACCCAAAATCCAAGTTAAAGTAGAGTAATTCTAAAATAAGCATTTAAAATGAAATCCAAAACATTATGCATGGCCACCACGAGTCCACCTCGGATCCATATCCACAGTCTAAGGATTACCTACAAAGATTAACAGAAGGGGTGAGTCACCGAGACTCAGTGTAAAAACCCTCGTCCAAAATATTTTAGGGCTCCCACACAGATTCATATGCAAAGTATGTATGCCATGCAACCCAATCAACCTAGATATCCATCCATATCTCTTGTGTCTACCCAACATTTGTGGCACCTAGCAATTGGTGGTACCTAACCACTGGTGGTTACAAACCACTGGTGACAAAAGTCACAAATAATAATATGTGGGGACAACCCACTTGTGGTACCTAACCACTAGTGACAATCTCGAATCATCGATACGTGGGGCCAACCCACTGTGGCACCAAACCACTAGGACGAGTCACAGAATAGCGTATATGTGGTACCTAACCATTGGTGGTTCCAAACCACTAAGACTTAGTCACAAGATAAGATTATGTGGGGCCAACCCACTTGTGGTACCTAACCACTGGTGACAATCTGAAAAGATCAAGTTTCCTCCCTCTTCTCATCATATCCCATTTTTATGTACATGCTTTACATCATAGCATGATCATGCTTAACAATCAACTAACATAGCACATTCAGGCTTATAGCACACATATTTACTGATAACAAAACATGGTAGACTTACCTGGAGTCCTCGCTTTTACCCACAAGGGTAACATAGTGATCTATGCCATCACTTCGGCTTTTAGCAGTACACAGATAACATATTTAACATATAAAGTGTGTAAGAGTTACACACCTGATAACACGTAATATCACGCTCTCTACGTCGACACTTTCTCTAATCGTAACCACTACTATCTACCTACGATTCAGATCAGATGCTGGCCCATAACCTGGTGGCCAATCTCGAATTGTTGACACTGTTCGCTTCTTAAATTTAGGAGCAGGGTTTTCGGGTCCAATCCCCTTCTTCCCTTGACTAGCATTCGAATCCATAATAGACCTTTATCAGAGAACCAGGTTAAGTAAAGGCAAGAACGAAAGAATACCTTCTCAAATGAGGGAGTCCCTTACCTAGATTGATAGAACACGAAGGCTAACAAACTTGCATCAAGATTTCGGCTGAGTCCCTACACCATCCTCACATTCGGCCAAAGCACCAAAATACAAGATTAACACTTCTATTCCAACAACTCTAAGGAAAAACAAATCGAAGAAGAAGAGAACACTTACCCCAATGCACACAAAAAAAGAAACTGATTTGAGAAAGCTAGAAGAACGGGTAGCGGCTATCCACCAAAGATGAATGAAAAGGTTTAAATACTCAGAAGCAATTTGGCTATCAAGCAAATAGAAAGAAGATAGATGGATTAAGTTTTGACTTTGCAACATAATAACAAAGGAAAGAAGAAAAAGATAATATGAGAAGGAGGGCTAAGAAAAATTTCAACTTTTAGAAGAAATGGAGAAAATATAGAGCAAACAAGTATTTCGGCTTTAGGGAGAATGGAGAAAAGATGAGCAAATGGATAGGGAATATTTGGCTAACACCAACAAAAACAAGAAGAAGACAACAAAAGGGATTTTGGTTTTGTAGAAGGTGCTAGTCACGAATGGTGAGAAGAAAGGGAATGGTGCACCAGGTTCAATTGAAAAGAAAAGAGATGAGAGAAAATAAGGGGAAAAGAAAATGACAAAAAAAAGAAAGGTGAAGTTTCGGTTCTATTTACCCTTCAATACTAACCGACAATAACCAAGATGAAACTAAAAGATCCTAATGATTTTTGGCACAACAATACACAAAAGCTTCCATTCACCTCATCTCCCCACATCCACAAATGCCAAAACGTACCAACCAACACCCTTAGCTGAAATTCAACCCCACCAACTCCCCAAATTTGGCCAACTCCTCCCTTAGCATCACTCCCCACGATTTTCTCCCACATTCTCCCTACATCACCCATTCAAATGAGTTTGAAATATTCAAACTCCACAAATAGCTTTCCACCATTTGTTTGAATACCTTGACTAAGTCTTCCCTCTCTCTTCAGAATTTGATTGCCAATCAACCACCTCCCTTAGCCTGAGCCAAAAATTAATGCTCCCTTGCATTACCACTGAGATTCGAACCCCCTTCCTCAGCTTCCCTTGTGATGCCATTCCCTTGCACACTAGGTGGCGTCTCCTTGCCATTCTTCCACTGCACTACTTTGTGTCACCAAACGCGAACTAAAATCCCTTAAGTCCTACCCTTATTCGGCTACCCCCTCTTAGTTGCCCAAAACTAAAATTTTACCAAGGCTTCGGCTAAACCCGAGCCTTACCGAGGCCCCCCAAATACAACCAAACAACAAGCACAACACACAGATACACAGAAAACATAAAAGATACAAAGCCCCTAAATCCTGGATGTTACAGTTCTACCCCCTTAAAATAATTTCGGCCTTGAAATTACCTGGTCAAAAAAGTTGAGGGTATTGCTGTCGCATCGCTTATTCCGGTTCCCACGTCGCTTCCTCTGAACCATGGTTTCGCCACAACACCTTCACTAAAGGAACTGATTTCTTACGCAATACTTTGACATCCCAATCCAAGATTTGCACTGGTTCCTCCTCAAAAGATAAGTCTGGGCTTACTTCAATTTCTTCTACTGGCACAACATGAGACGGATCCGAACGATAGCGTCTAAGCATAGAAACGTGAAATACATTGTGGATCTGACTCAACTCTGAAGGTAATTCAAGCTGATAGGCTACTGGTCCCACGCGCTTCAACACCCGATAAGGCCCAATAAAACTGGGGCTCAACTTGCCCTTCTGGCCAAATCTTAGCACTTTCTTCCACGGTGACACCTTTAAGAAAACCTTGTCACCCACTGCAAATTCTATATCTTTCCATTTTAGATCAGCATAGGACTTCTGCCTATCCGAAGCTTCCTTCAATCGAGCTCGAATTAGTTTAACCTTGTTTTTCGTTTCAGCAACCAATTCTAGACCCAACATCTGATGCTCACTTAACTCTATCCAACACGTAGGGGTACGACACTTCTGACCATATAACGCTTCATATGGCACCATCTGAATACTAGATTGGTAGCTATTGTTATACGCGAATTCTGCCAATGGTAAGAATTCCTCCCAACTACCTCTGAAATCCAAGACACAGCCCCTCAAAATATCTTCCAAGACCTGAATCACTCTCTCCGACTGCCCATCAGACTATGGATGAAACTCTGTACTCAAATCTAACTTCGTACCCAAAGCTTGATGCAACGCCTTCCAGAACCTTGACGTGAATCTAGGGTCCCTATCTGAGATGATAGATACTGATACCCCGTGCAATCTTACGATCTCTTCTATATACAACTTAGCTAATCTTTGTAGAGAATAGTCGACCCGTACCGGTATGAAATGAGCGGACTTCGTCAAACGGTCAACTATTACCCAGTTCGAATCCTTCTTGGTAGGTGTAAGAGGTAATCCACTAACAAAATCCATCATGATCCTATCCCACTTCCATTGTGAAATCTTGACCGGTTGTAACAAACCCTAAGGCAACTGATGTTCTGCCTTTACCTGCTGGTACGTCAAACACTTACCCACAAATTCAGTTGCTTGTCGCTTCAAACCAGGCCACCAAAATTGTTCTCACAAATCTCGGTACATCTTACTACCTTCAGGATGCATAGCATATGGACTGCTATGTGCTTCCTTGTAACACCCTAAATTAGGGGTTGTTGAAAATTTAATTAATTTCCCATGTATGTGCATGTAGAAGTAAATATTTTGATTTCTAAGCATATTTAGGGTCTTGACATAACCCCGAATTAGGTCAGATTTGGAATTAAAAATTTCTTTTTAAGGGTTTAAAAGGAAGGAAGCTAGGAGATAGGGGTTAAGTAAAAATTCGGTAGAAACATGACTAATAGAAATAGGTGGCAGAGTGGCTTGCATGCGCCACTTAAAGGCTTAGAGGGACGGATGGGAGGTCTTGGGTTCGATTCTTGGAAAGGGGGAATGCGTTTTGTTTTAGGTTTTTTGGGGTGTTAAAGGAAGGGCCCAAGTAAGGAAGGCTTTAAAGAAATTTCGGGTAAGGTTCATGGCATGAAAGGCAGGTTGGCGGAGTGGCTTGGGGCGCCACTCAAGGGCTTTGGTTTAAGGTCTCGGGTTCGAGACATAAAGGACGCAAGGAGTTTTATGTTTTTGGGCTTTGGCGTTAAAGGAGTAAGGGCCAGGAGGAAGGCTTATAATTAAAAGGTGAGGGCTCATGACATGAAAGTCTAATGGGAGAAGTGGCTAGGGGCACTTAAGGGAAGGCTGCAGCATGGGGTTTCAGGTTCGAACCCAAGAAGCAGCACTTTGGTTTATTTTTTCTTCTCTCTTTTTGCTGCTGGCGTGAAGGAGGGGGTGTTGGCAGCATATTGGACTCTTAATTGATAAGAGATAAGGCTTAATAATTTTGCATATAATCAATTTGGAAGGGGAGCTATTAGTGTTTTATTTGCTATTAAATTGTTGAGGGATTAGGAGATTAAAAGTAAGATAAAGCTAGATTTATTTGTGATAATTTAAGGCTGAAATTATCACAAAATAGAAGGGTGTTCTTGAAATTTGGACTCCTTGGGGCTGTCCATATTTGATTCTGTTCTGACATAGAAGTGCTAAAATTTTAGTAAATTCTTTTCCTCTTTCTCTCCTCATTGTCTTTGCGAAATTCCCTTATACAATTGCCCAAAATTGTTCAAAATTCTCTTCCCTCTTGCTTCTTTTAGTAGAATATACCCCTCTTTTAATAGAAAATTTCCAGCCCTTCTATCTTGCCTTGGCGAATCTTCCTTGAGGAAAAGGGTCTTTTTTGGTTCCTTTCTCTTCTAAAAGGGTGGCAGAACCCCCACAACAATAAGAGGTGCTAACTTGTGGTGCTAAGGGCGACATAATCATTAAGGTAAGGGATAATCACCTCTTTTAGGCACAAGGTTATGGCCGAATGGCCTATGATTCTTACTAATATGATCAAATCAATTGTAGGGAGGCCATAGTCGATTTAAGGGAGCTTTCGGGATTTGTTATCCTAAGATAAAGAGGTAAGTGACATTCGGCCATAGGCCTTGATTATGAGTGTTTATGCAAGTTGATTTTTAACATGTGTTTTGGTAGGGATCTTGAAGACTCAAGTGATATTTCGGGATTTCGGTAAGTGGGGTAAGTGAATAAGCCACATTCAGCCAAGGGCCATATTTGGATTAAAGTTGCGATTAAGTCCTTCGGGATTACTAATTTGGCCGAATAGGCTTTTGGTATTAACACTGACAATTGGCCGAATGTAGGGTCAAGATCTAGCATCGTAGATCGACTTTTCGGGATCTAGGAATTTCGGTAGAAACAGGTGTGTAAGATCTCACTACACACATTATTAATTTACATGACTTTATTGTTTACCTTTAATCTTTTGGTTGTGATTAGCTTGTGGCATAATCATGGATTCTGGATAAGTCCCCTAATTTGTGATTTTTGATATATAATTTGCATGCCATCACATGATGATAAATGCTATGATACATGATATATGAGAATTGATACATAAGCATGTGATGGTGGGGTTGATGAGAGGAGGGGGTGATTTTATGGACTGTCGCCAGTGGTTTTGACCACAAGATGGGTTGGCCCTATCAGATTATTTGTGACCTATGGTCATCAGTAGTTTTGACCACACCGATTGATAAATTGCAACTAAGTCCTAGTGGTTTGGTACCACCAGTGGTTTTGACCACACATGATTATTTGTGACCTATGGTCATCAGTGGTTTTGACCACACGATGGGTTAGCCCCATCATTTGATTTGTGACTCTAAGTCATCAGTGTTTTTGACCACCAGTGGTTTTGACCACACGTGGTAGTTAAGGAGTATGGATGGTTACGTTGGGTTGCATACTTGCATGTTAATTAATATCTTGTGTAAGAGTGCTTTTCCGGGTGGGGGATTTACACCGAGTCTTGGTGACTCACCCTTTCCTTAACATTTTGCGAGATGAGTAGATCGCGGAGATGGGTAGGAGAGGACTCGAGGCGGCCATGCTTGTCGATGGATTTAAATTCATTTTATTAAATTAATATTATTTACTTTCTAAGTTTTTATTTTGGGGTTGTAATAAGGCCGCTATTATTATTTTGGATGTTTATTTTATTGTTTAAGTTTATTTATGATACATTACAAATGGAATTTTATAAATAATAATTGACCCGGTTAAAAGTAATTTTTTTTAAAAACTTAATAAACTTTTACGGGTTTTCAAAGATGTTACCATCGGGTGAGAAAAATTAAACTAAGTCAACTATAACTTTAACGGATTTTAAAATGCTACATGATCAACCGTTTTCAAAAAGGGTTTATCAACCCAACCATACTTACAAAAAGCCCAACTAAGTTTTCAAACCCCATTTCCACACTTCAGCTAAATTTTATCAAGTTTTTCACCAAACCTTCAAGTTGATTCAATTTATTTTACTCCGTGACATACCAGATCCGGTCAGGACTCATGGGCCGGGTTTGGGGTGTTACATTCCTGAAGAATCTTCTGCCTCAACTCCACATCTTTTGGCATTCAAACCTTTCCATGGAAACATAAAACTCCATCGCTGTTCAAGTTGTAATCTTCTATTCCACCCTCTTGTACTTGTAGAAGTCGAACGCTTAAGACATCATCTACTAACTGCTTCTCCTTAACCTGACTTATCCATGTCGGCTTCACTTGCAATTCCGCTAATAAACTTCCATCATCATACAAACTAAGGTGAGCAAACATTGCTCTCAAGTCTGATACTACCTTACGGCTCAACGCATCTGCCACCACATTAGCCTTACGGATGGTATTCAATCGAGCAGTCATAATCCTTCAATAACTCGATCCACCTTCGTTATCTTAAATTCAACTCCTTCTAGGTAAAGAGGTATTTCAAACTCTTATGATCTGTGTAAAGATGGACTTCTCCCCATACAAATAATGTCTCCAAATCTTCAGGGCGAAAACCACTGCAGCTAGCTCCAAGTCATGAGTTGAATAATTCACTTCGTGAGGTCTCAAATGCCGAGAAGCATACGCTACCACCTTCCCTTCTTGCATCAGCACACATCCTAAACCTGTATGCGACACATCACAATAGACAGTGAACTCTTTCCTTGCCTCAGGCTGAATCAACACTGGAGCTTCTGTCAAAATCCTCTTTACCTTCTCAAACCTTTCTTGTTGTTTGTCTGACCATACAAACGAAACCCCTTTTCCTTAACAACTTAGTTAACGGTGCTACAATCAAAGAGAATCCTTCAACAAACCTTCTGTAATATCTAGCCAAACCAAGTAAACTCCAAATCTCTGCCATAGACCTAGGAGGTTTCCAATCCAACACTACTTTAATTTTTCGAGGGTCCACCCTAATCCCCTCAGCAGACACCACATGACCCAAAAAGGTGACTTGCCTCAGCCAGAACTCGCACTTACTAAACTTAGCAAACAACTGCTTCTCCCTCAGAACTTGTAAAACCACTCGAAGATGTGAATCATGTTCCTCCTCAAACTTCGAGTACACCAGAATATCATCTATAAACACTACAACGAATCGATCCAAATACGATTGAAAAACCCGATTCATCATATCCATAAAAGCTGCTGGTGCGTTGGTCAATCCAAATGGCATCACAAAGAATTCGTAGTCACCATAGCTAGTACGGAACGCCGTCTTATGAATATCAGCTTCTTTGACTTTAAGCTGGTGATACCCTGACCTCAAATCGATCTTGGAAAAGACTGATGCTCCCTTAAGTTGGTCGAACAGGTCGTCTATCCTCGGCAATGGATACTTATTCTGGATCATTAACTTATTCAGCTGGCGGTAATCAATACACATCCGCATTGATACGTCCTTCTTCTTAACAAAAAGTATGGGTGCTCCCCAAGGCACACTCGGCCAGATGAAACCCCTATCCAACAACTCCTGAATCTGCGCCTTCAACTCCACCAACTCCTTCGGCGCCATTCTGTAAGGAGCAATCGACATAGGCACTATTCTGGGTAAAAGGTCAATACCAAACTCCACTTCGCGATCTGAAGGCAATCCCGGAAGCTCTTCTAGAAACACATCGAAAAATTCTTTCACCGTTCGAACATCCCCCACTATTGACTCCTTGGCCTCCAAAGCACAAACATAAACCACAAACACCTTACATCCCTTTCTCACCATTTTCTCGGCTTTCAAAGCGGATACCACATTAGATAGGTAGTTCTTTCTCTCCCCTATCATCACCACCTCATCACCCTCAATAGTTCTTAGCACCATACGCTTGGCTGCACAGTCCAAAATTGCTTGATATTTTACTAACCAATCCATCCCTAAGATCAAATCGAATTCCCCGAATGGCAGTTCCATCGGATCAACCGAAAATACTACCCCTTGAAGTTCTAGTGGTACATCCTTATACAGTTTATTCACTACTATCGAGTGTCCTAGAGGGCTAATTATAGCAATCTCTCTAGAAGAAGTCTCATAGTTTAAGTTCATAGTTCCCGCTATTGTACTAGCAATATAAGAGTGCGTCAAACCAATATCAATCAGAGCAGTATAAGGCAAACCATAAATTAAGAACGTATCGGTTATGACATCCAGTGCGTCACCCTCCTCTCGACGCCTAGCCGTATAGACCAACCTAGGCTGTCTTGCATCTGTATTCCCAGCACCTCTGCTCGGTGCTCCATGGCCTCGACCGAAACTATTACCTCCTCGGGCTGGACCACGACCGCCCTGTGGTTGCTGACCATTCCTTCTAAATTGTGCCTGTCCTTGACCCTCAGGCTGAGTCCTAATTGGCATTCGCAGAGAATCCCTTATTCGATGATCCAAAGATCCACATTCAAAACATCCTCTATTGCCTGCCCAACACTCTCTCAAATGAGATTTCCCGCATCGAATACACTGCGATGGCCACTAAACAGCAACAGGCTTCGCTGCTTGACTCGGCCTACCTATTCTAGGCCTTTTTCTGAAAACCCCTAGTAGACCCTGACGGCCCAAAATTTCTTTTATTTCTATTCATGTCCTTGTCCTGGTTCTGTTTCCCAGACCTCTTCACCTCTTTGGCTATCTTAGCCTTCTCCACAAGAACGGTAAATTCCCTCTCTCGCTATGGGGCAATCAACACTCGTAGCTCATCTCTCACCCCGTCCTCAAACTAAACACAGTGCTTATGGTCCGTAGCCACAATACCCTGGGCATAACGGCTTAACAGTAAGAATTTTGCCTCATACTCAGACATTGACTTACTCCCCTGAACTAGATTCAAAAATGCCTTGCGCTGCGCATGCACATAACTAGACCTGACGTACTTCCTCTGAAATGTTGTTTTGAAGAAATCCCAGGTGATATCATCAACTACGGTTCCATCTCTAACCGTGAGCCACCACTGATACGATTAGTCTCGGAGAAGGGACACGATCCCTTTCAATTTTTCTCTACCATGAAGTCAAGGTCATCCATTATACGCTCAGTCGCTTCTAACCAATATTCAGCTGTGTTGGGAGCTACAGCAGAAACGCCCCTAAATACTTCTGCTCCATTGGCTCGGAGTCGTTCAGATACAAATTTTCGGGCTCCTGTGCCCGTGCCTGCCCTAGCAACTCTCTCTAGAACCCGCAACATTGCCTGAGACACTGCATCGTCTCCACCCGTTGGGCCCTAAAACTCTGCTTCCACAGCTGGCGGTAGTGGTACCTCATTCCCTAACCCATGACCAGACCCTGCTTGTTCCGATGCAGTAATCCCGCCCCTACCACGACCACACACATTACGCCCATGTCCTCGAGTGCTCATGACTAACGTTCACGATTTAATCTGATTTAGGAAAAATTTTATGAATTAGCTTCTTCACTGTTTATTACCGCATAGTCTTATGAGTATATATTCTGACTAGTTTCATTCGCGAGTACGTACATCCCTATAGGTTTCAATCTCTAGAGTAAGATTTTCTATCACTAGCAATCATATCTCAATACAATCATATCAACAATACCATTATATCATACAATTGATAGTTAGAGGACTTACCGTCGTGGATCGGTGCCGGAGACTCAGGTGCCAAGCTTCCCAAAAATAGATATTTTATCAAATTTATCTTTCAAACCATCTACTGAAAATAATTTGGGCCTTATACTCACAACCGAGCTTTTGAACTTGGCTCTGATACCACAATTGTAACACCCCAAACCCGGTCAAAACGCTACGACCGAACCTGGCATGTCACAGGGAAGAAAACATATTTTTTTTACTTTAGTAAACACAGAGTTTGTACTGAGTGATTAACTGGAACAATTTTGAGTTTTAGTTTGAAAAGTTAAGTTGCCTTGTTATAAAAAACTTGTATGTTAATTACCAAATTGTAAAAATCTTGTAAGTCCCGAATTTCTTTAAGTTTTGGAAAACTCCCATTTCGACACTATATTAGGCAAGACTTAATAATCAGAAATAAAATGAGTGAAAATTTATGAAACAAATAAAAACCAAACTAAAGTTTAAATGGCCTTATTACATTCCCAAAATCCAAGTTAAAGTAGAGTAATTCTAAAATAAGCATTTAAAATGAAATCCAAAACATTATGGATGGCCACCTCGAGTCCACCTCGGCTCGATATCTGCAGTCTAAGGATTACCTGCAAAGATTAACGGAAGGGGTAAGTCACCGAGACTTAGTGTATAAATCCCCGTCCAAAAGATTTTAGGGCTCCCACACAGATTCATATGCAAAGTATGTATGCCATGAAACCCAATCAACCTAGATATCCATCCATATCTCCTGTGTCTACCCAACATTTGCGGCACCTAGCCACTGGTGGTACCTAACCATTGGTGCTTCCAAACCACTGGTGACAAAAGTCACAAATAATAATACGTGAGGCCAACCCACTTGTGGTACCTAACCACTGGTGACAATCTCGAATCCTCGATACGTGGGGCCAACCCATTGTGGCACCAAACCACTGGGACGAGTCACAAAATAGCATATATGTGGTACCTAACCACTGGTGGTTCCAAACCACTGAGACTTAGTCACAAATAAGATTATGTGGGGCCAACCCACTTGTGGTACCTAACCATTGGTGACAGTCTGAAAAGATCAAGTTTCCTCCCTCTTCTCATCATATCCCATTTTTATGCACATGCTTTACATCAGTATGATCATACTTAACAATCAACTAACATAGCACATTTAGGCTTATAGCACACACATTTACTGATAACAAAACATAGTAAACTTACCTGGAGTCCTCGCTTTTACCCACAATGGTAACATAGTGATCCATGCCATCACTTCGGCTTTTAGCAGTACACAGATAATAACATATTTAACATTAAAGTGTGTAAGAGTTACACACCTGATAACATGTAATATCACGCTCTCTACGTCAACACTATCTCTAATCGTAACCATCGCTATCGCGCCACGATTACGCTTTCGGATCTCGGCCCATAACACGGTGGCCAATCTCGAGCACGACCTTTGTTCGCTTCTTAAATTTAGGAGCTGGGTTTTCGGGTCCAACCCCCTTCTTCCCTTGATTGGTATTCGAATCCATAATAGATATTAATCAGAGAACCAGGTTAAGTAAAGCCAAGAACGAAAGAATACCTCCTCAAACGAGGGAGTCCTTTACCTAGATTGATAGAACACGAAGGCTAACAAACTTGCACCAAGATTTCGGCTGAGTCCCTACACCATTCTCACATTCGGCCAAAGCACCAAAATACAAGATTAACTGAAACACCCCAAACCCGGCCCACGAGCCTTGACTGGATCTGGTATGTTCCCTGGTGTAAACCGTTTCGAATTCTTTTGTTACTTAGGAAAAACTTGTGTATTTTGAAAGAAAGATCGTTTTGGGTTGGGCTTGAGTTGAAAACAAGTTTATTTCATTATTAAAATCCTTTATTTTGGGTGAACGTTTGGGCTTTGTTTTAAAAATCGATCTACTTAATCTTTTAATAAATAAAAGTTTGTAAGCTTAATAAATAAAAACAGAATAAAATAGTTCTACTAAGGCCTTATTACATCAAATAATTCACAAAATTTAAATTCATATTACTTAAAGTAAAATAGTCCAAATAAAAGAAATCGAACTCCACATGGCCTCCACTAAGCATTAGGCCGGTCCATCACCGATCATCACCGAAAAATAATCCCACCGGTGGTGAGTCATGACTCGATGTGTAACCAACACTAAAATTTAATAATTAGGCATACATTATCATACATGTTCATAAACAAATAAAAATAATGATGCAACTCGAACCCAAACCTATATGCCATCCGCTACCGCCCCCATACCAACTGCGCATACCGGGGACTACTAAGTCAACCCAATATCCGCTACACACCATTGAAGGCAGTCGCTGCAGTCGACGTGCTCATCGCCCTTATAAAGTTTGTGGTCTTAGGTCACCACATTTAGAAATCGTGGTCTTAGGTCACCACATTCAGTTATCGTGGTCTTAGGTCACCACATTCAGATTTTATGGTCTTAGGTCACCACATTAACTTCCCCTTTTCATATAACCCTTATGCTAAATCATACATATTATGCAAAACCATGCCTTAATTCACATTCTTATCACTTTTCACATGTTAAAAATAACATATATTCATAATCCTAGTAGGAGTAGGAAAAGTACCCGGGTACTCTGTACCATTGCATGGTACTTTAGCCATATTTTCACATTCTTAATAATATATTTAATTTAAAACATAGCCATGAACATATTAAAACTTAGGGTAGGGTACACACCTGATTCACTTAACAATTTCACTTGAATCCCAAAAATCCGATCTAAAGCCTTAGATCTCAAGTCCCTACATTCGGCCAACCTTAATATGTTAGCATAAAGCCTATTCGGCTATAAAACCAAATCCTAGTAGGATTTGTGTACTAAAACTTACCTTAATGCCAATTTGCTTATCTCTTAAATCCCGAAACTTTGCTATTCTCCTCCTTGTATTCGGCCAAACACTGGATCTCCACATAGGGTAGTGTCGCCTTTTTAAACAAAGTAAGAGATAGATCTAGATATCCAAAATAGGCCTTGGCCGAATATACCTATGTGCTTACCTTCCAAATCTTAAATCCCGGAAAAGATCTTTTGTCTTAGGTGCCTGTCGAAATCCCTATAATCATATGTTAGATCAATTTTTAACACTTAATCACTATTAAATCGCCTTTGGCCGAATGTCAAAGTGTTACTCACCTAGATCCTTGAAATCCCGAAAGCACTATTTAACTATAGAGATGTCGACAATAGCAGAGATCCCGGAGAACCTTCAAGTTTCATCCAAAGATCACTAATAGGGTTAATACCTTGATTTCGACAACACTAAAAGTAGAAGAATGGAAACCAAATTTTTGATCTTACCCTTACTTGAAGAAATCGACAACCCTTTGCTTTAAGTCCTTCAAAGATTTGGCTAAGGCTAGAGGGACTTATTTTCGCTTTTGGAACTTAACAAGAAATCAACTTATGAAGATGTACGTCAGATTGTCGGTTTAGCAAAAGAAAAGAGAGGGAGAGAGTCCCTTGAGAAATCGGCAAAAGTGAACTAAAAGAGGGGGAAAATTCGCTAGAAAAATTGGAAAAGAAAGAAGAAAAAATGATAGCTTGAGAGAAAAGAGTTAGCAAAAGAGAGGCAAGTTGGCTAAATGAAATTGGCTATAGCCTCCCCTTTACAACCTTGGTGAAAATACCATCCAAGGAGTCCTCAATCGGCCAACTCTCCACAACTTGATAAATTTTATCTTTTATTTATCTCCTTAATTAATCTCATCAATTATCTCTTCTTTAATCCACTTAAAATAATCTAATATCAAATCACCATTTATCTACTATTTATCTGAAAATTTAAAGAGAATCAAACTCTTCTTTCAAATGCCTTAATGCCGTCCAACTCTCTTGTTCCTTGCACCAAAATAAAATTCCTTTGTTTGCTACCCAAGTGACTCGAACCTAGGCTCCTTCCCCTTGACTGTGGCGTCACCTACTGGGCTTTAAGTGGTGCCTCCAAGCCACTTAAACAAGCCTATGTTTGTGTCAAATTTCTTCTATTAATTTTCTTAAGGCTACCTTGTTTTAGTTTCAACTTTTAAACTTACCATTTCTAAAACATTTCCTTACATTTCCAAGTTTCCAAAAATGTTCACTTTCCTAAACATTTACTTAACATTTCCAAGTTTCCAAAAATGTTCACTTTCCTAATCATTTAGTTTCCAAAAATGTTCACCATACATTCATAACACATAAGACATGCCATTTTGTATAATTAATTCAAAAATACATTGGCCCATTTTCAAGATGTTACAGCTCTACCCCCTTAAAATAATTTTGTCCCCGAAATTGCCTGGCTAAAATAAATGAGGGTATTGCTGTCGCATTGCCTCTTCTGGCTCCCACGAAGCTTCCTCCGATCCATGATTGCGCCACAACACTTTAACTAGGGGAACTGACTTCCTCCGTAGTATTTTTACGTCTCGTTCCAAGATCTGAATCGGCTCTTCCTCATAGGATAAGTCCAGCCTTAGCTCCACTTCTTCAATTGGTACCACATGTGATGGATCCGATCGATAACGACATAGCATGGACACATGGAATACATCGTGCATCTGCTGCAACTCTGGTGGCAACTCTAGCTGGTACGCCACTGGTCCAACTCGCTTCAACACTCCATAGGGTCCTATAAACCTTAGGCTTAGCTTCCCTTTCCGACCAAATCTCATCACCTTCTTCCAAGGTGAAACCTTAAGGAATACTTAGTCCACCACATCAAATTCAATCTCCTTTCATTTGAGATCTGCGTACGACTTTTTTCTATCGGATGCTTCCTTTAACCGTGCCCGAATTATCTCAACATTTACTTCGGACTCTGCCACTAATTCTGGTCCCAAAACTCGACGTTCTCCCAATTCCGTCCAACATGTAAGAGTCAGACACTTTCGACCATCTGACAGCGCTTCATAAGGTGCCATTGAATACTTGCACGATAGCATTGTTGTTGTAGGCAAACTCGCTAAAGGCAAATACTCCTCCCAACTTCCTCTGAAATCCATCACACATCCCTCAACATATCTTCCAATACTTGGATTACCTTTCAGATTGCCCGTCTGACTGTGGATGAAAAGCCGTAGTGAAATCCAACTTAGTGCCTAAAGCTTGATAAAGTGCCCTCCAAAATCGAGGCGTAAATCTTGGGTCTCTATCCGAAATGATGAGACAAGCGACCGTATGTAGCCTCACAATTTACGCCACATATAGTTTAGCCAATTTCAAGAGAATAATCAACTCTTCTTTGGGATAAAGTCGCGAGACTTGGTTAGGCGGTCCACTATTACCCATACCGAGTCCTTCTTAGTAGGCGTAAGGGAAGCCCACTAATGAAGTCCATGGTAATTCTTTCCCACTTCCACTGCGAAATCTTGATTGGTTGAAGTAATCCCGATGGAACTTGGTGTTCGGCCTTAACTTGCTGACACGTCAGACATTTCCCACAATTGATAACTTCCGCTTAAGATCAGGCCACCAAAATTGTTCCCTTAGATCTCTGTACAGCTTGGTGCCTCCGGGATGCATAGCATAAGGGCTACCATGCACTTCCCGAAGAATCCTCTGTCTTAACTCCTCGTCCCTCGGCATACAGACCTTTCCTTTGAAGCACAATACTCCTCATCACTAACACCATAGTCCTCTAACTCTACGTTCTGTACTTGCTGTAGCATAGCACTTAGGTCCTCATCAGCCAACTATCCTTCTTTCACCTCATTTAACCACGTCGGCTTGACTTGCAATTCTGCCAACAGGCTCCCATCATCATATAAACTCAAGTGTACGAATAATGCCCTCAGATCTGACACAATTTTTTGGCTTAGAGCATCTACCACTACATTCGCCTTGCCCGGGTGATACTCTATCGCACAGTCATAATCCTTCAGTAATTCAACCCACCTTCGCTGACTTAAGTTTAACTCCTTCTGAGTCAGCAAAAACTTAAGGCTCTTGTGGTCTGAGTAGATCGTCGACTTTTCGCCATAAAGGTAGTGCCTCCATACCTTAAGAGCGAAAACCACTGCTGCTAATTCCAAGTCATGCGTCGGGTAATTCACCTCATGTGGCCTCAACTATCAAGACGTATATGTGACTACCTTCCCGTCTTGTATCAATACACAACCCAAACCTATATGGGAAGCGTCACAATACACCGTAAAATCCTTTCCTGCCTCAGGCTGAATTAACACTGGAGCTTCCGTCCTTCTTCTTCACAAACAGGACCGGTGCTCCCCATGGAGACACACTGGGTCGAATAAATCCACGGTTAAGTAATTCCTGAATTTGTGCCTTAAGCTCCACCAACTCCTTTGGTGCCATTCTATAAGGGGCAATTGACACAGGAGCTGTACCCGGCAGCAGGTCAATTCCAAACTCCACCTCCCTATCTGGTGGTATTCCTGGTAATTCTTCTGGGAACACATCCTCAAAGTCCCTTACAATTCTAACCCCACTGACACCTCCTTCCTTTCCATCTAGTGCACTTACAAAGGCTAAAAATGCCTTGCACCCTTTACGAACCATCTTTTTAGTCTTTAGCGCCGAAACTACATTAGACAAGTAGTTTTTTCTTTCTCCTATCATTACTACCACTTCATCTTCCGGGGTCCTTAGTTCCATTCATAAAGCCGTACAATCCAACACGGCCCGGTGTTGTACTAACCAATCCATACCAAGTATGAGGCCAAATTCCCCGAAGGGTAACTCTATTAAGTCAGCCCGAAGCTCACTCCCTGAATTTCTAGGGATACACTCCGAAAGATCTTATCCACCACTACAGTTTGGCCTAATAGGCTTACTACAGTCATCTCCCTATCAGAAAGTTCAGAGTCTAGGCCTAGTGTTTCAACTACACTATAGGCAACATAAGAATGGGTCGAGCCTACATCAATAAGAGCAAAATAGGGCCTGCCATGAATGAGGAACATACCAGTTATGACGTCCGGCGCGTCTCCATCCTCCCTACGATGAATCGCATAAACCAAACCTGGCTGCCTTGCCTCAGTATTAGCAGCACCTCGACCCGGTGTTCCACGTCTTCTACCATTTCCTCGATTATTTGGACCCCGACCTCGCTAAGGTTGCTGTCCCCCTCTACCAGCCGAATTAGCATTCTGAGCTGCTGGGCGATTCTCATCTGGTTTCTTCGGGCAGTCCTTGATCATATGGTCCTTTGACCCACATTTGAAACACCCACCTGTCTTCTTCCAACATTCACCCAAGTGTTTCTTTCCACACTGATCACATGGACGATACTGCCCTCTTGCACCGACTTGCTGACCCCGCGGCCCATCAGCTTTGGGCCTTTTCTGCACATTTTCAATGATCTTGACGACCCATAACCCCTCTTAGGTCTATTCCTATCAGAGCTCTGCTTAACCGAGTCATTGATCCACTCGGCTACCTTAGCCTTTTTTACTAATGCGAAAAACTCCCGCTCTTGATGTGGAGCTATCAATAACCTTAGATCATCCCTTAAACCGTCTTTGAACAGAACACACAGCTCATGCTTCGTAGCCACTACTCCCCAAGTATATCGGCTTAACCTCAGAAATTTAGCTTCATATGCCGCTACTGACTTGTTCCCTTGAACCAACCCCAAAAACGCCTTCCTTTACTCATCAATATAACGTGTGCCGACATACTTCTTTTGATATGCGACCTTAACATATTCCCAGGTCAGATCCTCAGCTGTGGCACCATCCCGAACTATTAACCACCATTGGTATGCTTCATCGCGTAACAGTGCCACCATTCCCTTCAACTTCTCCTCAAGGGTCAGATTGAGCTCATCCATAATGTGTTCGGTTGCTTCCAACCAGTATTTAGCTGTATTGGGTGCCACACCAGATACTCCATGGAACACCTCACTCAGTTGGCTCGAGTCGCCAGTGCAGTTTACGAGCTCCGTATTCTCCAAAGACTAGCCACCATTTCAAGAACTCGTAGCATGGCCTGCGATACGGCATCATCCCCCGTCTGAGCCTGCTGCTCGACACCAACAGCTGGGGGTGGTGGTAGCGGTGGTAACTCATTGTCAGACCCTTGACCCGATCTAACGGGTTCTGACACAGTCATTCTTCCTCTACCGCGTTCATGACGACCGCGTCCTCTAGAACTCATATCTAACGATGCGCTTTAATCTGATTTAAGAAAGTTTATGAATTAGCTTTTATTCCACTGATTAACCGCGAAGAAGTTTTATGAAAAGAGTTTTAGGAGTGGTTCTTTCGTATTCATACATGCACACAGTCTTTACATTCATACATCCATCATTCAATTATGAACTTTCGTTCATTCAGAGAAATGTTGTAGTTTTCATTGTTGTTGTTTTTCCACTACCCAGGGGTATTTTCGTATTTTACCCTACTGGGGTATTTTCATAATTTGTCAAAAAAAGGTTCCTTGGTGATGTTGTCAATAAGGGTATTTTGGTAATTTTTTTTAAAATCCCGGGGGTATTTCAGAAATTTTAAAATTATAAGGGTATTTTAGTAATAAACCAGGGTAAATTTATAAGTCTGACTAAATCAAGGGTATTTCAAAATTTGCAAAACTTGAGGGTTCTTTTTGAGAATTTATTTTCCAAATCGGTGCTGTTGCAAAAATTTTGAAAATCAGGGGTCGTTCTGGTAATTTTGTAACTTGGGGGTATTTCGGTAATTTGTAGGGTAGGGGTAATTTCGTAAATAAATTTTTTTTCTTTCCATAATCAAGATATTTTCATATTTTGTAAATTTAGGGTTCCTATAAGCAAGGTAGTGAAATTTTGATAAGAACTGTGGGTATTTTGAAAATTTTCATAAACCAAGGGCTTTTCTGTAATTTCACCACTAGGGGTATTTTTGTAATTTTAATAAATCAGAAATATTTTGAAAATTTTCCAAAATAATAATTTTCATAATTTCAAAAGGGTAGTTTGTTGACTTTTTTTTAAAACTAGGGTTTCCATAAAAATGTGGCTAGTCCCTTCAGGTTTTAGTTATTGGGTTTAGCCCGTGACTAAGTCCTCTTGGTTAGAGTGAACCGTAGCTATGCACCAGGTAGGATTCGAGTGGAGAGGAGGTGAGTCACACGGACTGCTTAAATACCAAGCTCCCAATGAAACCAATCCTAGAAATGCGCACAATGGTTGCCACACCCTAACTCGGCGACTTAGACACAGGTTTGTTTAATTGTGCCTTAGAGTCTTATGTAATTGTTGGGGTAAACTAGTCCTAGGGTTTAATTCCAAATCCACTAGTCTATGTCTCTATATATCCCTACATACAAATCACAAAGAGGTTAGGAGTACTTACCTGGTGGACTTCGGGTTGGAGACTTAGTGGGCCATGCTAAAAAATCCTGCTTAATTCACAGAAATTCTTTTTTGGGCTTAACTTTGAAAACATTTTGGGCCTTAAACCCAAGGTCCAGAGTTTAAAACTGGGCTCTGATACCAAATTGAAACACTCCAAACCCGGCCCACGAGCCTTGATCGGATTTGGTATGTTCCCCGGTGTAAACCGTTTCGAATTCTTTTGTTACTTAGGAAAAACTTGTGTATTTTGAAAGAAAGATCGTTTTGGGTTGGTCTTGAGTTGAAAACAAGTTTATTTCATTATTAAAATCCTTTACTTTAGGTAACAAAACGTTTGGGCTTTGTTTTAAAAATAGATTTACTTAATCTTTTAATAAATAAAAGTTTGTAAGCTTAATAAATAAAAAAAGAATAAAATAGTTCTACTAAGGCCTTATTACATCAAATAATTCTCAAAATTTAAATTCATATTACTTAAAGTAAAATTGTCCAAATAAAAGAAATCTGAACTCCACATGGCCTCCACTAAGCATCTACCGACCTGGTCCATCACTGATCGTCACCTGAAAAATAATCCCACCAGGGGTGAGTCAACAGATTCAATGTGTAACCAACACTAAAATTTAATAATTCAGGTATACATTATCATACATGTTCATAAACAAATAAAAATAATGATGCAACCCGAACCCAAACCTATATGCCATCCGCTACACGTCCCCCGTACCAACATGCACACCGTGGGGACTACTAAGTCAACCCTCCATCCGCTACACACCATCGAAGGCAGTCGCTGGAGTCGACGTGCTCATCGCCCTTATAAAGTTTGTGGTCTTAGGTCACCACATTCAGAAATGGTGGTCTTAGGTCACCGCATTCAGTTATCGTGGTCTTAAGTCACCACATTTAGATTTTGTGGTCTTAGGTCACCACATTAACTTTCCCTTTTCTTATAACCCTTATGCCCCCATATATTATACATATTATGCAAAACCATGCCTTAATTCACATTATTATCACTTTTCACATGTTAAAATAACATATATTCATAATCCTAGTAGGAGTAGGAAGCGTGCACTGGTACTGTACCATTGCATGGTACTTTAGCCATATTTTACATTCTTAATAATATATTTAATTTAAAACATAGCCATAAACATATTAAAACTTAGGGTAGGGTACACACCTGATTCGCTTAACAATTTCACTTGAATCCCGAAAATCCGATCTAAAGCCTTAGATCTCAAGTCACCACATTCGGCCAACCTTAATATGTTAGCATAAAGCCTATTCGGCTATAAACCCAAATCCTAGTAGGATTTGTGTACTAAAACTTACCTTAATGCCGATTTGCTTATCTCTCAAATCCTGAAAACTTTTCTATTCTCTTCCTTGTATTCGGCTAGACACTGGATCTCCACATAGGTTAGTGTCGGCTTTTTAAACAAAGTAAGAGATAGATCTAGATATCCAAAATAGGCCTTGGCCGAATATACCTATGTGCTTACCTTCCAAATCTTAAATCCCGAAAATGATCTTTTGTCTTAGGTGCCTGTCGAAATCCCTATAATCATATGTTAGATTGATTTTTAACACTTAATCAGTATTAAATGGCCTTTTGCCGAATGTCAAAGTGTTACTCACCTAGATCCTTGAAATCCTGAAAGCACTATTTGACTATGGAGATGTCGGCAATAGCAGAGATCCCGAAGAACCTTTAAGTTTCGTCCAAAGATCACTAATAGGGTTAATACCTTGATTTTGACAATACTAAAAGTAGAAGAATGGAAACCGAATTTTTGATCTTACCCTTACTTGAAGAAATCGACAACCCCTTTGCTTTAAGTCCTTCAAAGATTCGGCTAAGGCTAGAGGGGACTTATTTTTGGCTTTTGGAACTTAACAAGAAATCGGCTTATGAAGATGTTTGTATTGTCAATTTAGCAAAAGAAAAGAGAGGGGAGAGAGTCCCTTGAGAAATCGACAAAAGTGAACTTAGAAGAGGGGGGAAAATTCGACTAGAACAATTGGAAAAGAAAGAAGAAAAAGATGATAGCTTGGAGAGAAAAGAGTTAGCAAAAGAGAGGCAAGTTGGCTAAATGAAATTCAACTATAGCCTCCCCCTTTACAACCTTGGCTAAAAATACCGTCCAAGGAGTCCCTCAATCGGCCAACTCTCCACAACTTGATAAATTTTATCTTTTATTTATCACCTTAATTAATCTCATCAATTATCTCTTCTTTAATCCACTTAAAATAATCTAATATCAAATCATCATTTATCTACTATTTATCCAAAAATTTAAAGAGAATCAAACTCTTCTTTCAAGTGCCTTAATGCCGTCCAACTCTCTTGTTCCTTGCACCAAAATAAAATTCCTTTGTTTGCTACCCAAGTGACTTGAACCTAGGCTCTTTCCCCTTGACTGTGGCGTCACCTACTGGGCTTTAAGTGGTGCCACCAAGCCACTTAAACAAGCCTATGTTTGTGTCAAATTTCTTCTATTAATTTTCTTAAGGCTACCTTGTTTTAGTTTCCTCTTTTAAACTTACCATTTCGAAAACATTTCCTTACATTTCCAAGTTTCCAAAAATGTTCACTTTCCTAAACATTTACTTAACATTTCCAAGTTTCCAAAAATGTTCACTTTCCTAATCATTTAGTTTCCAAAAATGTTCACCATACATTCATAACACATAAGACATGCCATTCCGTATAATTAATTCAAAAATACATAGGCCCATTTTTAGGATGTTACATTAACACTTCCATTCCAACAACTCGTAAGGAAAAACAAATCGAAGAAGAAGAGAACACTTGCCCCAATGCACACAAAAAAAGAAACCGATTTGAGAAGGCTAGTAGAACGAGTAGCAGCTATCCACCAAAGATGAATGAAAAGGTTTAAATACTTAGAAGCAATTCGGCTATCAAGCAAATAGAAAGAAGATAGATGGATTAAGTTTTGACTTTGCAGCAGAATAACAAAGGAAAGAAGAAAAAGATAATATGAGAAGAAGGGCTAAGAAAATTTCATCTTTTAGAAGAAATGGAGAAAAGATCAAGCAAACAAGTATTTCGGCTTTAGGGAGAATGGAGAAGAGATGAGCAAATGGATAGGGAAGATTCGGTTAACACCAACAAAAACAAGAAGACAACAAAAGGGATTTCAGTTTTGTATAAGGTGCTAGTCACGAATGGTGAGAGGAAAGGGAATGGTGCACCAGGTTCAGTTGAAAAGAAAAGAGATGAGAGAAAATAAGGGGAAAAAAATGACCAAAAAAAGAAAGGTGAAGTTTCGGTTCTATTTACCCTTCCAATACTAACCGACAACAACCAAGATGAAACTAAAAGCTCCTAATGATTTTCGGCACAACATTACACAAAAGCTCCCATTCACCTCATCTCCCTACATCCACAAATGCCAAAATGTACCTGCCAACACCCTTAGCTGAAATTAAACCCCACGAACTCCCCAAATTCGGCAAACTCCTCCCTTAGCATCACTCCCCATGATTTTCTCCTACGTTCTCTCTACATCACCCATTCAAATGAGTTTGAAATATTCAAACTCCATAAATAGCTCTCCACCATTTTTTTGAATACCTTGACCAAGTATTCCCTCTCTCTTCAGAATTTGATTTCCAACCAACTACCTCGCTTAGCCTGAGCCAAAAATTAATGCTCCCTTGCGTTACCACTGAGATTCGAACCCCCTTCCTCAGCTTCCCTTGTGACGCCATTCCTTTGCACACTAGGTGGCGTCTCCTTTCCATCCTTCCACTGCACTACTTTGTGTCACCAATAAGTCCTACCCCTATTCGGCTACCCCCTCTTAGGTGCCCAAAACTAAAATTTTACCAAGGCTTCGTCTAAACCCCGAGCCTTCCCAAGGCCCCCCAAACACAACCAAACAACAAGCACAACACACAGATACACAAAAAACATAAAAGATGCAAAGCCCCTAAATCTCAGATGTTACAGTCGTTGCCGGGGAACTAAAATATTAAGAAAACTTTATTTTTATTACTTTGGCTATTTTTTTTTTCATTTTAATTTTAGTTTTATTTCGCGTAATTTATTTATTGTTTTCACTAAATTTTACTTTCTTTCTTTTCTTAGTAGGTACCTCTAGTTTATGATTAGAAGGAACCCGACAGGGCCTCTAGAATATGATAGTGATATTGAGGATACCGCACAAAGGAATCGCAGAGAAATAAGGCGAGCCTTAAATTACCAACAGGGCGAATCCAATCCTACTGAAGGGATGGACAAGAATAACCCACCACGAGATGTGGAAGAAAATAATGCTCCACGTAATATGTATGATTATGCTAAACCTTATTTAACAGGAGCTGAATCTAGTATTCTTAGGCCTACTATAGCTGCTAATAATTTTGAATTAAAGCCTAACACAATACAAATGATTCAACAATTTGTTCAATTTGATGGTTTGCAGGACGAAGACCGGACCACTCATTTAGCTAATTTTTTAGGGTTCTATGATACTTTCAAAATAAATTGCGGTTCTAATGATGCCATTCGTCTTCGGTTATTTCTTTTTTCGTTAAGAAATAAAGCCAAACAGTGGTTGTACTCGTTACCACGAGGGTCAATTACTATATGGGACCAAATGACCAGAAAATTTTTATTAAAATATTTTCCACCGGCCAGGACGGCCAAATTACGGAATGATATCTCTTCTTTTGTGCAGATGGATTTAAAGACATTATACGACGGATGGGAGAGATATAAGGATCTCTTGAGAAGGTGTCCACACCATGTTCTACCCTTGTGGTTACAAGTCCAAACTTTCTATAATGGTGTAAATTTCTCAACGAGGCAACTAATTGATTCAGCCACCGGTGGAACCCTGAATAATAGAACTCCTGAAGCAGCCTATGAGTTCATTGAAGAGATATCACCAAATAACTATCAATGGCAAGTTACAAGGACAAAACCGACAAAATCAGTCGAATTTTACAACTTGGATGCAGTGACCATGCTATCAACACAGGTAGAGATGATGAATAAAAAGCTTGATAATTTGTGTTTTCTGCGCAGGTACATCCAGTTATGCAGTGTAACATAAGTGGAACTGTGGCGAATCTTGAGTACCCACCATACCAACCGGACGCAGAAAGCGAACAGATGAATTATATAGGTAATAGTTTTAGATCCAATAATAATCCATATAGTAATACTTACAATCCAGGTTGGAGGAACCACCCAAATTTTTCATGGGGAGGCCAAGGAAATCAAGGAAATCAAAGACAACAACCTCCTCAAAACTTTCAAAATCAGCCATATACGCAAGAGAAGAAGCCAAACCTCGAAGAGATGCTAACAAAATTCATGGCAAATATAGAAAATCTTTTTCAAGATACTGAGAAAATAATTAAAAGCAATGAGAATAGAATCGGGGAACTTACTTAGTCAGTCAAGGAAGCCACTAATGCGGTTGAACAACTCGCAAAGCTAATGTCAGAACGGCTACAAAGACGTCTGCCAAGTAACACAGAGATTAACCTGAAAGAGCAAATCCAATCCATCTCAACTCATGACAGTAAGGGGTTAGATGAACTCAATCAAATACAAGAAAACAATGAAGACGAAGGTAAGATAGAGGTAACACAAGAACAACCAAAACCGATAATCAAAGAGTACCTACCTTGCACACCTTATCCCGAAGCGATGAAAAGAGACGATTCAGAGGAACAGTTTGGTAAGTTTCTTAAACTTTTAAAGAAATTACATATTAAATTACCTCTTCTCAAAGCTCTTTTTTAGATGCCAGACTCTAGGATATTTTTAAAACAGCTCTTGACTAACAAACGCAAATTAGACGAAGAGCACCACGTGGAATTGAACGCAGCATGCTCAGCAATGTTACAGAATAGACAACCACGGAAGCTAAAAGATCCAGGGAGTTTTACAATTCCATGTTCAATTGGTAGTTTAGCTATTGATAATGCGTTAGCTGATTTAGGGGCAAGCATAAATGTCATGTCGTATACATTATTTAAATAACTAGGTCTAGGAAAACCCAAGCAAACTAGGATAAGTATCAATTAGATGATAAAACTGTTAGAATTCCTAGGGGCATTATTGAAGATGTTCTTGTCAAAATCAATAAATTTGTTTTCCCAGTAGATTTTGTTGTTTTAGATATGGATGAGGATAATACAATCCCCTTAATTTTAGGAAGACCTTTTCTAGCAATTTCCAAGATTAAAATTGATGTTGCCACAGGAGAACTCATACTTTGTGTAGGTAATGAATCAATAAATCTTCAAGCTCTTGACTCAGCCAGGACAACAATCGATGAAGGTAAGAAAGCCGATACAGATGATAATCAAATTATTCAACCTTTATTGCAGGAAACATCACAAAGACACAACCTTGAGCCGAATCATAGATCCCAAATCGACAAAGAAGAACTGAAACCGCGAAGTAAAACTAGAGGAACCACTAAAAGGAGCTCGTAGGAACATCCAATCAACTTAAAATAGGAGACCAGGTACTGTTAGATAAAGCAGATCCGCACACAATCACAACAGACCTGAATGCAAAGGGAGAAACCCTTCTTAAGGCACACCATATCTTCCCACACGAAATAGCCAAGGGAAGCGGTAAACGCTTCTCAACTTCAACTTTGTCAAGAAAATAGAACTTTAAGCAAGAGGGAAGATATTCAAACCTTTAAACCTCCCTGATTTAGTACAAGGAAAAGTCTAGCTTAAGAATATAAACAAGCGCTTCTCGAGAGGCAACCCGAGCACTAACCTTACTTCTTTTTACATTTGTTTTCATTTTATTTTCTTCTCTTTCTCTTTCTCTTTGTAGCTCAACAAAAAGTACAGATTTCTAGGACACACAGCCTTACACATGGCCATGTCCGTGGCCGTGTGGACCATCAGAATCTTCGTACTGACATAGCGGAGGCCGTGCAAATCAAATCCTAACCACTTTTGGATGTCACGGATCCAACCACTCCACCACGAGCATCAATAGATTGGCACGGCTGTGCTCCACCACCATGTGAAGCTACTGACTTACCATACATGGGACAAACATGCCCATGCTACCCAACTGTGCCAACACACTGCCTTTTTAGGAACGCCTAGACACATGGTCGGCGATGCGGCTGTGTAATTCAACACACCCTCGGTCCACGGGCGTGGGAACATGCTAGAATTGAAACCCTATTTAAACCCCACATCCCTTCTCCTTCTCCCCTCATTCTTTCTTCCTTCTTTTTCTTTCTTTCCTTAGAAAAGGTGCCCAGACTCTTGAGCTACACTAAAATCATGTCGAAGAAGCGTAAGAAGGCAAGCATTGTCTCCTCAAAGGAGACCCCAACACATAAGTTCATGCCGGCCGCTTCATCCAAACACCAAGCCAAGGGTCTTTTAGACCATTTAAATTTTTCTTTATGTTTATATTCCTCTTTATCCTACTTATCTATAATTCTCTTCTGCTTAATATATTTTAATTTCTCTTAGTTTCTTGGTTTTTGGTTCTAATTGGGAATCACGCACCATAGCCTTAGAGGTCACATCCACCTCACGAAACATCCAACAATAAGGACTTCTTAGTCCATTAGTCTTTTCTTTCAATTTTAGTTTTATTCTTAGTCTCATTCTCTTTATTTTCTTTGTGTTTAATTATTATTAGTATATTATTAATATTTCTTTAGATTTCTTGGCTATATCTTTGCAGGCTACCTAATTTCTTTATCTAGCACAAAGATCATCGGTAGACACCCCACCAGGCCTCCTCCACGTACTTTCTACCACGAACTCTGCCAACTCCAGAAATCATCCACAATTCAGGAAGTGTTATTTCTCCCCTTCTCTTTTTATTACATAATTGTTTACCTATCTTTGTACATTGAGGGCAATGTACATTTTAAGTGTTGGGGGTAAAAGTACCTAACTTTTTCCATTATTCTAAAATCCTGAATTTTAGTCTTGTTCCTAAGAAATTTTCTCATTTTATCAATTAGGGTGAAATTTCTAATGATTTATGATTTTTATTGATATGTTTTTGAGTAAGCCATTGATAATTGTGCATTGATGATTTATACTTGAAGAATACTAGAGAATTGAGCATGATAAGTCTATTTTTTTAAAAAAATAATCTCTTAGGTTGTTAAACTGAATTTGAATATGACCTTGAAGTTTGAAATTCACAAGATTGACGTCAAATACCCATAATTTGTGTGAGATTTTGAGCCTTATAGAGCATATATTCTTTTTCATGCTCACTTTATTGATTGTGAGTGTGTCAACACTGAATTGTTA
Organism: Gossypium rotundifolium; assembly: GCA_025506655.1. Classification (NCBI taxonomy): domain Eukaryota; kingdom Viridiplantae; phylum Streptophyta; class Magnoliopsida; order Malvales; family Malvaceae; genus Gossypium; species Gossypium rotundifolium. The sequence goes on along the minus strand of CP106724.1, from coordinate 110,537,943 downwards.
TTCTAGAACTTGCCTTGATTATACATGTTGAGACCACATTAATGATTTGATATACTGAGATGATAAAGGCACCTAGGTTTTAACCCACTCACTCCACTAAAAAGCTTACCTAGATAATTAACCCCTAGTGAACCCCGTTGATCTTAACAACCTTTTTATTAAATTACCCACTTAATATTAAGCCAAAACCCTTTGTATTTGTTATCACCATTCTTTTTGACTACCCTTCCATCGAGAATTGAATTGATCAGTTATCGAATTAGTTTATTTCAGTTGATAAAGTTATTTCTTTATTATGTATTTACTTAGTTTGTTCTTAAAAAACCAAAAGTATATTCAAGTAGTAGATTAAAGGACCTTATGCGTTTAAATTCCAATTGTTGAAGAAGAGCTTGTATTAGAAGTATTATCAATAGTAGTATTACTAGTTTCAAAGCAATCATTTAGTTTCTAGTTCATTATTCTTAGTAGGTAATTTATCAAGTCAATCTTGATTTTTAACCTTCTAATTCAGCTTTTATCCACACCTTTAACCTAAGCCCGGTTACAACCCTATCAAAGACCTTTTCATTTGTGTATCATTTCATATTACAGTGGTGGAGATTTGATTTTCAGGCAAGCCTATGGGATTATCTTTTCAGGTTTGACTTATAAGTGCTTTCTTTTAAACCTTGAACACTTCGAGTGCTTCGAGTGAATCTTTAGTGAGGATGTCAATCCTTGTCGGTTTTGAATTAAAGGTAATTATTTAGATAAAGGGAGAAGCCTATGTTTTTATGCTACAAATTTATGACTTAGTATTGTTTAAATCTTTAGGAGTTTTTGAGCTAAATTATCCATATATAAATTATCTATGAATTATGATGAGGCATTATTGATAGGAATTATGAATTGTGGAAAGTTCGTTTTAATTGTAAGTTGAGAATTTTGCTTGAGGACAAGCAAAAGCTTAAGTGTGGGGGTATTTAATAAACCGTAAAAGTAACATATTTTAACCCCATATTTAGTATGATTTTGGATGATTTAGCCCTTGATTTATGTAAAAAGGTGCTTTCAATCATTTCTTTTCATGTTTATATTTAGGAAAGCACCCACGAATGAAAAGAACAAGAAACAGGGTTAAAACATGCCAATTTGGGCCGTAAAGGAAATCGACACTGCCTGGACTTCAAGCCACACGGTCGTGCCTCGATAATTAACTAAGACACGGCCATGCCACGATTTACACGGTCGTGGCCCAATCGATAGAATCGAGACACAGCCTGAAACGAGTGTGTACCATGGCCGTGCCCCTGCCGCGGGAGAGAGCGATTCCACTCAGATTTTGATACTTCGAGCCAAAGAAACACTTTCCAAATCTTATTCAAATACCGAGTAAGAAGCAAACTTAAATGAGGACACTGAGGGGCCAAGTAAAGCATTCTAAGGTCTATATAAACACCCTAAGTGTATCTTGAAAGGTAGGCCAAGGAGCCGAGCCGAAAAGGTCAGACTTGTGGGAATCACTCTAAGATAACTAGTGTAACATCCTTAATTAGGGGCTATTATGTTTGCATTAATTACATGTGAATGGCTTGATTTTGTTGTTAATCAAGGTGTCTTGGGGTCTGGGTACAAGCCAAGGGTAGGCCCAAACTATAGGAAAAATTTTATTTTCAAACATTGGTTCAGGGGAGCTGAAGGAGCTAGGGGTTAAGAATATTTTGTGGTAAACTGTAGCACAAGAAAAGCCTTGGTAAAGTGGCAAGGAGGCGCCACTTAGGGCCTTGGGATGTGACATCACAAGCAGGGGAAGGAGAGCTTGGGTTCGAGCTGTAGAAATCCCTTGCTGCTAATTCTTTTTGACTAAGAGTGGGGAAGAGTTGTGCTCAGCTCAAACTCTGATGGATAACTGTTGAACAAGTCAACAGATTTAAACGGGTGGAGAAGAGAGAATTTAGGAATTTGAATAATTCAAACTCATTGGAATGGTTGGCCAGGAGAAGTTTGAGGAGTTTGTCGAAATTTGAACTCTAGTGTGAGGAAGAGTAATCGGTTGGAAGACTAGGGGGAGTGCCAAAATTCCTTAATGACATTTTCGGCTAGTCAATACCTTGGTGCATTCGGTTGTGAGCTAAAGTCGAAACCCCCTTAGCATTGTCAATTTCTTCCTTTAATGCACCATTTGAATCAAAAGCCGAGGGTTTTTAGGCTATTGTCAATTTCCCTCTAAAACATCTAGCCAAATCTCCAGAGGAACCATTTGAGCTTTTCTTCATTTGAAACCAAAGCCACTTTGGCGAATCTCCTTCTCCCCCACTTCTTTCTTTTCTTTCTTTCATATTTGTTTCAAACCCCATCAACATCTCTTCTTCTCGAATCGACAACTTCCTTTTTCTCCTCATCTTCTCTTGTGCCGAAAGTTCATCAATCTTTTCTTGATTCCTTGCAAAGCCGAATTCTCTTTTGCTCTTCTTTCAAAAGCCATAGCCGAAACTCCTTTGATTGTTCCACCACCATTGCTGAAATCTCTCTCAACCATTGAAGTTCTCTTCTTTCCTCTCGTTGCGTTGTAGATCTCTTGTGTTTTTTGCTCTAGTCGATTTTAGAGTGGGTAAGTGTTCTTGGCCGAATCTCTATCATCTTCTTCTTTTCTCTCTGTCAACATATATCGAACAAAAGACAAATTTTGACATTTGCCATGATTCTTAATCATCTATGAGATCGGATTCTCTTAGGTTCTTCGGGATTTTGAAGTAGTGGATCGTGATCATCTATTCTCTATCAATCGGTTTCGTTAAAGACTGTGGTAAGGTTACATATCGACTTAATCTTTCTCTTAGTTATTTGAAAAGTCAAAGGCTATTAAGATTAAGTGTTTAGTGTTGGTCGATTGTTGGGTAAGGCTCTATCTCGTATATCTCGGGTTGTGACTGGTGATCAAAAAGTGTTAAGGTAAGGATGGCTACTAGATGCGTTAACTTTTTGGGATTTACAAGTGTAGCCGAATGGCTTTTTGCTAATAGTTGTCATTGGCCGAATGTAGGAAAGGGGGGATCTAGTGCGTTAGATCTTGATCTTCGGGATTCAGTAGTCACGTTAGTAGCTAGGTGTGTAACTTACACACTTCATAATCGTTGTAAACTTGCTAATAACCTAAACATGTTAAAAGCTGAAAACTGTGTGATTTTGATATGGTACCTTTATGGGTATGAGCAAGGATTTCGGGTAAGTCCGTTTTGGTTGAGATTATGGCACATGATTTCTGATGATATTATCTATGTTATGTTCAATATATGTTCAATGATTAAGCATGATGGCATGATTTGTATGTGCATGAGCATGTGGGTGACATGAGAGGAGGGGGAAGTTTGATATCTGTGACTTTGGGTCACCAGTGGTTTGGCACCACCAGTGGTTTGGTACCACAGTTGATATTCATGACTTTGGGTCACCAGAGGTTTGGCACCTCATAGCGACTCGTCCCAAATTGGCCCGTACCACGGTGGGTTGGCCCCACATTTGATAAAACAGATTGTCACCGGTGATTTGGTATCTGGCGTGGGTTGGCCCCACATATGGATTATTCGTGACTTTGGGTCACCAGTGGTTTAGCACCTCATTATATTGATATCAGTGACTTTGGGCCACCAGTTGTTTGGCACCACATTATATTGATATCAGTGACTTTGGGTCACCAGTGGTTGGGTACACACGGGGTAGAAAAAGGAGTTATGGGTGGCTAGGTTTGGGTGCATGATGTATTTACTTGGTTATGAATTTGTGTAAGCATGTTCCTATAATCGGGAGGGGGATTATGCACTGAGTCTTGGTGACTCACCTTCTCCCTTATTTTTTTCAAGGGACTCGTAGATCGCGGATGAGGAGCCGGGTGGACTCGAGGTAGCCATGCGATGTTTGCTTTCGGTTTTACATGGATTTTTGACTTGGGTACTTTAACTTTATATTTTGGTTTTATTTGGGTTTGTAATAAGGCCATTAGTATTTTTATTTTGGGTTTTATTATATCTGCTTTAATTTTCTAAATGTTGCTAAGTACACTATTTAACATGTTTTAAATAACCTGATAATCAAGTTTTCGAAATTATGCTACGCAATGGGTTTTCTTAAACGTTACCATCGGGTAGTAAAACACATAAGATGATAATTAAATTAACTTAAATGATTTTCAAATCTAAGTTTTCCCAAGCTCAAAATCAAACGGTTTTAAATTAACTAAGTAAAAATTCACTCGGGTTTCGATAGACTTTAACGTTTTTCTTAAGTAATGAATGGCAAACGAGTTTTAAAAAGCCTTTCAGGATTTCAAGCAACTAAACGTTTTCAACTATACATGCACCGGATTTCTGCAAACACAAAGCAAATAAAGAAGCTTTTCGCTGAAACTGAATCGGCAACTTATTTTCTTCGAAATGTTTTCACTCTGTAACATGCCAGATTCGGCCGTGGTGTGTTAACCGGGCTTGTGGTGTTACAACTAGTTGATCCATCTCAAGAAGCCAGAATTCTACTCAAGATGGTGGATTTATCTTTCAATTCCTCTAGGGGGTTTTAGGGATTCCTTATGTTTTGTTTTATCTTTTCTCTTGAGATGTTTTCTTTATTTGTATGAACTAAACCCTTCAGATACCTGAAGGAGATGAAACCTAGATGAATCTTGTTATTAATTTCTAAATTATGTGAAAATACTTACTTTTTTCTTAATTATGCATGCTTAATCCAAGTCTGATGTGCTTAGGTGGAGTAGGAATAGACCCTGCTTAAGAGTAGATCTAGCATAGTTAAGCAGAGTTGATCGCACGCCTAGAGATAGGGTGACGAGATTTTTTTCAGATTAGGGTGAAACCTAATATGGGAGTCCATAGATCGATTTACTACTATTCTAGGGGGTTATTATAAGAGAACAAGAGTTCCACTAATTAACCTAGGGTTAGATGTTATTCGATTCGAGAGAGGGTTTAATATACATTAGGGAGTCATACGGATCAAACTAAGTGAATAAATTGTATGGTTTAGTGTTAAATAACAAGTGAAGTCTAGGTGGATTTTTCCTGAAGGTATCGTCGTAATCAATTAAGTTTTCTTCAAGTTATTCCCCAATATGTAATTACTTGGCTAACATGGTTGGTGAATATGTGCTTAGGCATTTGGTCAAAATGTATTGGGATATGCTTGTTTACTTACCTATTATATGACTATATGGCAAGTTAAATTCTATGTTATACGAACTTACTAAGCTTAAATTCTTACTATGTGTTATTTTCTTTGTTTTATAGTGAATCAGAAGCTCGTTCGGGTTGGAATCTTGTCGGAGCTATATCACACTATCCATCGGCTCTTTTGGTACATTTGGTTGTTTGATTTTGGTTATAATAGCATGCATAGGTATTATGGCTAATGTTGGCCTATATGTTTTGTTGTGAATATGGTCATTTGATTTGGTTTATGTTTTGGCATATTTTGGTATGTATACAAGTAGCCTTAAAAGGGTTGATGAATGGCTTAATATGGTTGAATGATGGAATATGAGATGATAGATGAATATGCATAATATATATGGCTTGTGCCTTGTGGAGAATTGGTACTTTGTTTGAATAGCTTAAATGATTATTGGTGCTAATTATAGAATGGGATTTTGTTACCAAATGGTTGTGTTTTGGTAAATGAATTATATGGTATGTATTGATGCAAATATGCATGTAAGTTAGTTGATTATTTGGTCAAATTACATACATGGTTAAGCATGTTTATATATTGTCATTTGAGGTGACTATGGCATATTGGTTGTATGATATTATATTATATGTATATGACTTATTTATGCTTGATTTGGATGCCTTGTTATGTGGCTTCTAAGTATGTGCAAAGTTTTATTTAGGTACATGCTAAATTGGGACCTATTTTCATCCACACAGGTAAAGACATGGGCGTGTGTCACAGCCGTGTGTGACACACGGCCAGGTGACACGACCGTGTGTCCCCTGTAGCTTTCAAAGGGCTGTAAGTTAGGCTATTACACAGCCTAGCACACGGCCTGGCACACGGGTGTGTGGCTTGGCCATGTGACTCAAATCATTGAGTTACATGAACATGGGCACGGGGTGGGACACGCCCGTGTATCCCTACTTCGAATGCCCACATGACCGTGTGACCCCTACAGTGTTAAAAATTTTAATGTTCTCTGAAATATTCTCTGAGTTTCTGATTTAGTCTTGACTTGTTTCTAATGCATATTTTGGGCCTCGGGGGCTTGTGTAAGGGACAATGTGTATGATTTGTATTGGTTTTAATATGATTGTTGATATGATTTGTAATGTTTATATATTGTATTCATTTGAAGTGAATTTTTTGGTAATGCTTCATAATCCTGTTTCGGCGACGGATACGGGTTACAGGTGTTACAACCTTCCTTCGCTTATCTCATTCTCTGAACTTACTTTTTCGACCTGCACTTATCACAGGGAACACTTTCCCTGGTTCAGGGTAATTAGAGATTTTTACAAATATTCCAAAGCACTGTCTCCCTAACTTTTCCCAATGTTCCTCATTTTGTCGATGACCACATTTCAAATTTTATGTCTCACCATTGATCCTCATTTTGAACTCGTTATTTTCCAGGTCAATGGTGGACTTTGATATTGCTAAAAAATGGCCTACCCAACAGAATGAGTATCTCATGGTCCTCCTCGAAATCTAGAATTAGAAAATTAGTCGGGATGATAAAGCTCCTCACTTTAATCAACACATCTTTAGGTACTCTCTTTGGTTGTACTAAGGACCTGTCAACTAACTATAGTGTTATATGGCATTTTTTAGTCCCTAACCTGAGTTTTTCATAAATTAATATTGGCTCCTAAATAACATAGAGCTTGCTAAAATAGATGTCCCCTATCACTATGGGTATTCTAAAACTCCCTGGGTCTTTTAGCTTTGAAGGTATCTATTTTGAAATAATTGCACTACATGAGGCACTTACACTAACTTGCTCTCTTGTTTTTATTTTCCTACTCCTAGACATAATTTCTTTTAAATATTTGGCATACTTAGGAACTTTCTTAATTAGATTTATTAAGGGAATTATGCCCTTGTAAGTGCAGGTTCCTTAACTTGCCCTTTCTCTAGCTCAACTATTGGCTCAACTACCGCTTCTGGTTTTAGTTCTTGTTCAGTCTCTACTTTTTGGGGTTCTTCTTAAAGATTAGTTGAATTCTCTTTATATTTCTCTTGAGCTGGTTATTCTAGACTGCTCAGTACTTTTCTCGAATGGAGAACGATTGCTTTCACATGCTACTGCCCTTCTTTTCAGGGATTGTGCTTTGTGTTGCTTAGGATTCCAATGCCAATTTCCCTTTTGATGTCTCCCATCTTACTGATCAATTGGATCATTTGATCTTCCAACTTAGTCAATGTTTTTGTCATATTGGTGCACTCAAACTGCACCTACTTCACTTATGTCCTCATTGACTGCATCTCCTCTTCAATCTGATCCATGCGTTGACTACATACAGTATGGTCATTTAGGTTGGCCCTTTCCTAAGGCTTTTGTAAAAAAGGAGGTTGATAATTAATATTTTTTATATGGTTAGAACTATTACCTCCTCTCTGGGTCTCGCTCCATCTAAGGTTTGGGTGATCTCTCCTGCTGGGATTGTAAGTGTTAGAGTAAGGGTTCCCACCACTATTCTTGATGTAGTTCACATCCTCAGTTGGGTTGTTGACGTAAGGGAAAAGAGGTTTATCTCCTCCATATATTGACAACGCACTAGTTGAGGAGGACTCTATATGGTTGAGTGTGTCCATAATTTGTTGGTATCTATCATGCTCCTATACAACTTTTACCGTAAATTATTTCTGGTTATATGTAAAGCGTTCAGTTGGCTACTGGTAGGAATTCATTGCCATATATTCTGTTAACTCATATACATCTTCGTATTTTATGTTCATTAGGGCTCCTCCGGTGACTTTATCTGGTCCTGACGTGCGTTCACATCCAACCCATTATAGAACATTTGCAATCTCAGCCACTCGGGTGATCAATGGTGTGGGCATCTCTAGATCAGGGTTTTAAAAAACTCCAAAGTTTCATGAAAACTTTCTCCTTCTCGTTGTTTAAATGTTGTGATCTACCTCCTCAGTTGGACTATTTTGCTAATAAGAAAGAACTTTTACAAAAAATTTCCTGTGAGTTCATCTCGTGTCATGATGGATCCCGTGCCTACGAATTTAACCAAAAAAAAGAAATTACTGATTAAGGAAAAGAGGAACAGTCGAAGACGAATAGCATTATCGGTGACCCCACCATATTTGTTCTGGATCATGGTTGGTTTTATTTCAACATTGTTAGCTGTGATGGCTGGACTTGTGATGCTTTCTTGAACCATTTCCAGATTTGGTAGCACATTGTCCCTTAGGGTTTTTTCGTTGCATGCCATTAGTATATTTGCAGGTAGCTGTGGTGGTGGTAAGTCTTATGGGTTATTGTTCTTAACTTCGTCGAACAACGGATCATCATGCGGTAAATTTCCTATAGCAAGTGGTTGGTTCTGTATTGCTATTGTTGGTGGTGGTGTTTAGAATTCCTATGAATTATTATGTCTAGATTAGTGGCTGGCTCTATAGGCGTTCCCTTATTCTCAGTAATACACTGAAGTCAGAAAAAATAAAAGACGTTAGTAAAAATAAAAATAAATTTGTATCTATAATTTCTAAATTCCCTAATTACTCTATTAAAATGTAAAAATTAAAATCAATTCAGTAACGTTGCCTCTCCAACAACAGCACGAACAACTTGACCCCCTCCGGACATACTAACGTTCAGCATATGAATATTACAACTAAAAGATATGAAATGAAGGTAGTATTCGCAAGTATATGGGTCAGGTTGTAATATAGTTACAACAAAATAGGTGAGTACTCCGAGGATCGTACCTAAGGGAGGCGAGCGCTAGATTAATTTTAACCTATACACAAATAGATCTAATTAGCACTTTAAATAAACCATATTACGAATAAATATAGAAGGGAGAAATTGTCTATAACCTAAGGAAAGAAATAACATGCATAAAATAAGAACGACAAAAAGCTAAACCTCTAAACTCAATTAAATCTAACCATGGGTGATCAGTGCACTTTGGCGATCATAACTAATTCTTATTTCGAGTTTCTACTCAATCAACTAGTCATTACCCTAGATGGATCTCTTGACCTTCCACTAAACTAATGAGTCGACAAGAACTACCTATCTCTCGACCTCACAGTCCAGACTGGTTCGGGCTAAGGTGTTCACGGATAAGCCTTACCAATTTTGGGTTAATTCCCACCTAAATGACTTCCAGGGTCGTCAAGCCTAGGGTTTAAGTTCTTCCTATCCTAAACAGTTGATTCGCTAAGAAAACCTTACATATTAATTAATTAATCACGCTTCCACTCACTAATCCCCCATAAGAGGATTAGTTCCTCATGGATTTCATAAACACGAAAAACTTGACAAAATAAATAGACATTAAAATTAAATCAAGAAAAGAATGTAAAGAGAAATCCTAATTGTATTTAATAGATGAGTGTAGAATTCACAAAGAGTTTGATCAAATCTACAAACCAGATCCTCCGACGAACGCTAATAGAAAATAAATTCAAAAGAAATCTAAGACCTAAGAAAAGGAAAAACTAAAAACTAAATATCCAAAGAAAACTGAGAATATCAAAAGCTATCTTTAACAAGTGTTTGAAAGCCTATTTATAGAGTTAGGGTTATCGTTGTCCCCAACCCTAGGTTAACTAACGTTCTTGTGTTAAATTTGCATTGTGTGGACCAAAACACCCCTGGCTCATGAATGTTTTTCGTACAAGCCCAGTGTCTAGACATCGTAGTACCTGTGTCGTGACATCGAAGGCAGTATGCATGGTTCAGGGGTGACTTTAAGGGTGTGCCACGACACTTAGGGTAGTGTAGTAATTTTGGCATTCTGCTCCCTATGTTACGACCTCGAACTTCTCATCTTGCAACACAGTGACCAATATTGATTTCTTATGCCCTTGCATGGTCTCCTGTACACTCGCTAAGTATGTTAGCTTGCCTTCAGGCCTCGTTTGGCCCCCAAGGTCAATAAAAGACTCAAAATACACTTTTTTTAAAAATTTAAACTAAACTATAAAAACTTAACTAAAACATAATAAAAATAAGTGTATTCAACATCATTCAGTACAAAAAACTAGTTTAATCTGCTACACTGAATTACAGTAGAGCAATTACCATCCTCGAGCTAAAGGCCAAGCTGAAATATTTAATCGAGAAATTAAACAGATATTAGAAAAGGCGGTGAACCTAAATAGGAAGGATTAGTCAACTCGTTTGAACAACACATTTTGGGCTTCACAGAAAGCTTATAAAACATCACTTAGGTTGTCTCCATAAAAACTACCATCTTCTAGTCAAGCTAGAGAAATGAGAAAATTGCACTATTAAGAATTAAATCTAGACTTTGGCTTGGCAAAGAAGGCTCACTTTTTTAGTTGCATGAGCTAGAGGAGTCTCGATTTTTAGCATATGAGAATGGTAAGTTGTACAAGGAAAAAAACAAACTCTGTCCCGATGCAATGATTAGACGAAAGAACTTTCTATCGGGTCAACATGTGTAACTATTTAATTCTCCTTTGAAATTGTTTCCCAGTAAATTGAGATCACGATGGTCAGGACCTTTTCCCAGAAAATTGAGATCACGATGGTCAGGACCTTACATGTAACACCCCAAACCCGGCCCATTCACTACGACCGAATTTGAAATGCCACTGCAGGAAACGTTTGAAAAATATATTGACTTAAAGTAAAACATAAAATTTTGTATGCCTTTAATAAAATATTGGGTATGTAAAATTACAAAATAAAATTAAGTTATTAAATTAAAAGCTTTAAAATAATTTATCAAAGTATAAATTTACTCTTTAAAAGAAACATTTCCGAATATTAACCTAATCATCAATCCACCTTAAAACATAATAATAAAAATTAAACACTTATAGTGGCCTTATCACAATAATTAAATATTCCAAGTACTGAATTATAAAATAACTTAAAACAAGTAAAACTTCTTCTGTATGGGCCACCTCGTATCCACTCCAACCCGGTCCAAGCTTTATGCATCACCTGCGATGTTGGAAAAATTTGGGTGAGTCAAACAGACTCAGTGCATAGTTATTTCACAAGTCTCCACATACGGGCTTGGCCCATATCCACACAGTCCACTTACATAAATATGCAACATGTAACCCAACCCAACCTAGTGTCCATTCGTTCCACCTACCTTGGCAGACCCGCTGCCCAAGGCCGTGGCTAATCCACCGATCAACCAAGTGACCCATATAACTTACCTTGGCAGACCTGCTGCACAAGGCCGTGGCTGGCCACCGATCACATAAGTGATCCCACATATCAATCAGTCCACGGTGATGCACACAGCTATCATCCGCCGAGATGTGGCACCTAGCCAACACCTCCCTTGATGAGGCACATAGCCAACATCAAGCGCCAATGTAGCACAAGGCTAACATTAGACCACGTACATAAAGTACACCCTTTCCTTCGATAATCACATCCCAAGTCCCATGCATACATATATATCATGGCAATATATCTCTTGAACAATTATACATCACATGCCATCACATTTCTTACATATATCAAATGTAAATCAACGTCATAAAATACTGACCTGATAAATCGATTATCCGTTATGGGTATCCACCATCTTAGCCTTTATTTCAGCTATCATTCATGTTATACACATACATATAATAACCCACTTAAACATTCAAGAGACAGTGCGATAACTACGCACCTGACTATTTAGCGAAATCCCAAACTATTTGAATCTAACCGGATCTTGGAACGTGGTTTTCCTCCTTCCTTACTGCTGATTTGGTCCTAAATCATCAAAGTTAGAATCGGCTAACCTTATTACCAAATATGGCCTATGGCCGAATAGCACAAACCCACTTACCTATTTCTTCCAAATCCCGAAATCACACACTTGCACCTTTAATAGTCAAAATCCCTACTAATCACTTGTTAGTATCGATTTTAAGCATAAATCCATAATCATGGCCCTTGGCCGAATAGTACCTAACACTTACCTTAGATAATCGAATCCAAGAGACTTCCTCAATGCTTCCTTCTTTCGGCTACACACACAAAAGAACATACTTAATGGCACTATGACATTCGGCCATGTTATAAAAACCAAGACCAAATACTTGGTTTCAATATAAGAACCCAAAACCGATTGTTTAAAGAAAAATACTTACCACTACACTTGAGACGAAACTAAGAGCAAGAGATCAACAACACCACCCTAGGAAATTTGGCAATGGCTTCAAAGGTATCTGCACATGCGGCTATGGCTCAAAATAATGATGGAGAAGAAAAGGAAATAAGGCTTATAAGGTTCGGCTAAGAAACAAGTAGAGAAGAAGAAAGGAACATAAATGGCCTTGAAACACTTGGAGTTTCAGTCAACACTTGAAGGGATGAGCAAGCCAAAACTAAGTGGCTTTTAGAGGATTCGGCTATACAAGAAAATTAGTAGAAAATAAGGTTTTAAGAAAAGAAAGAGAATAGGAAGAAAAATACAAAGGGATTCGGCAAGGAGACTAAAAAAAAAAATCAAAAAGATGGACACACTCCTTAAGATTTGCTCCCTAAAGAACCCCTTGGCCGGCCACCACCTTTCCTCTAATCCAATCCCATAATAATCTCTTATTTAATTTCTTTATCACCCATTTGAAATAGATAAAAAAATTCAGCATTTATCTTCTATCTTATCTCTTAATCACCTATTCAAATAAATAAAATAAAACCATAATTATTCTTCTCTTCCAGCCGAATTTAAAAAGAAACATCAAGCTTATCCTCATCTATTTGAGAGTCCATGTGCAGACCACTAGCTCCTCTCCTTGACGCAAAAATAAAACTTCCCCTTGCTTCCCACAAGTTTCGAACATAAGACCTGCTGGAAACACCACACGCTACTAGCCACTTCGCTGCTAGCTTCTTTGTGTCATAAACTTCCAACAATTCTTTTTAAGAGCTCCTTCCCTAGCTCCCCCTTGTCTTAACGCCAAAAGCAAAATAACATGCCTTACTGCTGCCAACAAGACTCGAACCAAGGCCCTTGCCCAGGCATCATTTCTAGGCCATTAAATGGCGCATTACAGCCACTTTACCAAGGCGCTCTTTGTGTCCAAAAGCGCTTATAACTTCCTTTAAGCCCTCTTTAGCCCAATTCCCTTTTTAACGCCAAAAATAAAAGTCTCCAATGCTTCCCACATTGCTCGAACCTCCTCCCCCTTGGTACTCCCTTTGACGTAACCTTCTCCTCTTGCACCGTTGCGCCTTCATGCCACTTTACCACATGGTTCCTTATGTCATGCTTCACACGGAATTTCCTTTAAAGCCTCCTTTACCAAGCTTCCCCTCTTTAGACTTAAATTCTAAAAATTTTCCCAAAGCTTTCCCTTCCATCCTAGAATTTTAGGAACCCCTAAAATATATCCAAGCATACCCATAACCTACTAACACTTGAATTATGCACAAAACGCATAACCCCTAGATCTGGGATATTGCAGTTCTACCCTCCTTAAAAATAATTTCGCCCTCAAAATTACTTGGCTAAACTGAGCAAGGAGCTGCTATTCCTCGAACCTCTTAAGGCACTTACTTACAAAGCTTGTCTACTACCGTTGATCGCTTTAAAGAACTAAATACGATTTCACACTTCACATACAAGATTTCGTACATTTCATTAGCAATATAAGAAAGCTAATCCTACCACGAACATGACAATAAAGGGTATTTCAAGAATAAGGAACATACCCGTTGTCACCTCTGGCACATGTTCCTCCTCGCGACACTTTGTCACGTAAACCAAATTTTGGTTGCCTCAAGATCCGCACCTTCACACCTCTATTTGGTGTTCCACGACCTTGGCCGAAACCATTCCCTCCATGGTTCGGACCACGACCCCTCGTCGCTTGCTGACCATTCCTGCCTGGCTGCACATATCCTTGACCTGTTGTTCGAGCCCTATTCGAATCCTGAGGATAGTCTTTAATCAGATGGGACTTAGACTTACACCTAAAACATTCTTGATCTCGATTCCAGCACTCGCCAACATGATACCTTCCACACCGAGCACACGGACGGTCCGGATTTCCAGTAGCTAGCTTAGAAACATGAATAAAATTCTCAACCCTCGGTCTTTTCTGAAAGTTCTCAGACGATTCTGATGGTCCAAAACTCCTTTTATCCCGGTTCCTATCCTTATCTTTATTCTGCCTCACAGAGTCCTTAATCCCCTCAGCTACCTTAGCCTTCTCCACCAACACAATAAACTCTCCACTCCTGATGTGGAGCTATCAATAATCTCAGATCGTCCCTTAATCTGTCCTCAAACCGGACACATCATTCATGCTCTGTCACAACTACTCCTCGAGCATATCGGCTTAACCTTAGGAATTTAGCCTCGTATTTCGCTACGGACTTGTTCCCTTGAACCAGCCCCAGAAATGCTTTCCTCTGAGCATCAATGTAATGAGTACCAAGATACTTCTTCTGGTATGCCGCCTTAACATAACTCCAGGTGAGATCCTCAGCCGTAGCACTATCCCGAACTGTGAGCCACCACTGGTACGCCTCCTCGCGAAGCAGCGGCACCATTCCTTTTAGCTTCTCCTCAGGGGTTAAATCGAGCTCATCCATAATTCGCTCGGTTGCCTCCAACCAATACTCAGCTGTACTGGGTGCCACCCCAGATACACCACGAAACACTTCAGCTCCATTAGCTCAGAGTCGCTCGGCTACACGGACTTCCTAGCTCTTATATTTCCACCTACTCTAACCACCATCTCAAGGACTCGCAGTACCGCCTGTGACACTGCATCATCCCCCGTCTGGTCTTGCTGCTCAACACCAAAAGCTGGTGGTGGTGGTGGCGGTGGTACCTCATTCTCATATTCTTGACCCGATCTAACGGGTTTCGATACAGCCATCCTGCCTCGACCACGTCCACGACGACCGCGTCCCCTAGAGCTCATTTCTAACATCGCGATTTAATCTGATTAAAAGGTTTTATGTATTAGTACTTTTATTCCACTTGTTATCCCGCGAATAGTTTTATGAAATGAAGTATTTAGAAGTAGTTCTTTCGATCAACCAAAGTTTTAGTTCAAGTTCACTATTCTAATTCAGAGAATCACATTCACATTCATCTATAAAGACACATTCATTTATCCACAGCACTCACTTCACTTTTATGGGCATTTCTGTCCATTTCCCCACCCAAGGGTAATTTCATCATTTGTCCTATAGGAGTATTTTGGTAATAAATCGGGGTCAATTTGAAAATCTTCACAAATCAAAGGCATTTCAAAATTTTCAAAACTTAAAGGTATTTTGAAAATTTCCAAATTAAAAGTGTCACAAAAATTTTAGAAATTGGGGTTATTTTGGTAGTTTCGTAAGTCAGGGGTATTTTAGTAAATTTCCAAATCAGGGCAGTTCAATATTTCACAAAATAAAGTTTTTGGTATTTTTGTAAAGTAAGAATATTTTAGCAAAAGTTGAGGGTAATGTGATTTTTTTTTAACTAATGGCATTTTTGTAATTTTTCAACCAGGGCATTTTTTTGTAATTTGGCAAACCGAAAAATTTTTCGAGAAATTTTCAAAATAGATTTTGTTACAAATCGATGGGGTAATTTAGGGATTTTAAAACTAGGGTTTTTATAAAACTGCATGGCTAGTCCCTTTCGGGTTTTAATCATTGGTTTAGCTGATGACTAAGTCCTCTTAGTTAGGGTGAGCTACACTACACACCGGTAGGATTCGAAGAAAGAGGAGGTGAGTCGCTAGGACTGCTTAAATACCAAGCTCTTACTGAATCCACTCCTAGACATGCGCACAACAGTTGCCACACCCTAGCTCGGCGACTTAGCCACAGGTTTGTTTAATGGTCCTTAAGTCTTATGCACTTGTGTTTGAGTAGACTAGTCATAGGGTTCAACAGATCCTAGTTCACTAATCTACGTTCCCTTAAAAGCCCATCAAATTTACGTATTCAATTCACTTCAGTAGTCAGAGGTACTTACCTGGTGGACTTCGGGTCGGAGATACAAGTGCCATGCCAGAATAACCTGGAATTTCATAAAAATTCATATTTTTAAAAAGCCCATTTTGAAAAAGTTTTGGGCCTAAATCCTCAAATCGAGTTTTGAATTGGGCTCGATACTAAATCAGTAACACCCCAAACCGGCCCATTCACTACTTAATAGAATTTGAAATGCCATCATGAAAACGTTTGAAAAATATATTGATTTAAAGTAAAACATAAAATTTTGTATGCCTTTAATAAAATATTGGGTATGTAAAATTCCAAAATAAAATTAAGTTATTAAATTTAAAGCTTTAAAATAATTTATCAAAGTATAAATTTACTCTTTAAAAGAAACATTTAGAATATTAACTTAATCATCAATCCACCTTAAAATATAATAATAAAAATTAAACACTTATAGTGGACTTATCACAATAATTAAATATTCTAAGTACTGAATTATAAAATAACTTAAAACAAGTAAAACTTCTTCTGTATGGGCCACCTCGTATCCACTCCAACCCGGTCCAAGTTTTATGCATCACCTGCGATGTTGGAAAATTTTGGGTGAGTCAAACAGACTCAGTGCATAGTTAATTCACAAGTCTCTACATACGGGCTTGGCCCATATCCACACAGTCCACTTCCATAAATATGCAACATGTAACCCAACCCAACCTAGTGTCCATCCGTTACACCTACCTTGGCAGACACTGCCGCCCAAGGTCAGTAGCTAATCCATCGATCAACCAAGTGATCCATATAACTTACCTTGGGAGACTGCTTTGACAAGGCCATGGTGAGCCACCGATCACATAAGTGATCCTACATATCAATCAGCCCACGGTGATGCACACAGCTATCATCCGCCGAGATGTGGCACCTAGCCAACACCTCCTTTGATGAGGCACATAGCCAACATCAAGCGCCAATGTAGCACAAGGCTAACATTAGACCACATACATAAAGTACACCCTTTCCTTTGATAGTCACATCCCAAGTCCCATGCATACATATATATCATGGCAATATATCACTTGAACAATTATACATCACATGCCATCACATTTCCTACATATATCAACTGTAAATCAACGTCATAAAATACTGACATGATAAATTGATTATCCGTTATGGGTATCCACCATCTTAGCCTTTATTTCAGCTATCATTCATGTTATACACATACATATAATAACCCACTTAAACATTCAAGAGACAGTGCGATAACTACGCACCTGACTATTTAGCAAAATCCCGAACTATTTGAATCTAACCGAATCTTGGAATGTGGTTTTCCTCCTTCCTTACTGTCGATTTGGACCTAAATCATCAAAGTTAGAATCGGCTAACCTTATTACCAAATATGGCCTATGGTCGAATAGCACAAACCCACTTACCTATTTCTTCCAAATCCCGAAATCACACACTTGCACCTTTAATAGTCGAAATCCCTACTAATCACTTGTTAGTATCGGTTTTAAGCATAAATCCATAATCATGGCCCTTGGCCGAATAGTACCTAACACTTAACTTAGATAATTGAATCCAAGAGACTTCCTCAATGCTTCCTTCTTTCGGCTACACACACAAAAGAACATACTTAATGGCACTATGACATTCGACCATGTTATAAAAACCAAAACCAAATACTTGGTTTCAATATAAGAACACAAAACCGATTGTTTAAAGAAAAATACTTACCACTACACTTGAGATGAAACTAAGAGCAAGAGATCGACAACACCACCCTAGGAGATTCGGCAATGGCTTCAAAGGTATCTGCACACGCGGCTATGGCTCAAAATAATGATGGAGGAGAAAATGAAATAAGGCTTATAAGGTTCGGCTAAGAAACAAGTAGAGAAGAAGAAAGGAACATAAATGGCCTTGAAACACTTAGAGTTTCGGTCAACACTTGAAGGGATGAGCAAGCCGAAACTAAGTGGCTTTTAGAGGATTCGGCTATACAAGAAAATTTGTAGAAAATAAGGTTTTAAGAAAAGAAAGAGAATAGGAAGAAAAATACAAAGGGATTCGGCAAGGAGACTAAAAAAAAAAAATTAAAAAGATGGACACACTCCTTATGCAAAAGTCGGCACTTATTTGCTCCCTAAAGAACCCCTTGGCCGACCACCACCTTTCCTCTAATCCAATCCCATAATAATCTCTTATTTAATTTCTTTATGACCCATTTGAAATAAATAAAAAAATTCAGCATTTATCTTCTATCTTATCTTTTAATCACCTATTCAAATAAATAAAATAAAACCATAATTTTTCTTCTCTTCCATCCGAATTTAAAAAGAAACATCAAGCTTATCCTCATCTATTTGAGAGTCCATGTGCAGACCACTAGCTCCTCTCCTTGATGCAAAAATAAAACTTCCCCCTGCTTCCCGCAAGTTTCGAACATAAGACCTGCTGGAAACACCACACGCTACCAACCACTTCGTTGCTAGCTTCTTTGTGTCATAAACTTCCAACAATTCTTTTTAAGAGCTACTTCTATCTCCCCTTGTCTTAACGCCAAAAGCAAAATAACACGCCTTCCTACGCCAACAAGACTGAACCAAGGCCCTTGCCCAAAGGCCATTTCAGCCCTTAAATGGCGACATTAAACCACTTTACCAAAGGCTCTTTGTGTCCAAAAGCGCTTATAACTTCCCTTAAGCCCTCTTTAGCCCAATTCCCTTTTTAACGCCAAAAATAAAAGTCTCCAATGCTTCCCACGTTGCTCGAACCTCCTCCCCCTTGGTACTCCCTTTGACGCAACCTTCTCCCCTTGCACCATTGCGCCTTCATGCCACTTTACCACATGGTTCCTCGTGTCATGCTTCACACGAAATTTCCTTTAAAACCTCCTTTACCAAGCTTCCCCTCTTTAGACTTAAATTCTAAAAATTTTCCCAAAGCTTTCCCTTCCATCCTAGAATTTTAAGAACCCCTAAAATATCTCCAAGCATACCCATAACCTACTAGCACTTGAATTATGCACAAAATGCATAACCCCTAGATCCAGAATATTACATTACATAATCATCCGCGTCTTAACTAACAAAGCGGTTAAACTAGCAACTCAAGATGGTCAGTCATTTTGGTAAATGGGAAATGATTGAAGTTGTAATTTAGGGGGATGCTGAATACTTCGAAGGAAGCCTACCATCTCAAGTGTGACAGAAATTTTGATGAAACAAGCGAGAAAATAATGGTCAATGATGACAACCCTGAAGAGGTGTGTTGCATCCTCAACGAGATTTGAAGCTACCCGAATACTCATAGTAGTCAAATTTTGTTTGCTTATCCCAATTTAGTTTGTGAATAATCAAATAACTTCAAGCGTGGACTAGGTTCAATTTTCATTCTTTCTTTGTTAAAGTATGTTTAAATTTGTGCATGTTTTGATATCAGAAATTGATAGGTTAGATTTTGTGTAATTGCGAGTTAAGGTGAGAACTTTGTAAGTGTTTGGGGCTAGAATCGCAATATCTCCCACTAGATATCACGATACCCTTAACAGTTTCGAGGTTAGTTCAAAAATCTTTTGGATATTGTGATACCAAGCCTTTAATACCATAATAACCTTAGAATTTCAAAATTCATGTTTGGAAAATGCATAGTGGTATTCCAATACCAAACCCTCGGTATCACGATACCCAAAACATTTTAAAAATAGGTGTTAAAACTTATCAGGATGTCACAATCTCCGCCCTTGGTTATCACGATATTTAGTTGGGTCACACCCAAAATGGGTTTCGGTATCGCAACCTGCGTGTTTTGGTTTTTTTAACCCTAAAACCCTAAACAATCCAAAACACCCCCAAATCCATCATTTTATGCCCTTGCCAACTCTTCCATTCCATCTCTCCAACGTATCTAATATTTACTCTCAATGATCTCTCAACTCTTCTTTTGATTTTCTCTTAGGGTTTTACTTGTTTCTTGTTATTTTTTGCCAATATATTGCATATTATTTTTTCTTTTTTTTTTTAAATTCTCCCCCTATTGCGTTGGAACAAAGGTGTTCGTCACCTTAACAAGTCTTGTCGTTGTCTTCGACAACTCTTACGGTTTGATGTTCTCATTTTGTTGTGCTTTAAATTTTTGTATCTTCCTTATCTTGAATTATTATTCTTGATTCTATTTATAATGGCTCCAAGAATGATGAGTTTGATATGATCTCATAATGTAATGACTGAGTCGACTGAGCATAATGATAAGAAATTCCTATACATTTAAGCAAATGAATTCTTTTGCACACTTAAAGGACAATCGCTCGTCCATGAGTATGGTTTTAGAGTTTTGGGATCTTATCTGATTCCATAGATGGTGTGAGTTTTTTCCTTTGGCCTAAGGGACCAACAGTTATTCTTGTGTTTTTAGATTTTTACACTAATTTAAAATTTGCAAAAGCAAACTGGGTATATGTCGGGGACCAAGAAGTCAAAATCTCCCCTTTAATAATTTACAAATCTTATAATGTCCCATTCTATGAAATCAATGACATCGAACTGCTTGACTTAGGAAGTTATCATAATGTAGAGATAGATACTATAATGCTTTACCTAATAGAATGTCGAGGGGAATGGTCACAGGAAGTAGATACTAATTTACCCCTTTCATTAGATTAGGCATTATTGTTCCCTATAACAAAACTTTGGATGCAATTTCTCTATACACGGATTAGCCTTGCACTTAACACTAGAAGTGTTAATGGTTTTTGAGTTGTTTTATTAGCTTCCATTTTACAAAAAAAATGCATTTGTGTGGAGATCTGGGTCCACAAGCATATGTTACGTTGCTGTAACACCCCAAACTCGGCCTAGAAGTTAAGCCCCAATATGATGTGTCACATTGAAGGAAGTTAAAAAGCTAAGCAATTGTTTAGAAAAGTTTTATCGGATTTTTGAACTCCGAGTTCATTGTTTGTTTGTGAAAATGACTGTTCAAAAGTTGTTATTATTTTGAAAATTGCTTTTGTTATGAAAATCGAATTTGAATAGTTGCGGAAACATGATATTTTGAAAAATAGTTTATTAACATTTTAGGAAAAATCCAATGTTAAACAATTAATAATAAATGCTAACGGAAAGGAAAGTTTAAAAGAAAATTTAAAGTTAAAAAGCCTTATTACAAAATATTAAACCCAAACTAAATAATCTTAAAATAAAGTAAAACGGAAGTTTACTAAAGTTCGCGAGAATTAACTACTATATATGGCCACCACCGAGTCCTCCACGACTCCAAATCCTCTCTCGCTGGGATTACCTGAAACATTTAATAAATAAAGGGGGTGAGTTTACGAAAACTTAGTGTGTACAATCCTCATCGATCATAAAACATGCATCAAATTAATCCAGGCTTAAGCCCATTACAGAACGATGGCAATTGGGCCTTAGCCGAAAATAGCCTCGGTTGGGCCTTAACCCATATCATATGTCACATATCATAAATATCTGGGCCTAAGCCCATCTCAATAACATAATCCATATATGCAATGCATTATTGCCCATACCATCCGTACACTCCGTCTCCTATCCAACCATGCACTCCTGTGGGGATTTAATCGACCCACCCATCCGTACACTCCTTATGTAGCACCCATTGCGGCACTAACATTATCAGTGCAGCATGGCTGTTTGATGGCTAAAAAGCCTTCGGTAAATATGATTGACACAGAGTCATCAATATATATGTTTGGCACATAGCCACAATAAATATGATTGGTACAAAGCCTTTGGTATTGGTATAAAGCCCATAATTACGGCACGAAGCCCATATTAATGGCACACAGCCCTCGGTAACATTATCGATGCAGCATGGCTGCTCGGTGGCTAAAAAGCCTGCAGTGGTTATAATGCCTTCGGTGGCTAAAAAGCCTTCGGTGGATCCACAGTCGTCAAGCGACCATGCGATCCTATTAGCACTTCCTCCGTATTAATAATCCTAACCCCATGAAATATGTCGTGTATGTCATGCTCAATCATTACACGTATATGCAAAATGGCCATGCTCGGTAACAATTATTTAAACATGTAATAAAAGTAAATCAGTCATACAACCATAGTCAAATTAGACAACTCATTGCACAAGTCGATCATTTACCTATAATGGCAAATCAGTCATTTTACCTCATAAGGGTTTTTTGGTAATTGTACTCATAACCAATCCATGTATTCGGTTCGTCTCAAACATAATCAATCATACAATTAACACATACAACGCTAGTGCTACCACGAGGGTACAATGGTCATTTTATCGTTTAGGGGTAAAATGGTAATTTCACAAACTGGAGGTATTTTGGTAATTTTGCTAACTAGGGGTATTTTGTTAATTTTGCAAACTAGGGGTATTTTGGGAAATTTTGTAAATCGGGGTATTTTAGTAATTTTGCAAATTAGGGCTATTTTAGGTAATTTTGCAAATTAGGGTATTTCAGTAATTTTGCAAATCGAGGGTATTTTGGTAATTTCACAAATTAGGGATATTTCGATAATTTTACAAATTAGGGGTATTTCGATAATTTTGCAATCTGAGGGTATTTTAGTAATTCAACAAATCAAGGGTATTTTGATAATTTTACAAATTAGGGGTATTTCAGTAATTTTACAAACCAAGGGTATTCTGATAATTTCACAATTTGAGGGTATTTTAGTAATTTCACAAATCAAGGGTACTTCAATAATTTTGCAAACTGAGGGTATTTCAGTAATTTTGTAAACCAAGGGTATTCTAAACAGAGATAACGATACGAATGGGCCTAGGGGCCATTCTCGGCCCAAATGGGCCCAATGCTCCTGTGGCCCATTTAGCCCAAATCTAGCCACAGATATGAGATTCACATAGTCTAGTCCAATTTCTACTACACAGTCATACAATTTATTCATATGGGCCCACGCCACGGGCCCTTTGGGCATATCATGGCCCAACAGCCTAAACCCACAAGAACACTACCGATGGCCTCAACTATCGCGTTGAAGGCCCAAACGTGCGCTTGCGCGCTCGTGTGGCTACTATCGCCGTGTTACCGGCATTTCGACATTTGCCGCTCTACAACTAGAGTAGAGAGAAATACACCCCTGTTAAGAATCTAGTGCTAATCCGGGCTCCGTCCACTCCTGTGCCCAAACGCCCACCAAGGTATCTTCCTCTCTTCATGGGCAGCTCCATATATAGCCAGCCACACACGTTCCCTCTTGCTATCTTTTCGATGTGGGATCCCTTCGTCAGTAGAGTTTAAATCCAACTCAAACTCTTGTCGCCCCAACTTAGCAAAATAAATACTCCCTTGCATGTCATGTGATTCGAACCCAGGCTCCCTTGTAACATAATCGACACCGCTAGCCACTTTCTTAAAACATGTGCAACTAATTATAAGCCTATGGCCAAAGTCTAAGTTCACTTAAAAATAAATCAAAAAGAATTGCAAGCACTAAGACTAGAACCTTGGATCCCTTACCTCCCTATGGCATCACTCCCTTGCTCCTAAAGTGGCATCACTTTGCCACTACACCACACACTCCACTTGTGCTATTTTTCTCCACATTTTATTCTTAAAGCCTACTGCTAACTCCATGGTTTTTTTCACCAAAAACCAAAATTTTTCCTAAGGCCTAACTTGAACCCGGGACTTCATAAAATCCCCCTAACCTTCCAAAATCACTCACCTACTAAATCCAACTTGCATTAAAGCCGTTCTCTTATTCCCAAAAATTTTAAACGTTCCTAAGCTTAAGGCCCATTGGGCCCAATTCTACTAGGCCCAAATTCGGATCGTTAGAAATCTACCCCCTTAAAGAAATTTCGTCCTCAAAATTTTCATC
This sequence comes from Gossypium rotundifolium, assembly GCA_025506655.1. NCBI lineage: Eukaryota > Viridiplantae > Streptophyta > Magnoliopsida > Malvales > Malvaceae > Gossypium > Gossypium rotundifolium. The sequence goes on along the minus strand of CP106724.1, from coordinate 110,513,976 downwards.
TAAAGGAACAGTTGCGCATCCTAACCTACAACAATACATTCACGCTGCGCACTCTTATTCTAAAACACTGATACACTTTCTAACTTAATCTTGAAACCTCTTCACACAACCAAATATCTAACAGAGGCATACCGATATTTATCACACATACATACAATTTCTATATTCAAACATCTTATCCAAACAGAGCACACACAGAATAAATACCAAAATACAATCATTTCATTATATAATAATAAGTAAGAGGACTTATAGATTTGGTGTCAGAGACTGGGTGCCATACTTCCCAAAAAGACCTATATTTTTAAACCATGTTTCAAACCAATTGTTGGAATACGTTTTCAAACCCATTCCACAGTCGAGTTTTGTAACTGGGCTCTGATACTATAATTGTAACACCCCAAATCTGGCCTAGATGTTAGGCCCGAATTGATGTGTCACATTAAAGGAAGTTGAAAAGCTAAGCAATTGTTTAGAAAAGTTTTATCAGATTTTTGAACTCCGAGTTCATTGTTTGTTTGTGAAAAACATGATTTGCTAAATAACCATTCAAAAGTTGTTATTATTTTGAAAATTTCTTTTGTTATGAAAATCAAATTTGAATAGTTGCGAAAACATGATATTTTGAAAAATAATTTATTAACATTTTAGGAAAAACCCAATACTAAACAATTAATAGTAAATGCTAAAGAAAATGAAAGTTTAAAAGAAAATTTAAAGTTAAAAGGCCTTATTAAAAAATATTAAACCCAAACCAAATAATCTTAAAATAAAGCAAAACGAAAGTTTACTAAAGTTCACGAGAATTAACTCCTATATATGGCCACCACCGAGTCCTCCACGGCTCCAAATCCTCTCTCGCTTGGGATTACCTAAAACATCTAATATATAGAGGGGTGAGTTTACAAAAACTCAGTGTGTACAATCCTCAACGATCATAAAACATGCATCAAATTAATCCGGGCCTAAGCCCATTACATAACGGTGGCAATTGGGCCTTAGTCCAAAATAGCCTCGGTTGGGCCTTAACCCATATCATATGTCACACATCATAAATATCTGGGCCTAAGCCCATTTTAATAACATAATCCATATATGCAATGTATTATTTCCCATACCATCTCGTACACTCCGTCTTCTATCCAACCGTGCACTCTTGTGGGGATTTAATCGACCCACCCATCCATACACTCCTTATGTAGCACCGGTTGTGGCACTAACATTATCGGTGCAGCATGGCTACTCGATGGCTAAAAAGCCTTCGGTAAATATGATTGAAACAGTGTCGTCAATATATATGTTAGGCACATAGCCACGATAAATATGATTGGCACAAAGCCTTTGGTATTGGCACAAAGCCTATACTTACGGCATGAAGCCCATATTAACGGCACACAGCCCTCGGTAACATTATTGATGCAGCATAGCTACTCGATGGCTAAAAAGCCTGCGGTTACTATAAAGCCTTCGGTGGCTAAAAAGCCTTCGGTGGATGTAATAAAAGTAAATTAGTCATACAACCACAGGGAAACTAGACAACTCATTGCACAAGTCGATCATTTACCTACAAGGGAAAATCAGTCATTTTACCTCATAAGGGTATTTCGGTAATTCTACTCATAACCAATCCATGTATGCAGTACGTCTCAAACATAATCAATCATACAATTAACACATACAACGCTAATACTACCACAAGGGCACAATGGTCATTTTGTCATTTAGGGGTAAAACGATAATTTCACAAACTAGAGGTATTTCGGTAATTTTTCTAATTGGTGGTATTTTGGTAATTTTGCAAACTGGGGGTATTTTGGGTAATTTCACAAATCAGGGTATTTTAGTAATTTTGTAAATCAAGACTATTGGGGTAATTTTGTAAACCGGGGTATTTCAGTAATTTTACAAACTGGGGGTATTTTGGTAATTTCACAAATTAGGGGTATTTTGGTAATTTTACAAATCAGGGGCATTTCGATAATTTTACAATCTGAGGGTCTTTCAGTAATTTCACAAATCAGGGGTATTTTGGTAATTTCACACATTAGGGGTATTTTAGTAATTTTACAAACTAAGGGTATTCCGATAATTTCACAATTCGAGGGTATTTCAAAAATTTCAAAAATCAGGGGTACTTCAGTAATTTCACAAACTTAGGGTATTTCAGTAATTTTGTAAACCAAGGGTATTCTAAACAGAGATAACGATGTGAATGGGCCTAGGGGCCATTCTCGGTCCAAATGGGCCCACATGTTCGTGTGGCCCATTTAGCCCAAATCTAGCCACAGGTATGAGATTCACATAGTCTAGTCCAATTTCTACTCCACAGTCATACAATTTATTTATATGGGCCTACGGTCCCATTGGGCCTATCGTGGCCCAACAGCCTAAACCCACAAGAACACTACTGATGGCCTCAACTATCACGTTTAAGCCACACAAGTGTGCTCGCAAGCTCGTGTGGCTACTATCGTCGTGTCACCGGCATTTCGGCATTTGCCGCTCTACAACTAGAGTAGAGAGAAATACACCCCTGTTAGGAATCTGGTGCTAATCGGCGCTCCGTCCACTCCTGTGCCCAAATGCCCACCAAGGTATCTTCCTCTCTTCATAGACAGCTCCATATATAGCCAGCCTCTCACCTTCCCGATGTGGGATCCCTCCGTCAGCAGAGTTTAAATCCAACTCAAACTCTTTCCCCCCAAACTTAACAAAATAAATACTCCCTTGCTTGTCATGAGATTTGAACCTAGGCTCCCTTGTAACATAATCGACGCTGCTAGCCACTTTACCAACTAGCTCCTTGTTGTCTTAAAACATGCGCAACTAATTATAAGTCTATGGCCAAGGTCTAAGTCCATAGCTTAATACTCTTCTTTAATTTGGTAAGTTTCGAGATTTTGCTTCTTTGCGATTTCTTCATTCACTTTTATCAAGTTTCTAATCCGAATCAGTTTTCTAAGGCCCTGTCGATTTCACTCTCTGTACCTAGAAGCCGAATCTATTTCATTAAAGTCTCCTGTATCGATTTGTGAAAAGCCGAAGGTAGGTAATCAATGGTAGGTTCGGTCGAATGGCCGCTTTCTTGTTCTTTCATTTTTGGCCGAATGACATAAGGTGTTAGATGGGTTGCGATCATCGATTTGGTTAACTATTTTTGGTGATGGCCGAATGTAGGAAGGGAGGTGGCGTGTTATCAAGGATATTCAGGATTCGAATAACTAGGTAAGAGTTCGTTTTAAGTGTTATAGTTGTTTAAGTAATTAGATCTCATCGTTTAAATGGTTTAGTGATTAAGGGATTATGATGGACTCGAATAACAATCAAGTAGAAAAGGTTGGATCTGTAAACCAACACCTAAATACAAAAAGCGATCTGTTTTGGTAGTGCGAGATTGGCCATCGGGGTGTGGGCCGACATCAAGTCGATCGTAATGCAAAGTGGTAGTCTCGAGTGATAGTAGCATAGACATAGCGAAAGCCTTAGTACGAGGATCAGGTGTGTAATACTTCCCCACCATCTAGATCTGATTATTAAATGTATTCTCATAAGATTTATATGTTATGATAAATTCTGAAATCTTGGTTTAATGATGAAAACCCAAAGAGGGTAAAAGAAAACCACCAGGTTAGTGAATAATCTAAATTAAATGTTATAAGTAAATTGCTTGTATGTGATTGCATGGGTTGGGTTGATGAAAGAAGGAAGTTATACGTTATATGTGTAGCGGTTTTTACCGTGATTCATTAGAAGGCTAATGCCGTGATCTATTATAAGGGCTTTGGCCATAATATGTTGATGAGCAGCCTGACTGCCATCTTGGCGTGTAGCGGTGTAGGTTGATTGTAGAAATCCCCAATGGTGTGAACGGCTGGTACAGGGGCATGTAGCGGATGGAAACCTGAGAAAATGGGTTGGGTTTTGCATATTATTTGTTATTTATGTAAATGAAATTATTATTATGTTCTATGGGTTAAGGCCCAAATCTAGTGGTGCATGAGGGTTACACACTGAGTCTCGCGACTCAACCAATTAAATCAACATTTCAGGTGACACTTAGTGTATCGGACCGAGCTGGAGAGGAGCGTAAGGTGGCCATGCAAAAGAATATGTGGATCCGGTAAAAAGACTCAACTTAATAGTTTTTAAGATATTTTAATTTATTTTGTGGATTTTAAACCCCGTTGTAATAAGGCCAAGGGCCACTAGTTTATATTTTGGTTTTATTATGGGTTTTAGTTATTTTTCTTTATTTATTTACTTTAATTAAACTAGGACCTGTAATTAAGTTTTGGGCTTTTAATTATAAGGCATATTTTATAAATTACATATGGGCTTTCTGGTAACCTGAATTATTTTATTAAAATTTTTCTTAGTGACATACTAGATCCGGTTGTAGTGTTTGGGCCGGGTTTGGGGTGTTACAAATTTGTATCAAAGCCCTATTCAAAACTCGGCTCTGGGGGTTTTTGGGCTCAAAAGATTTTCTAAAAATGGGCATTTGAAACGTGGATGTTTTTAAGAAAAGGTTTATTAGCTCAGCGTGGCACCTGCATCTCCGGCCCAAGTTCGCCAGGTAAGTATTCTGAACTCCTGTTTGTGATATAAATATAGGCTAAATGGGTTTTATGGGATGTAGATTATCTAGGTTAGAACTTGATGGACTCTAGGCTTAGACAAACAACTCTTAAAATCCATAAGACTTAACCTCATTAAACAAAACCTATAAACGAGTCACAAGACTAAGGTGTGGTAACAAGCATATGCATGTCTAGGAGTAGATCCGGAAGAGCTTGGTATTTAAGCAGTTCGAGTGACTCACCTCCTCTTCACTGGAATCTTACCTGGTGTATAGTGATTGTTTACTTTAGCCATGAGAGGGTGTGGCAATAGGCATATGCATGTCTAGGAGTGGATTCAGGGAAAGCTTGGTCTTTAAGCAGTCCTATTGACTCACCTCTTTTTCACTAGAATCCTACCTGGTGCATAGTGACTATTCACCCTAGTTACGAGGATGTGTTGACATGCCAAAACTTGCAATTAAAACCCGAAAGGGACCAACCATCCTATTTTATAAAATCCTAAAGTAAATCTTAGTTCTGAAATCACCAAATGACCCTCGATTCGTAAAAAAAATTACCCTAGTTTTGCAAAATGACAAAAATACCTCTTTTTGAAAATGACCAAAATACTCCTAATTTGCAAAATGACCAAATTACCCATGACTTAAAAAATTACCAAATACCCTTATTCCGCAAAATCACCTGAAACCATATTTTGAAAAAATTACGAAAATACCCCTGTAGGTTAAAATTACGAAAATACCCCTAGGTAGTGAAATGACGAAAATACCATTAGGTGATGGATGTTACTTGTACGAATGTTGTGTGTGCATAATTCCTAGAATTAGGAAGACTGAAAATTGTAGGTAGGTTCGAATTCGAAAGAATCACTTTTAAAAAACTATGTTTCATAATATTGTTCGGGGATAATTAGTGGAACCAACTAATGGCTCATAAAACTTTTAAATCATATAAACGCAAACTAGAAGAATGAGTACAAAAGGTCGAGGACGTTTGCCACGTGGTCGCGGTAGAGGTAGGATGACCATGTCAGAACCTGTAGGACCGGGTCATGGGTCCGAAAATGAGGTACTGGCCCACCATTACCGAGGTGGAATTTCAAGACCGACAGTGGAGAGGACGTGGTGTCTCAGGCTGTACTAAGGGTTTTGGAAAGAGTGGCTGAGGCTGGTATGGGCATAGGAGCCCGAAAATCTGTGCCAAAGAGGCTGAGGAACAACAGGTCAAGTATTTAGGGAGTCTCGCATATCCCCAAGTTAGTTGAATATTGGTTGGAGGCGATGGAACGATAATGGATGACCTAGACTTCACGGTGGAGGAGAAGTCAAGGAGTCGTGTCTCTTCTTGAGACGAGGCCTACCAATGGTGGCTCGCGGTGAAAGAGGGTAAGACCGCAGACCTGATTGACTGGGATTGCTTTAAGGAGTCATTCCAGGGAAAGCACGTTGGGGCTAGTTATATGGATGCTCAAAGAAAAGCATTCCTAAATTTGGTGCAGGGGAGTAAGTCTGTGGCTGAGTATGAGGCTGAGTTTTTACGCTTGAATCGTTACGCTCGAGGAATGGTAGCAACGGAGTATAAACGATGTGTTCGATTTGAGGATGGGCTACAGAATGAGCTTAGGATTCTGATTACACCACAACGAGAGAGAATTTTTGCGGTTTTGGTGGATAAGGTTAAAATAGTTGAGGAAGTGAATCAGGTGGAGAGACAAGAGAAGGATAATGATCGGGGCAGGAGTAAGAGAAGTTTTGGACCATCTAGAGCAACTGGAAATTTTTAGAAGAGGCCTAGGATTGATGGGCCAGCTCGTGCTCTAGCGGGCCAGAATCAAGCATGTTCTACATGTGGGAGAACCCATTATGGGGAGTGCAGAATGGAAACCAGTGGATGCTTTAGGTGTGGATCCACAGAACATTTGATGGGGGACTGTCCTCAGATAGATCAAGGCAGCCAACGAGCCGAGGTTCTGATCAGACTAGGAGAGGTGATCGGTCTAGACCAAGGGGTCGTGGTGTAGCTAGAGGGGGAAATGGATCTGGTCGGGGTCGTGGAGCACCTGGTAGGGGTGTAGGTAATGTAGATGGAAGGCAGCCGGGTCTAGTTTATACAGTTCATCAACGGGAGGATAGTGACGCACCGGATGTTATAACCAGTACGTTTCTTATTACTGATAATCCTTTACTTGCCTTGATTGATATTGGTTTAACCCACTCCTATGTTGCATGTTCAGTATTTGAGACTCTAAGTATAGACTCTGAAACAACCACTAGGAAGATGACTATGGTTAGTCCTTTAGGACAATCTAAGGTGGTGGACAAACTATTTAAGGATGTACATTTAGAGACTCAAGAGGTAGTATTCCCAGCAGATTTAATGGAATTACCGTTTGGAGAGTTTGACCTTATTTTAGGAATAGATTGGTTGACTAAGCATTGTGCCAATTTGGACAATGGGAATAAGCGTATGGTGTTGAGTACCCCGGAAGGCGGGGAGGTGGTTGTGTTAGGAGAAAGAAAGAATTACTTGTCCAACGTGGTATCATCTTTAAAAACTATTAAGATGATACGGAAGGGATGTAGTGCATTTCTAGTTTTTATTGGTGCATTGGATGCTAAGGAGGTGACTGTTGAGGAGGTTCGAACAGTCAAGGATTTCGCAGATGTCTTTCCAAAGGAATTGCCAGGATTACCCTCGGACCGCGAGGTGGAATTTGGAATAGACCTACTTTCGGGTACAGCTCCAGTATCCATTGCTCCTTATAGAATGGCGCCGAAGGAGTTAGTGGAGCTCAAGGCTCAGATTCAGGAACTATTGGATCGAGGGTTCATTCGGCCGAGTGTGTCTCCATGGGGAGCGCCGGTCCTGTTCGTGAAGAAGAAGGACGGATCCATGCGTATGTGCGTGGACTATCGTCAATTGAATAAGTTGACGATTAAAAACAAGTATCCATTACCAAGAATCGACGATCTGTTCGATCAGCTCAAAGGAGCTTCAGTCTTTTCTAAGATTGACTTAAGGTCTGGATATCATCAATTAAGTGTTAAAGAAGGAGACATTCATAAGATGACATTTTGAACTCAGTACGGGCATTATGAGTTCTTTGCGATGCCGCTCAGGTTGACAAATGCGACAGCAGCTTTTATGGATATGATGAACTGGGTGTTCCAACCATATCTTATCGGTTCTTCATGGTGTTTATCGACGACATCCTGGTTTATTCTAAGTCTGAAGAGGAACATGATGAACATCTTCGTATGGTGTTGCGAACTCTGAAGGAGAAGTAGTTATTTGCAAAGTTCAGTAAGTGTGAGTTCTGGCTGAAGGAAGTGACTTTCTTAGGGCATGTAGTTTCGGCCGAGGGAATCAGGGTGGACCCTCGAAAGATAGAGGCTGTATTGGATTGGAAACCGCCAAAGTCTGTGGCGAAGGTTCGGAGTTTCTTAGGTTTGGCAGGGTATTATCGAAGGTTCGTTGAAGAGTTTCTCTAATAGCGGCACCTCTAACTAAATTGTTGAGGAAGGGAGTATCGTTTGTATGGACTGACAAACATCAAGAGAGCTTTGAGAAGTTGAAGAGAATCCTGACGAAAGCACCAGTATTAATTCAGCCGAAAGCAGGAAAGAAATTTACTGTCTACTGTGATGCGTCACACACGGGTTTAGAGTGTGTGTTGATGAAAGATGGAAAGGTGGTGGCGTATGCATCTCGACAGTTGAGACCACATGAGTTAAACTACCCTACGCATGACTTGGAGTTGGCGGCGGTAGTGTTTGCCTTGAAGTTTTGGAGGCACTACTTGTATAGGGAGAAGTCTGTAATTTACATCGACCATAAAAGTTTGAAGTACCTCCTTACCCAGAAGGAGCTAAATTTAAGACAACGTAGGTGGATCGAGCTCTTAAAGGATTATGATTGTTCGATGGAATACCACCCTGGTAAGGCGAATGTGGTGGCAGATGCGTTAAGCTGTAAGGTAGTATCAAAACTAAGAACCATGCTCGCTCATTTGAGTTTATTCGACGATGGGAGTTTGCTGGCCGAGTTGCAAGTAAAGCCGACTTGGGTAAGTCAGGTTAAGGACAAACAGTTAGGGGATAAAGACCTGAGTGCTCGACTGTTGCGAGTGAAGGATGGTGGAATGGAGGACTATAGTCTGAACAATGATGGAGTTCTGTGTTATCGTGGGAAGATTTGCATGCCTAAAGATGATGAGTTAAGACAGAGGATTCTTTAGGAATCGCATAGTAGCCCTTATGCTATGCATCCTGGAGGAGTCAAGATGTACCGTGATTTGCGAGAGCAATTTTAGTGGCTAGGTCTGAAGAAAGAGGTAACGGAAATCGTAGGAAAATGTTTGACGTGTCAGCAGGTCAAAGCTGAACACCAAGTGCCTTCGAGATTGTTGCAGCCGGTGAAGATCCCCCAATGGAAATGGGAGAGAATCACGATGGATTTTGTTAGTGGGTTACCTCTTACACCCACTAAGAAGGATTCGATTTGGGTGATTGTAGATCGGTTGACGAAGTCTGTTCATTTCATACCGGTTCGAGTGGACTTTTCTCTACAAAAGTTGGCTAAATTGTATATGGCTGAGGTTGTAAGATTGCATGGTGTGCCAGTGTCAATCATATCAGATAGGGACCCTAGGTTCACGTCACGATTTTGGAAGGCTCTTCATCAAGTAATGGGAACAAGGTTAGATTTTAGTACTGCTTTCCACCCACAGACTGGTGGTCAGACTGAGAGGGTAATTCAAATCTTGGAGGATATGCCAAGGGGTTGCATCATTGACTTTAGGGGCAGTTGGGAAGAGTATTTGCCCTTGGCAGAATTTGCATACAATAATAGTTATCAAACTAGCTTTCAGATGGCGCCTTATTAAGCATTATATAGAAGGAGATGACGTACTCCAACTTGTTGGATGGAGTTGGGTGAACGTAAGGTGTTAGGTCCAGAATTAGTTTCGAAAATGGAGGAAAAAGTTAAGTTAATATGGGCTAGGTTAAAGTAAGCGTCTGATCGATAGAAGTCTTACGCAGATCTAAAGCGAAAAGAGGTGGAATCTGCGGTAGGTGATCAAGTCTTCTGAAGGTATCCCCGTGGAAGAAGGTAATGAGGTTTGGACGAAAGGGTAAGTTAAGTCCACGGTTTATTGGGCCTTATCGGGTACTAGAACGTGTGGGCCCAGTGGCTTATCATTTGGAGTTGCCTTCGGAGTTAGAACAGATACATGATGTGTTCCATGTCTCGATGCTGAGACGTTATCGTTCTAATCCATCGCACATAGTGCCAGTAGAAGAGATAGAAGTAAGGCCAGATTTGTCTTTTGAGGAGGAACCAGTGCAAATTTTGGATCGAGATGTAAAAGTGTTAAGAAGGAAGTCTGTTCCTTTGGTTAAAGTTTTATGGCGAAATCATGGCGTAGAAGAAGCGACGTGGGAGCTAGAGGATGTTATACATGACAATACCCCATTTTTTCGATCGTAAATTTTAAATGAAATTTATTTTAAGGGGTAGAATCAGTAACATCCTAAATGTGGGCTGTGCATTTATATGTTGGTTTAATATGTTAATTCAAGAATTTAAGGCTCGGTGAGGCCTTGATTAAATATTTGGATTAGGGTTTAAATTAATGTTCGGGTAATTTAAGTGATATTTTGGGCTTTAAAACACAGGTTAGGTGGTCGATAAATGGTGTTAGTTCATAATTTAAGTTAGATAATTAAATTAGTAGCAAGTGGGCTTGTGGCCCAAATACTTGAGGTGCATTAAGTGGGCATTAAGGTGGCGTCACAAGGGGGAGGTGTTGGGCCTAGTGTGGGCTTGGGGCCCAAATGGATGGGTCCAATTTGACCGAGAAGGGAAGGGGTGGATGGCAATTAGGCTACATTTTAGGAGTTTATTTCTTTTATTTTAAGTGATAAAAGCTGATAATTAAGAGGAGGAGTTGGTTTTAAGGTGGGCTCTCCTAAAGGTAAGATAAGGATTGAGTTATCGGTGAGTTAAAGGCTATCAGGAGAGGAGAGAGTTGGCCGAAACTCCAACTCTGTGTGTGGGTATGTTATGCCGAAATTTGGGAGGCCATATATCATCTTTTCCATTTGGTTTTTCTCACTTTCTCATCTATTCTCCTCAATCGAAAATTCTTTCTCTCCTGTACCTCTATATCTTGTCAGAACCAAAAACTCTTTAGCTCTTCTCTTTTCTCCTAGATCCCTTCTAAAAGTCGAATCCCCTTTGTTCATACCCTCATATCCCATAGCCGAATCTACAACGGTGGTTTCATTTTTCGAAGGTGCACCATAGCTGAATACTCCTCTTTAATTTGGTAAGTTTTAGGATTTTGCTTCTTTGTGATTTCTTCATTCACTTTTATGAAGTTTCTAATTCGAATCAGTTTTCTAAGGCCCTGTCGATTTCACTCTCTGTACCTAGAAGCCGAATCTCTTTCATTAAAGTCTCTTGTACCGATTTGTGAAAAGCCGAAGGTAGGTGGTCAATGGTAGGTTCGGTCGAATGCCCGCTTTCTTGTTCTTTTATCTTTGGTTGAATGTCATAAGGTGTTAGATGGGTTGCGATCATCGGTTTGGTTAACTATTTTTGGTGATGGCCGAATGTAGGAAGGGAGGTGACGTGTTCTCAAGGACATTCGGGATTCGAATAACTAGGTAAGAGTTCGTTTTAAGTGTTATAGTTGTTTAAGTAATTAGATCTCATCGTTTAAATGGTCTAGTGATTAAAGGATTATGATGGACTCGAATACCAGTCAGGCAGAAAAGGTTGGATCTATAAAACCAACACCTAAATACAAGAAGCGATCTGTTTCAGTAGTGCGAGATTGGCCATCGAGGTGTGGGCTGACATCGAAGTCAGATCGTGGGCCGATAGTGGTAGTCTTGAGTGATAGTAGCGTAGACATAGCGAAAGCGTTAGTATGAGGATCAGGTGTGTAATACTTCCCCACCATCTAGATCTGATTATTAAATGTATGCTCATATGTTTTATATGTTATGATAAATGCTAAAATCTCGGTTTAATGATGGAAACCCAAAGAGGGTAAAAGTAAACCACCCAGTTAGTTAATAATTTGAATTAAATGTTATAAGTAAATTGCTTGTATGTGATTGCATGGGTTGGGTTGATGAAAGAAGGAAGTTATACGTTATATGTGTAGCGGTTTTTACCGTGATCTATTGTAGCGGCTAATGCCGTGATCTGTTATAAGGGCTTCGGCCATAATATGTTGATGAGCAGCCTGACTGCCATCTTGGCGTGTAGCGCTGTGGGTTTATTGTAGAAATCCCCAATGGTGTGAACGGCTGGTACGGGGGTGTGTAGCGGATGGAAACCTAGGAAAATGGGTTGGGTTTTGCATATTATTTGTTATTTATGTAAATGAAATTATTATTATGTTCTATGGGTTAAGGCCCAAATCTAGTGGTGCATGAGGGTTGCACACTGAGTCTCGCGACTCAACCAATTAAATCAACATTTCAGGTGACACTTAGTGTATCGGACCGGGCTGGAAAGGAGCGCAAGGTGGCCATGCAAAAGAATATGTGGATCCGGCAAAAGGACTCAACTTAATAGTTTTTAAGATATTTTATTTTATTTTGTGGATTTTAAACCCCGTTGTAATAATGCCAAGGGCCACTAGTTTATATTTTGGTTTTATTATGGGTTTTAGTTATTTTTCTTTATTTATTTACTTTAATTAAACTAGGACCTGTAATTAAGTTTTGGGCTTTTAATCATAAGGCATATTTTATAAATTACATATGGGCTTTCTGGTAACCTGAATTATTTTATTAAAATTTTTCTTAGTGACATACCAGATCCGGTTGTAGTGTTTGGGCCGGGTTTGGGGTGTTACAATATGCCTAGAAAAGAGGATAAGATAAATCTTTGGATGTTGGAATTATCCTAAAAATGAAAAAAAAAAATTAAAAAGAAGAAAAGGAGAAAACCTTAGAGAGCGAACAAATGGTGAATATCCTTAGGCGAAATAAGAAGGTAGCGGTTGAACAGAGACAAGAGGAGGAAAAACGAAGGTAGTCCCTCTTAGCCACCTTAGGATACTGCGCAGCTGGAGTGTGGATTGGGCAAGTGGACGATATCTTCCTGATGTTTTTCCATTATTTCTAATTCGTGAATTATAGTGATGAAAATGATGTTTAAGTTGAATTTTATTTGCCAACCTATGAGCTAAATCTCATAGGGTTGGGGTTACTTTGATGAAACTTTAACTGTTTTTAATGGTTCCAGTATAAATCTAAATTATTTTATTGTTTCATTCAATTGTTTTATTCTTTAAAATGTATGAAAGCAATCCCTAGACATATTCGACTGTGCAGCATACCCTTAAATTAATCTAAATTCTAAAAAGGTTAGGTTAGTTAAAGCTTCGTTGAATGATTTGAGAAAGTACTTGACATATACTTGTAGTAAACTATAGACATAGAGCAATGTTCATATAGAAGGAAATAATGTAGGGTACCATATTAAAGGCTTATAGACAAAGGCAAGGTAACTTGAGGTTTCTACTCTCAAAAAAACTAGACTACTTTAGAACTCTTCTGAGCAGTAGATTAAGTATGATTTTGCTGAGGCATTGCTAACAGGAAAAGTGGATACTTAGTAATCCCGACCTTCCCATTCAACATCGCGTAACCCTTATCTTTTGTCGTAGTAACTTTTCCACTGCATCCTTAGTTGTTTATTTAACAGTTACATATTATTCATATAATCATTTTCATAATTGCCATTACATTTCTACTCTCATTTTTCCATAGCATTTCTAAGTATTCATTAATTCCACATATTGCATACATCATTATTCCTTTTAATTGCCAGTACATACTTACCATAGCTTGTAACACCCCTTACCCGTGTTCGACACTGGAATTGGATACGAGGAATTATCGAACTTAACTTGCTTTAACATACAACATTGGCCTATAAAATTTCATTTCAACTCAAAGCTTCTCATTCACAAACATAACATCCTTATATTGGGCCTACGAGGTCCTAAACATACATTCGGGAGGTTTGGAAATTAAATCGGAAACTTTTTCGCACTACGAAATTTTTTTTGCCTAGACAGGGCCACACGCATGTATGAAATGGCCGTGTGGTCACACACGCCCATGTTCCCAGCCCGTGTGGAATTTATTTTTCATTTTGAACCTACAGGAGTTTTCACACGGCTAGATACACGCCCGTGTCTGTAACACCCCAAACTCGGTCTATGCGTTGAGACTAGATTTGGTTTGTTACATGAATCGAGCTATCTTTAAATTTGCAATAAGTTGAAAACTTCAATATAAATTTCAGATTTTTAAAAAAATAGAAGAGTATTTGAACTTGATAATATTAGAAAAACATTAGTTGAAAATCATTGTATTATCAAAAACTTTTAGGAAATTTATTAAAGAATTAACAATAACAAAATATTTATAAAAGAATTTCATATACTTGAAAACCCAAATTTATTTTAATAAAACATCATATAATCATAGCCCATAATTAGAAGTCCAAAGTATAGTTTAAAACCCAACACACATAAAATCCATAAATTATTTATAGAGGCCCTTATTACAATAATCCAAAATAGTAAAAATACTTATTAAAAGTTCAGAGTTTAAATAACCCATGTTTTTTTTCCAGTATGGCCTCCACAAAGTCATCCTCGGCCCAAGTCCACGTCAATTTCCATTACCTGAGATGGAAAAATTAAAAGGGGTGAGTTACTTAGAACTCAGTGTGTAACTCACTTACCACCATTATTGGGCCAGATTATCAAGATATTATGCTGGGCTTGAGCCCCATTTAGAATTCAACAATATATCATGAATTAAAACAATTAAAAATGCATGTAAAATGTAATTCCCAACCCAAACCTAATATCCATCCGCTAACACCCCCGTACCAACCATCACACCTGTGGGGATCAAGTCAACCCACCCCGCCATCACACCAATCGTAGGCATTAAGCCTTTTTATAATTGTGGCATAGCCACCGAACTAGAGGCAATAAGCCGTTAATGTGGCAGAGCCACCGAACTAGAGGCAATAAGCCGTTAATGTGGCAGAGCCATCAACTAGATTTTTGGCAACCGCCATTCTTCTTCTTCATATATCCCACCCCATGCAATCGTATGATATAACAAAATATAATCATATAATAATTTCTTTTATTTAACTCATAACAATGGTGGGTTTATCATTTCATTTGGCCCATAAACATAATATAGCAATTTGTCTATTTAGCAATTTAGTGGGCTTTGGCCCATTTAGAACTAGAGTGTTTTGGCCCAATTTATCGAACTAGAGTATTTTGGCCCAATTTATCGAACTAGAGTATTTTGGCCCAATTTATCGAACTAGAGTATTTTGCACCCATTTTCACGAAACATCCAATTTACATAATAACAAATAATTTCTCGAGGCGTTTTGTAATTTTCACGATTTAGTCGTTTTTACATATTTTCGTCAAAATATCAATTTTACGTTTTACCGATCTAATCGCTTTTTACGATTTACTTCCATACGAAATTTGACATCCAACCGAGAAAATAATGAGTGTGAAATTACACACCTCGCTACCGAGAGTACTAATCCTTCTCGCGCCTCGGCACCTAAAACATATTTTGATCCGTTAGACAACTAATTCAGAAAATAATCTTAATCGATAATAGATCCAAAATCTTACCCTCTTGATTTTGAATCACTTGATTTTCGGCTTTTCCTCGCTTATTGATTCGCTAGCACGAGAATCCACCAACGATAACTACGTAAGTTCGTACTACTGAATAATGGACTTCCTTCTAAGATGGCCCAACCCGTGGAAAATCCCTGACCGTCAAACCGCTCTTCGCTTGAATGGGGATTTACAGATCCGCCTCTTAACGTGACTAACCACCGCCTTTTCTTCCCTATTTTGAAAGTCACAATGAAACGCTTCCAACGCTTCCACGATTCCCTGCTCACTTGAGTTCCGATCTAGTTATTGCACTATAATCCACCATCGAAAAGAAAAGATTGAGAAAGGTGTTTGGAAGAGTTGGAGAATTCGGCTATGCAACCAAAGAAAAGAGAAAAATAATTTCGGTTATGGCACTCTAGCATTCGGCCAAAAGAATGTTTGATGGAGAAACTTTGATTGAAATAATTAGAATATGAGAAAGAGATGGTGATGAGGTAGTTTGATTTCAAAGAGAAAAGAAGATGAAAGAAAAAAATGGACCTTTAGGAGTTAGTGCATTCGGCCATGGCAAAAGAAAAAGAAAGGGACTGGTTTTTGGTATGGTTGATTTTGGCACAAGGAGAATACAAAAGAAAATTCACAAGATGAATAAAAGTGACCAAATGGTCAAAAGATTTTGGCTTTACCAATTGCAAAATTCGGCCAAGATGAAAGTTGAAAGGAGAGGAATTAAAATTCGCACAAAGTGCAAGGAATGACCAAAGAGAGAAAAGAAATTCTTGGCCAAAACTAACTCAAAATTTAGACTCCTCCCTATACCAAATTGTCGCCCAAAGACATGGTCAATTGGCCATGATTTCTTTCCAAAATTTCCCTTGATAAGTGCCTTATGTTCCCCCTATCTTTCCTTAAGTATTTGATTCCATGCCATATATTTTCTATTTCCATAATCCATTGATACACTAACCAAAAATAACATGGTCAATACTTTCCTTATATGTTCATTGCCGACACTTCCTATCCATGAGCAGAAAATTAAAACAAAAATTTCATCTAGGTGCTATACAAGGGATTCGAACCTCTTCCCTCTTGCTATTACCCTTAGCCAATACCACTATGCCATATGCTCATTTTATGACACTCTTTAGCATATAATTTAACTTAAGTCCTAATGACATTTGTTTCCTTCAATAAATTCTCAATTAATAAATTTTATTCCTTTAAAAATCTAACACCAATTTATGCAATTTAAATACTGGATTTTTAGGGTGTTACAACTCTACCCTCCTTAAAGAAAATTTCAGTCCTCGAAATTTACTCGTTGAAAAGGTGAGGGTATTGTTGCCGAATTGCATCCTCTGGCTCCCACGTAGCTTCTTCCATTCGTGGTTACGCCATAGAACTTTAACCAACGGCACGGTTTTCTTCCTTAGTACCTTGACATCTCGGTCTAGGATTTCCACCGTTCTTCTTCAAAAGACAAATCAATTCAGCCCAATTCTTCTCCCAGATAATGTGCAAAGGATCCGATCTATAACGCTCAACATGGAAACATGAAAGACATTATGAATTTGATCTAACTCAGGAGGTAACCCAACTGATATGCCATCGACCAACACGCTTCAAAGACACGATAAGGTCCAATATATCTAGGACTTAGCTTGCCCTTCCTTCCGAATCAAGATGTTTTTCCAAGGAGATACCTTCAAGAAAACCTGATCCCCACATTATACTCGATGTCCCTTCGCTTCAGATCTGCGTACGACTTCTGTCTATCTGAGGCTTCTTTCAACCGTGCTCGAATAACTTTTACCTTATCCTCTGTCTCAGATATCATCTCAGGACCTAACATCTGTCTTTCGCCCAACTCAGTCCAACAAATAGGAGAGCGACACTTACGACCATACAATGCCTCGTAAGGTGCCATCTGAATGCTAGACTGATAGCTGTTGTTATACGTGAATTCTGCCAGTGGTAGATAATCCTCCCAACTACCCCTGAAGTCGATTACACATCCTCTTAACATATCTTCCAATATCTGAATTACTCTTTCCGACTGACCATCAGACTGAGGATGAAAAGCCGTACTGAAATTCAACTTTGTCCCCAAGGCTTCATGCAGAGCTTTCCAGAATCGTGATGTAAACCTAGGGTCCCTATCCGATATAATAGATACAGGTACCCCATGCAACCTCACAATTTCGGATACATACAGTTTCGCCAATTTTTGCAATGAATAATCCGTACGAACTGGCAAGAAATGAGCATCTTCACAACCGATCAACAATTACCCAAACGGAATTTTTCTTAGTAGGTGTTAAAGGTAACCCACTAACAAAATCCATAGTTATCCGCTCCCATTTCCAAAGAGGAATCTTTATCGGTTGTAACAATCCGACGGTAATTGATGTTTCGCCTTCACTTGTCGACAAGTCAAACATTTTCCCACAAACTCAGAATCTCACGCTCAACCCCGCCACCAATATCGCTCACGGAGATCTTGATACATCTTATTTCCTCCGGATGCATAGCATAAGGGCTACTATGCACCTCCCGTAGAATCGCTTGCTTCGTGTCCGAGTCCTTAGGCATGCATACTCTTCCTCGAAAGCACAACACACCTCCGTGTTTATTCCAAAATCTTCAATTTCACCGCTTTCAACTTGTCAAGTAAGGGTCCCAACTTCTCATCCGATGTCCGCTTTTTCCTTGATTTGTTCCAACCACGAGGTTTCACCAAGTTCTTCTAACAAACCGCCATCCTCATACTGCACTCAAATGGGCAAACAAAGCTCTTAATTCAGATACCACTTTTACGACTTAACGCGTCGGCCTACCACGTTAGCCTTTCCAAGATGGTATTCGATGGAGAAATCGTAATCCTTTAACAATTCTACCCATCTTCTTTGTCTTAAATTCAACTCCTTTTGGGTAAGGAGGTATTTAAGACTCTTGTGATCCGTGTAGATTATGGACTTTTCACCATAGAGATAGTGCCTCCAAATCTTTAGAGCAAAGACAACGGCAGCTTAACTCCAAATCATGAGTAGGGTAGTTTACTTCGTGTGGTCTCAATTGACGAGAAGCATAGGCCACCACCTTTCCATTTTGCATCAACACACAACCTAGACACTGTGAGACGATCACAATAAATAAAGAATTCTTTTAGGCCTCCTATCAATTAAAACCGAGCTTCGTCAGATCTTCTTCAATTTCTCGAAACTCTCTTGTTGCTTTTCGGTCCAAATATACGGAGCTCCTTTACGCAACAATTTAGTTAGGTGCAAAGAATCAACGAAAACCCTCTACAAAACGCCTATAGTATCCACCAAACCTAAGAAACTCCGAATTTCAGCTACTGATGTTGGTGGTTTCCAATCCAGAATAGCCTCAATTTTTCGAGGATCCACCCTTATTCCTTCGGCTGATACTACATGACCAAGGAAAGTCACCTCCTTTAGCCAAAATTCGCATTTACCAAACTTGGCATACAATTGTTTATCACGAAGTAGTTGTAATACTATCCGCAAATGTTGGTCATGTTCCTCCTCATTTCTCGAATAAACCAATATATCATCTATGAACACCACCACAAACCGGTCTAAATATGGTTGAAAGACTCGATTCATCATGTCCATAAATGCAGCTGGTGCATTGGTTAATCCAAACGGCATCACTACAAACTCATAGTGTCCGTAACGTGTCCGAAATGCCGCCTTATAAATGTCCGCTTCTTTCACCTTAAGTGGTGATAACCCGACCTTAAATCAATTTTGAGAAAATCAAGCTCCTTTTAATTGATCAAACAGTCGTCAATTCTTGGCAGAGGATACCGATTCTTGATCGTCAATTTATTCAACCGTCTGTAGTCAATGTACATACGCATCGATCCATCCTTCTTCTTGATTTAACAAAACTGGTGCTCCCCACGGAGACACACTTGGTCGAATAAATCCCGATCCAGCAATTCTTGAATTTGAGCTTTAAGCTCACCAACTCCTTCTGCCATTCTATAAGGAGCAATGGACACCGGAGAGCTGTCCCTGCGTAAGCTCAATGCCAAATTCTACTTCCCGATCCGAGGTATACCAGAAGTTCTTCTGAAAATACATCGGGAAATTCCTTCACCGTCCTCACATCATTCACAGATAATTCTTTGGCATCCAAAGCACGATAAAGGCTAGGAATGCTCTGCATCTTTCCGCACCAACTTCTCGACTTTTAATGCAGATACCACATTTGCCGATAGTTCCTTCGCTCACCAATCATTATGACTTCCTTATCATCCGAGGTCCTTCATCGACATTCATTTTTAGCACAATCCAAATGCGCTCGATGTTTGACCAACCAATCCATGCCTGTAATGAGATCGAACTCGCGAAAGGTAGTTCCATCAAATTTGCTAAGAAAACTTCCTCTTGGATTTTAAGGGCACGTCTTTAAATATTTTATTAACTATTACCGATCGTCCTAAAGGACTGACATCGCTATCTCACTATCGGTAATTTCAGATTCTAAATTGTGTTTCCAGATATGGCACTAGATACATATGAATGAGTAGAGCCAATATCTATTAAGGCAATAACAGTACATCAAAAATGAAGAACGTCTGGGTTATCACATCGTGCATTGCCGCCCCTCGCAGACGTCTAACCGCATAGACCAGATCCAGTGATGTCTTGCATCCGCATTTCCTCTATTACCATTGCCTCGACCGGTGCACCTTGACCACGACCACCCCATTACCACCACGACCTGGTCCACGCCCTCCTGGTGGC
Source organism: Gossypium rotundifolium (assembly GCA_025506655.1). Classification (NCBI taxonomy): domain Eukaryota; kingdom Viridiplantae; phylum Streptophyta; class Magnoliopsida; order Malvales; family Malvaceae; genus Gossypium; species Gossypium rotundifolium. The sequence goes on along the minus strand of CP106724.1, from coordinate 110,493,907 downwards.
TGTTGATTACCTCCGCCGTTGTGCATCATTATTACGGACTTCTTGAGTCGTATACATTCGTCGAGGATGCTTTTGTATCGATGTTCCATTGAACCGCATTTGTAGCATGCGCCCGTTTTCCTCCAACATTCCCCAAAATGTCTTTTCCCACACTCAGTGCAATCTCGACTTCGATTATTTGCTACCGGGGTTCTGCCTTGAACTGATTCATCATTTCGGGGTTTCTTCTGAAATCTCTTTGAAGATCCAGCATGTTGTCTCTCTCTTATTTCGTAATCTTTCGGTTCGCTGCTCGAGTTCTTAGCCTCTTGGCTATTTTGGCCTTCTCCACCGAGTGGAAAATTTCTAACTTGTTGCGAGCAATCAACCCTCATTTCATCATTAAGTCCATCTTCAAACGTATACAACGCTCATGATCTGTTGCTACAATTGTCCGCATAGCGGCTCGACGCATAAACTCGCCTTCATATCGCCACGGCCTTACTTCCTTGGACAAGATTCATAAATTCCTTCCTTCGAGCGCCTACATAACTCGCTCCAACATATTTTCCTTGAAGGCGGCTTTAAAGAATTCCCAGTTAATCAGTGCGGCTTCAGTACCTTCTCGAACAGTGAGCCACCACTGATACGCCTCATCTCTTAACAAGGATACAGCTCCTCTCAATTTTTGCTCGACAGTACATTCCATATCATCCATAATCCGCTCCACGCCTTGAGCCAAGATTCGCCACATTCGAGCTACACGAGACACACCTCAAAACTTCGCATTATTTGCCTTAAGTCGCTCAAATTGACCCACGAGTTGTTGGCCCAATTCTAGTTCCAATGACCCTTTCCAAGACTCGCAACATTGCTTGAGTCAATGCATGATCTTCTTCCATGTGATCGCGTGATCCCGTCTCACTTTCAATTGACGCAGGCTCGCTTCCAAGATATGATTTGGTGCTTCAGCTTGTAGCACCTCGGCCTCTACCACGGCCACGTCTATCAAGGCCCACGACCACGCCCTCTAGTGCTCATGATAGCTTGTTCGCTTATCCGATTACAAGTTTTATGAATCGTAAATTTTGTTTCGGTGTTTATTAACGATATTTTATGAGATTTGAGATATAAAGTTGTTTTTCGCAACATATCCTATAGTCTCAATCTCTCTAGCTTTTTCACATCTAAAACTAGAAGTTCTAGAGTGTTCCTATAATCATATCATAGTAATCATTAAGTAGTAAATACTTACTTGACTTGTCACCGGATGCTTGTGGTGCCATCGATCTTTAAAATATCATTGAACATTTTCATACAGAAATTATTTTTGAACCCAAACCACAGTCGAAGTTTTTGAAACTGGGCTCTGATACCACTAAATGTAACACCCCAAACCCGGTCTATGCGTTGAGACTAGATTTGGTTTGTTACATGAATCGAGCTATCTTTAAATTTGTAATAAGTTGAAAACTTCAATATAAATTTCAGATTTTTTAAAAAATAAAAGAGTATTTGAACTTGATAATATTAGAAAACATTAGTTGAAAATCATTGTATTATCAAAAACCTTTAGGAAATTTATTAAAGAATTAACAATAACAAAATATTTATAAAAGAATTTCATATACTTGAAAACCCAAATTTATTTTAATAAAACATCATATAATCATAGCCCATAATTAGAAGTCCAAAGTATAGTTTAAAACCCAACACACATAAAATCCATAAATTATTTATAGAGGCCCTTATTACAATAATCCAAAATAGTAAAAATACTTATTAAAAGTTCGAGTTTAAATAACCCATGTTTTTTTTCCAAGATGGCCTCCACAAAGTCATCCTCTACCAAGTCCACGCCAATTTCCATTACCGAGATGGAAAAATTAAAAGGGTGAGTTACTTAGAACTCAAAGTGTAACTCACTTACCACCATTATTGGGCCAAATTATCAAGATATTATGTCGGGCTTGAGCCCCATTTAGAATTCAACAATATATCATGAATTAAAACAATTAAAAATGCATGTAAAATGTAATTCCCAACCCAAACCTAATATCCATCCGCTAACACCCCTGCATCAACCATCACACTGTGGGATCAAGTCAACCCACCCCGCCATCACACCAATCGTAGGCATTAAGCCTTTTTATAATTGTGGCATAGCCATTTAACTAGAGGCAATAAGTCGTTAATGTGGGAAGCCACCGAACTAGAGGCAATAAGCGTTAATATGGCGTAGCCATTTAACTAGATTTTTGGCAATCGCCATTCTTCTCTTCATATATCCCACCCCATGCAATCGCATGATATAACAAAATATAATCATATAATAATTTCTTTTATTTAACTCATAACAATGGTGGGTTTATCATTTCATTTGGCCCATAAACATAATATAGCAATTTGTCTATTTAGCAATTTAGTGGGCTTTGGCCCATTTACCGAACTAGAGTGTTTTGGCCCAATTTATCGAACTAGAGTATTTTGGCCCAATTTATCGAACTAGAGTATTTTGGCCCAATTTATCGAACTAGAGTATTTTGCAGCCCATTTTCACGAAACATCCAATTTACATAATAACAAATAATTTCTCGAGGGCATTTTCGTAATTTTCACGATTTAGTCGTTTTTACGTATTTTCGTCAAAATATCAATTTTACGCTTTTACCGATCTAATCGCTTTTACGATTTACTTCCATACCGAAATTTGACATCCAACCGAGAAAATAATGAGTGTGAAATTACACACCTCGCTACCGAGAGTACTAATCCTTCTCGCTCTCAAGACCTAAAACATATTTTGATCCGTTAGACAACTAATTCAGAAAATAATCTTAATCGATAATAGATCCAAAATCTTACCTCTTGATTTTGAATCACTTGATTTTCGGCTTTTCCTCGTTTATTGATTCGCTAGCACGAGAATCCACCAACGATAACTACCGTAAGTTCGTACTACTGAATAATGGACTTCCTTCTAAGATGGCTCGCAACCCGGTGGAAAATCCCGGACTGCCGAAACCGCTCTTCGTTTGAATGGGGGATTTACGGATCCGCCCCTCTTAACGTGACTAACCACCGCCCTTTTCTTCCCTATTTTGAAAGTCACAATGAAACGTTTCCAACGTTTCCACGATTCCCCCGTTCACTTGAGTTCCGATCTCCGTTATTGCACTATAATCCACGATCGAAAAGAAAAGATTGAGAAAGGTGTTTGGGAGAGTTGGAGAATTCGGCTATGCAACCAAAGAAAAGAGAAAAATAATTTCGGTTATGGCACTCTAGCATTCGGCCAAAAGAATGTTTGATGGAGAAACTTTGATTGAAATAATTAGAATATGAGAAAGAGATGGTGATGAGGTAGTTTGATTTCAAAGAGAAAAGAAGATGAAAGAAAAATGGACCTTTAGGAGTTAGTGCATTCGCCATGGCAAAAGAAAAAAGAAAGGACTGGTTTTTGGTATGGTTGATTTTGGCACAAGGAGAATACAAAAGAAAATTCACAAGATGAATAAAAGTGACCAAATGGTCAAAAGATTTTGGCTTTACCAATTGCAAAATTCGCCAAGATGAAAGTTGAAAGGAGAGGAATTAAAATTCTGCACAAAGTGCAAGGAATGACCAAAGAGAGAAAAGAAATTCTTGGCCAAAACTAACTCAAAATTTAGACTCCCTCCCTATACCAAATTGCCGCCCAAAGACATGGTCAATTGGCCATGATTTCTTTCCAAAATTTCCCCTTGATAAGTGCCTTATGTTCCCTATCTTTCCTTAAGTATTTGATTCCATGCCATATATTTTCTATTTCCATTATCCATTGATACACTAACCAAAAATAACATGGTCAATACTTTCCTTATATGTTCATTGCCGACACTTCCTATCCATGAGCAGAAAATTAAAACAAAAATTTCATCTAAGTGCTATACAAGGGATTCGAACCTCTTCCCTCTTGCTATTACCCTTGCGCCAATACCACTATGCCATATGCTCATTTTATGACACTCTTTAGCATATAATTTAACTTAAGTCCTAATGACATTTGTTTCCCTTCAATAAATTCTCAATTAATAAATTTTATTCCTTTAAAAAATCTAACACCAATTTATGCAATTTAAATACTCGGATTTTTAGGGTGTTACAACTCTACCCTCCTTAAAGAAAATTTCATCCTCGAAATTTACCTGGTTGAAAAAGGTGAGGGTATTGTTGCCGAATTGCATCCTCTGGCTCCCACGTAACTTCTTCCACTCCGTGGTTACGCCATAGAACTTTAACCAACGGCACGGTTTTCTTCCTTAGTACCTTGACATCTCGGTCTAGGATTTCCACTGGTTCTTCTTCAAAAGACAAATCTGAATTCAGCTCCAATTCTTCTACCGGTATAATGTGCAAAGGATCCGATCTATAATGCCTCAACATGGAAACATGAAAGACATTATGAATTTGATCTAACTCCGGAGGTAACTCAATCTGATATGCCACTGGACCAACACGCTTCAGCACACGATAAGGTCCAATATATCTAGGACTTAGCTTGCCCTTCCTTCCGAATCTGAAGATCTTTTTCCAAGGAGATACCTTCAAGAAAACCTGATCCCCCACATTATACTCGATGTCCCTTCGCTTCAGATCTGCATCGACTTCGCTTCTATCGAGGCTTCTTTCAACCGTGTTTCGAATAACTTTTACCTTATCCTCTCGTCTCGGATATCATCTCAGACCTAACATCCGTCTTTTCGCCCAACTCACCCAACAATAGGAGAGCGACACTTACGACCATACAATGCCTCGTAAGGTGCCATCTCGAATGCTAGATGATAGTTTGTTGTTATACGCGAATTTCGCCAATGGTAGATAATCCTCCCAACTACCCTCAAGTCGATTACACATCCTCTTAACATATCTTCCAATATCCGAATTACTCTTTCCGATCGACCATCGATCGAGGATGAAAAGCCGATCGAAATTCAACTTTGTCCCCAAGGCTTCATGCGAGCTTTCCGAATCGTGATGTAAACCTAGGGTCCCTATCCGATATAATAGATACAGTACCCCATGCAACCTCACAATTTCGGATACATACAGCCGCCAATTTACGCAATGAATAATCCGCATTTAACCGGCAAGAAATGAGTCTTCCACAACCGATCAACAATTACCTAAACGGAATTTTTCTTAGTAGGTGTTAAAGGTAACCCACTAACAAAATCCATAGTTATCCGCTCCCATTTCCAAAGAGGAATCTTTATCGGTTGTAACAATCCAGACGGTAATTGATGTTCGCCTTCACTTGTCGACAAGTCAAACATTTTCCCACAAACTCGTAATCTCACGCTTCAACCTCGCCACCAATATCGCTTCACGGAGATCTTGATACATCTTATTTCCTCCGGATGCATAGCATAAGGGCTACTATGCGCCTCCGTAGAATCAGCTTGTTTGTGTCCGAGTCCTTAGGCATGCATACTCTTCCTCGAAAGCACAACACACCCTCCGTGTTTATTCCAAAATCTTCAATTTCACCGCTTTCAACTTGCCAAGTAAGGGTCCCAACTTCTCATCGATGTCTGCTTTTCCTTGATTTGTTCCAAACCACGAGGTTTCACCCAAGTTCTTCTAACAAACCGCCATCCTCATCTGACTCAAATGGGCAAACAAAGCTCTTAATTCAGATACCGCCTTACGACTTAACGCGTCAGCTACCACGTTAGCCTTTCCAAGATGGTATTCGATGGAGAAATCGTAATCCTTTAACAATTCTACCCATCTTCTTTGTCTTAAATTCAACTCCTTTTGGGTAAGGAGGTATTTAAGACTCTTGTGATCCGTGTAGATTATGGACTTTTCACCATAGAGATAGTGCCTCCAAATGTTTAGAGCAAAGACAACGGCAGCCTAACTCTAAATCATGAGTAGGGTAGTTTACTTCGTGTGATCTCAATTGACGAGAAGCATAGGCCACCACCTTTCCATTTTGCATCAACACACAACCTGCACTGTGAGACGATCACAATAAACAAGAATTCTTTTCCGGCCCTATGAATTAAACCGAGCTTCACAGATCTTCTTCAATTTCTCAAACTCTCTTGTTGCTTTTCACCAAATATACTGAAGCTCCTTTACGCAACAATTTAGTTAGGTGCAAGAATCAACGAAAACCCTCTACAAAACGCCTATAGTATCCACCAAACCTAAGAAACTCCAATTTCACCATCGATGTTGGTGGTTTCCAATCCGTAATAGCCTCAATTTTTCGAGGATCCACCTTATTCCTTCTGGTGATACTACATGACCAAGGAAAGTCACCTCCTTTAGCCAAAATTCGCATTTACCAAACTTGGCATACAATTGTTTATCACGAAGTAGTTGTAATACTATCCGCAAATGTTGGTCATGTTCCTCCTCATTTCTCGAATAAACCAATATATCATCTATGAACACTACCACAAACCGTCTAAATATGGTTGAAAGACTCGATTCATCATGTCCATAAATGCATTTGGTGCATTGGTTAATCCAAACGCATCACTACAAACTCATAGTGTCCGTAAGCGTGTCCGAAATGCCGCCTTATAAATGTCCGCTTCTTTCACCTTAAGTTGGTGATAACCCGACCTTAAATCAATTTTGAGAAAATCAAGCTCCTTTTAATTGATCAAACAGTCGTCAATTCTTGGCAGAGGATACCGATTCTTGATCGTCAATTTATTCAATCTATCTGTAGTCAATGCACATACGCATCGATCCATCCTTCTTCTTGATTTAACAAAACCGGTGCTCCCACGGAGACACACTTGGTCGAATAAATCCCGATCCAAGAATTCTTAAATTTGAGCTTTAAGCTCACCAACTCCTTCTTGCCATTCTATAAGGAGCAATGGACACCGAGTCGTCCCTGCGTAAGCTCAATGCCAAATTCTACTTCCGATCCGAGGTATACTAGGAAGTTCTTGGGAAATACATCGGAAATTCCTTCACCGTCCTCACATCATTCACAGATAATTCTTTGGCATCCAAAGCACGATAAAGGCTAGGAATGTCCGCACCCTTTCCGCACCAACTTCTCAAACTTTTAATGCAGATACCACATTTGCCGATAGTTCCTTCGCTCACCAATCATTATGACTTCCTTATCATCCGAGGTCCCATCGACATTCGCTTTTCAAAGACAATCCAAATGCGCCTAATGTTTGACCAACCAATCCATGCCCGTAATGAGATCGAACTCGCCGAAAGGTAGTTCCATCAAATTTGCTAAGAAAACTTCCTTTTGGATTTTTAAGGGCACGCTTTAAATATTTTATTAACCATTACCGATCGTCCTAAAGGGCTGATTATCGTCATCTCACTATCGGTAATTTGATTCTAAATTGTGTTTCAGATATGGCACTAGATACATATGAATGAGTAGAGCCAATATCTATTAAGGCAATAACAGTACATCAAAATGAAGAACGCATCGGTTATCACATCCGGTGCATTGCCGCCCTCGCAGCTGCCTAACCGCATAGACCACCAGATGTCTTGCATCCGATTTCTCTATTACCATTGCCTCGACCGGTGCACCTTGACCACGACCAGCCCCATTACCACCACGACCGGTCCACGCCCCTCCGGTGGTCGTTGATTACCTCCGCCTACAGGCAGGCATCATTATTACGGACTTCTTGAGTCGATCCATTCGTCGAGGATAGCTTTTGTAATCGATGTTCCATTAAACCGCATTTGTAGCATGCGCCGCTTTCCTCCAACATTCCCCAAAATGTCTTTTCCCACACTCGGTGCAATCGCGACTTCGATTATTTGCTACCGGGTTCTCGCTTGAACCGATTCATCATTCCGGTTTTTCTTAAATCTCTTTGAAGATCCAGATCGTTGTGTCTCTCTTATTTTAGAATCTTTCTTGCTCGCTGCTCGAAGTTCTTAGCCTCTTGGCTATTTTGGCCTTCTCCACCGAGTGGAAAAATTTCTAACTTGTTATGAGCAATCGTAACCCTCACTCATCATTAAGTCCATCTTCAAACGTATACAACGCTCATGATCTGTTGCTACAATTGTCCGCATAGCGGCTCAGACGATAAACTCACTTCATATGTCGCCACGGTCTTACTTCCTTGGACAAGATTCATAAATTCCTTCCTTCGAGCGCCTACATAACTCGCTCCAACATATTTTCCTTGAAGGCGCTTTAAAGAATTCCCGATTAATCGATGCGCTTCAAGATTTTCTCGAAAAGTGAGCCACCACCGACACGCCTCATCTCTTAACAAGGATACAGCTCCTCTCAATTTTTGCTCGACAAGACATTCTATATCATCCATAATCCGCTCCACGCCTTGAGCCAAGATTCGCCACATTCGAGCTACACCGTAGACACCTCCAAAACTTCGCATTATTTGCCTTAAGTCGCCGAAATTGACCCATGAGTTGTTGGCCCAATTCTAGTTCCAATGACCCTTTCCAAGACTCGCAACATTGCTTGAGTCAATGCATGATCTTCTTCCATGTGATCGCGTGATCCCGCCTCACTTTCAATTGACGAAAAGGCCTCGCTTAAGATATGATTTGGTGCTTCATTGTAGCACCTCGGCCTCTACCACGCCACGCCTCTCAAGGCCCACGACCACGCCCTCTAGTGCTCATGATAGCTTGTTCGCTTATCCGATTACAAGTTTTATGAATCGTAAATTTTGTTTCGTGTTTATTAACGATATTTTATGAGATTTGAGATATAAAGTTGTTTTTCGCAACATATCCTATAGTCTCAATCTCTATGCTTTTCACATCTAAAACTAGAAGTTCTAGAGTGTTCCTATAATCATATCATAGTAATCATTAAGTAGTAAATACTTACTTGACTTGTCACGGATGCTTGTGGTGCCATAATCGATCTTTAAAATATCATTGAACATTTTCATACGTAAATTATTTTTGAACCCAAACCACGTAGAAGTTTTTGAAATCGGGCTCGATACCACTAAATGTAACACCCCAAACCTTGGCCTATGCGCTGAGACTAGATTTGGTTTGTTACATGAATCGAGCTATCTTTAAATTTGCAATAAGTTAAAACTTCAATATAAATTTCAGATTTTTAAAAAAATAGAAGAGTATTTGAACTTGATAATATTAGAAAAACATTAGTTGAAAATCATTGTATTATCAAAACCTTTAGGAAATTTATTAAAGAATTAACAATAACAAAATATTTATAAAAGAATTTCATATACTTGAAAACCCAAATTTATTTTAATAAAACATCATATAATCATAGCCCATAATTAGAAGTCCAAAGTATAGTTTAAAACCCAACACACATAAAATCCATAAATTATTTATAGAGGCCCTTATTACAATAATCCAAAATAGTAAAATACTTATTAAAAGTTCGTAGTTTAAATAACCCATGTTTTTTTTCCAAGATGGCCTCCACAAAGTCATCCTCGCCCAAGTCCACGCCAATTTCCATTACCCGAGATGGAAAAATTAAAAGGGTGAGTTACTTAGAACTCAGTGTAACTCACTTACCACCATTATTGGGCCGATTATCAAGACATTATGTTGGGCTTGAGCCCCATTTAGAATTCAACAATATATCATGAATTAAAACAATTAAAATGCATGTAAAATGTAATTCCCAACCCAAACCTAATATCCATTCGCTAACACCCCTGCATCAACCATCACACACTGTGGGATCAAGTCAACCCACCCCGCCATCACACCAATCGTAGGCATTAAGCCTTTTTATAATTGTGGCATAGCCAATCGAACTAGAGGCAATAAGTCGTTAATGTGGCGAAAGCCACCGAACTAGAGGCAATAAGCCGTTAATGTGGTAGAGCCACCGAACTAGAGGCAATAAGTCGTTAATGTGGCGAGCCACCGAACTAGATTTTGGCAACCGCCATTCTTCTCTTCATATATCCCACCCATGCAATCGTATGATATAACAAAATATAATCATATAATAATTTCTTTTATTTAACTCATAACAATGGTGGGTTTATCATTTCATTTGGCCCATAAACATAATATAGCAATTTGTCTATTTAGCAATTTAGTGGGCTTTGGCCCATTTACCGAACTAGAGTGTTTTGGCCCAATTTATCGAACTAGAGTATTTTGGCCCAATTTATCGAACTAGAGTATTTTGGCCCAATTTATCGAACTAGAGTATTTTGGCCCAATTTATCGAACTAGAGTATTTTGGCCCAATTTATCGAACTAGAGTATTTTGCACCCATTTTCACGAAACATCCAATTTACATAATAAGAAATAATTTCTAGATGCGTTTTGTAATTTTCACGATTTAGTCGTTTTACGTATTTTCGCCAAAATATCAATTTTACGCTTTTACCGATCTAATCGCTTTTACGATTTACTTCCATACCAAATTTGACATCCAACCGAGAAAATAATGAGTGTGAAATTACACACCTCGTTACCGAGAGTACTAATCCTTCTCGCCTCTAAGACCTAAAACATATTTTGATCCGTTAGACAACTAATTCAGAAAATAATCTTAATCGATAATAGATCCAAAATCTTACCTCTTGATTTTGAATCACTTGATTTTCGGCTTTTACTCGCTTATTGATTCGCTAGTCACGAGAATCCACCAACGATAACGGCTCTAAGTTCGTACTACTTGAATAATGGACTTCCTTCTAAGATGGCCCGCAACCCGGTGGAAAATCCTGCATCGCCAAACCGCTCTTCGCTTGAATGGGGGATTTACGGATCCGCCCCTCTTAACGTGACTAACCACCGCCCTTTTCTTCCCTATTTTGAAAGTCATAATGAAACGTTTCCAACATTTCCACGATTCCCCCGTTCACTTGAGTTCCGATCTCCGTTATTGCACTATAATCCACGATTGAAAAGAAAAGATTGAGAAAGGTGTTTGGGAGAGTTGGAGAATTCGGCTATGCAACCAAAGAAAAGAGAAAAATAATTTCTGTTATGGCACTCTAGCATTCGGCCAAAAGAATGTTTGATGGAGAAACTTTGATTGAAATAATTAGAATATGAGAAAGAGATGGTGATGAGGTAGTTTGATTTCAAAGAGAAAAGAAGATGAAAGAAAAAAATGGACCTTTAGGAGTTAGTGCATCTACCATGGCAAAAGAAATAGAAAGGACCTGGTTTTGGTATGGTTGATTTTGGCACAAGGAGAATACAAAAGAAAATTCACAAGATGAATAAAAGTGACCAAATGGTCAAAAGATTTTGGCTTTACCAATTGCAAAATTCGCTAAGATGAAAGTTGAAAGGAGAGGAATTAAAATTCTGCACAAAGTGCAAGGAATGACCAAAGAGAGAAAAGAAATTCTTACCCAAAACTAACTCAAAATTTAGACTCCTCCCTATACCAAATTGCCGCCCAAAGACATGGTCAATTGGCCATGATTTCTTTCCAAAATTTCCCCTTGATAAGTGCCTTATGTTCCCCCTATCTTTCCTTAAGTATTTGATTCCATGCCATATATTTTCTATTTCCATAATCCATTGATACACTAACCAAAAATAACATGGTCAACTCTTTCCTTATATGTTCATTGCCGACACTTCCTATCCATGAGCAGAAAATTAAAACAAAAATTTCATCTAGGTGCTATACAAGGGATTCGAACCTCTTCCCTCTTGCTATTACCCTTGCGCCAATACCACTATGCCATATGCTCATTTTATGACACTCTTTAGCATATAATTTAACTTAAGTCCTAATGACATTTGTTTCCCTTCAATAAATTCTCAATTAATAAATTTTATTCCTTTAAAAAATCTAACACCAATTTATGCAATTTAAATACTCGGATTTTTAGGGTGTTACAGTGTCAATGGCCCGTGTCCCTCACATAGCCTGGACACACCCGTGTCCTCACCCATGTGTGAGAAACCTGGGTATTATGTTTATGATGTCAACAACCTCTTAAGGGGCACACAGCCTAGGCACACGCCTGTGCGCTGACTGTGAGGAATCAAATTCTCAAAAATTTGGTTCAGGGACACACAGCCTATTAGCACACCCATGAGGCTAACACACGGCCTGGACACACGCCCGTGTGTCTACCCATGTGGACAATTAGAAGGCTATTTTCCATGCCAATTGCCACCTGAAAGATAAACACACATATTGTAATTGCCCGACTTAAGGCCTAGTCGCAATAGTAGTGCGAGACCACAAATTTGAAGAAGAAATATGTGTTTAAATGATTTTATAAGGCTTATGAGGTATTTGCATGAATGTGTGAAAATTTCATGAAGGAATTTTTTTAATTTGTAAATAAATTTTCCATTAGGACTAAATTGTAAGGATTAGAAAATATGAGATTCTAGAAGGTTTAATTATGAAATAAAATTATAAAAATTATTAGAGGTCCTTAATTAGCAATTAGACCATTATATGTTGAGATGGACAAAAATGGACATAGGAAGGAAAAATATCAAGAAATAATCATTAAGGGCATTTTTGTCATTTGGTAAATTAAAGAATTAAAAGGGAAAAGAAGTCAAACTTAGTGTGCATCTTCCTTCCCCTTGGCAGAAAATCACAAAGTAGACATAGCTAGGGTTTCTTCATCTTCCAAGCTTGATAGTAAGTGTATTCTAGCCCCGTTTTTAACGTTCTTTGTATTTTTAAGATCCTCGTAGCTCGGTTTAGCTATTTCTAGCTATATTTTGAGCTAGGGATTATGTTGAAAATTATAACCATGTATGAAATGCATGTATTTTGATGTTTTATGGAAGAATGTGAAAGTTTGATGTATGGTAAACATCTTTTTTTAAGCAATTTTCATGAAAAATGCATAAAAAGGACCAAATTGTAAAAGTTGTAGAAATAGTCATACATGAGTGAAATAGTGAGAATTGAATGTTGTTATAGTTGAGAACATGATTCGGCTAAGCTTGAAATGCAAGAAATTTAAATGAAAATCATTTTACGAGCTTAGGGGCAAAAGTGTAATTATGATAAAGTTTAGGGGCAAAAAATATATTTTTTGCCAAACTATGAAATATGAGTCAATTTAGTAAATGTAAGTATTAAACAAGCTAAATTGTTATTATAGATCAAGAAACACGAAGTTTTGATCATAATCGAGGCAAGAACAAAGTTATGGACTAAACTACACATCTACACACATTTTGGAGTACCGAGGTAAGTTTGTATGAATTTAAGGTTTCACATGTATTATCATTGAATTATTTGCTATGTTATTTAATGTACATTATTTTCATAAAGATGATTAATAATGCCTTAATAAGGAAATCAATGAGAACAAGTAAATGGAAGTCCCGGTTGAAGTCTTGGAATAACGAGGATACCTATGTCATTACATGAGGCAAGGAAAGCTCGTGTAAGACCATGTATGAGACATGGCATCGGCACCAATGAATGTAGGTCCCGTGTAAGACCATGTCTGGGACATGGCAACAACATCGAATAAGGAAGGTCTCCTGTAAGACCATGTTTGGGACATGGCATCGACACCATTTAAAGAAGGTCTCATGTAAGACAATGTCTGGGACATGGCATCGACACTATTTAAGGAAGGCCTCGTGTAAGTCAATGTCTGGTACATAGCATCGGTATCAAGCTAAGGAAGCCCGTGTAAGACCATATCTGGGGTATGGCATCGGCACTAAGAGGTGATCCCATGTAAGACAATATTTGGGATATGGCATTGGCATCGAGACACATGTTTGATGAGATGGAGTATCCTCTGGTATTCCAAGTAATTCAAGGAAAAAGACTCAAGTACGAAAGACATAATAAGTAAGCTAAGCAAGTAAAGGTAGTAATAAACTAAGTTATTCAAGGTTGATAAAGAGTTTAATTAATTTAAGAAAGATGACGAGATGAGTTCATGTTTAAATTAGCGAAAGTGCTAATCTATGTGACCAAGTGATACAGGTACCATGATTAAAAATACAAGCATGAAATCATAATGTAAAATGTGATGAGTAAAGACTAAGTATGAGTAAGTAAGTTCAAGCACTTGAGATTTATGTTGTTCTGATTCATGATGGATGAGTATATTGTGAACAATATGTTGTTATATGAATTTCATACAAACTTACTAAGTTATATGCTTACTCCTCTCTTTTCTTTCTTCCTTGTAGTATCGTCAAGCTAACTCGGGGACCAAAGATGTCATAGCTCGGATCACACTATAAATCATTATTTTGGTATAGTCAAGTTGTTTTATTTTAAGCATGGCATGTATAGAGATATGTCATTTTGAGTTATATCATATTGGGAGCCAAAGGGTTGGCTATTAAGATTACTATCCTTTTTGTATATGGCCAAAGAGATTGTCCAATATTTGTTAAGTTCTATATATTAGTGATGATGATTTTGTATCAATTCTATAAGTGATGTTTTAGGAATTATTCATAGTACATGAATGTTACACTATGTATTGCTTGAGTCGGTATAAGTGTGTTTATGTTTCAGGGTGGCAATCGGCTTGGAAAATAGCCTCTAAATGTCCACTTGGGTCGACACACGGGAGTGTGACACACGGCCAGCCCCATGGGTGTGTTAAGAGGCCGTGTGTCCCCTGCACTAAATTACAATAATACGATTCGTCACTCGAGCCATCACACGGGCGTGTGCCCTGGCCGTGTGCTATTAAGGGTATGATGAAGTCATAAACAGAGAGCTCCACGTGCGTGTCTATGTTGTGTGTAGGACACGTGCTGTAGACATGGACGTGTGCTCAGCTGTGTGAAACAAGTCAGTTTCGACCACGGGTGGAGAACACAGGCATGTCTTAGGGGCACACGGGCGTGTCCCTTGGACAACATGGGCGTGTGGACCCTGTCGAGGCAAAAATTTTCAAAAAGTGTGAAAGTTTATGGATGAACTCCAAAATTTTCCAGATGGGTGTTTAAGGCCTCATGGGCCCATAAAATATGTGTTAGGATTAAGAAGAAAAAGTTTTAAGTCGGAACAAAATTTTATAGCCGATAATATATGTTCAAGTAAGGTTAAGTACGGTAATGCCTCGTACCCGGTCCTGGTGTTGGACACAAGTAAGGAGTGTTACACATATACCAACACAAGCAACATATAACATGGCAATAATACACTATGAAGAATCCCTAAATCATTATTCATACAATCCACATTTTACTCCATCAATATCATGAGCTTCCACTTCATAAAACTCGTCATCATTAGAAATAAGAAACTTGACAATGTTGGCCAAATCCTAATGGCCATTTACAAAATGAGTGTATAACATTAGTAGCTAAAACTTTGGCTTTCAAATATGACATAACACAAGATGACCAAGTTCCTATACATGCCATACTCAAAATAAATCAACTTTACTATACCAAAAGAATAGTTGATAGTGTGATCCAAGCTCCGACGTTCTATGATCCCCGAGCTAATTTGGCGACACTACAAGAAAGAAGGGGAACAGAGAGGGGTAAGCATATAGCTTAGTAAGTTTGCATGAATTTAAAATAGAAACATAAGTTCTCATGGAAAAATCCATTCATCTCATAGAACAATACAACACAAGTTCTCAAGTACTTTGACATACTTACTCAGACTTATCGTGTGGCAAAGTCTTAAAAATTTATAATATGAATGATCTAGCCTAAAAACTAACTGTGACAATGACTTGAGGCAAGCAAACCTATCGGGTATTTTAATGAGGCACGGCTATGTGACTAGTGGCCCAGGCCATGTGGATTTCGTAATCTGGTCTATTTTCCCCGTTTTCGGCCTGTTTCTCATTCTTTTCATCCTCCAGTGCTCTCTTGAGTATAAAACATGAAAAAAGGGATTAGGAGTACCTATTTTCATAACTAAAGGGATAAACCATCCAAAAGTATGCTAAACGTGGGATTAAAATATGTGTATATTATGGTTTATCAAATACCCCGACACTTAAGCTTTTGCTTGTCCTCAAGCAAAATTCTCAACTCACAATTAAAACGAACTTCCTTAATTCATAATATTCATCGATAATGTTTCATCATAATTCAAGATAATTTATACATGGATAATTTAACTTAAAGAGTCCTAAAGATTCAAACAATCAAAGTCATAGTTTTTAGCACGAAAACATAGGTGTTTCCTTTATCCAAATAATTACCTTTAATTCAAAATCGACAAGAGTTGACATTCTCACTAAAGATTCACTCAAATCACTCGAAGTGTTTAAGGTTCAAAATAAAGTACTCATCAGTCAAACATGAAAAGTTATTACCATAGGCTTGCATGAAAATCAAATCTCCACCACTATAAAATGGTACGATACACAAATCAAAAGGTCTTTAAAGGGTTGTAATGGGGCTTAGGTTAAAAGTGTGGATAAAGGCTGAAATAGAGGGTTAAAATTGATATTGAATTGAAAATTTACCTCACTAGAAAAATGAACTAATCCTGAATAATTACATCAATTGAAAACTTGGGATACTAATAATACGAGCTTCTTATTCAAGATGTGAAATTTAAATGTATAAGCTCACTTAATCACGGAACTAATAATGAATATACTTCTAAATTTTTAATTTTTTTTAAAAACAAATCATGTATAATAAGAAAGAACTTTAACAACTGAAATATAGAACATAGTTAGGCAACTGCTCAAAATCAAATCTCGACAAAAAGGGTAGTCAAAAGGAATGGTGATAACAAATATAAGATGGGTTTTGGGTTAATATTAATGGGTGAATAAAAAAAAGGTTGTTAGGATTAAAGGGGTTCACTAGGGGTTAATTTTGAGGGTAGGCTTTTAGTGGAGTAAGTGGGTTAAATCCTAAATGCCTTTATCATCTCAGTATATTAAATCAAAGATGTGGTCTCGACATGTATAATCGAAGCAAGTTCTAGAATAAGAAATTAATGTTGACACACTCATAATAAAGTGAGCACGAAAAGAATGTATTCTCTAAAAGGTTCAAAATCTCACAAAAATTATGGGTTTTTGATGACAACCTTGTAAATTTTAAACTCCAGGGTAATAATTAGATTCAGGTAGACAACCTAACAAACTTTTAATTTTTGAAAATAGACTAATCATGCTTGATTCTCTAGTATCTTAAAGTTTAAATCATCACTATATAATTATCAATGATTTAATCCAAAACATATCAATAAAATCATAAATCAATAGGAATTTCATTCAATTAGTGATATGAGAAAATTACTTAAGATAAGATATCATTCAGGGATTTGAGAATAATGCAAAAAGTTAGGAACTTTTCTAAATAAATTTTCACCCCCACACTTAAGATGTACATTGCCCTCAATGTACAAAGATAGATAAAAAATGAAATAATAATAAAATCATAAGACAGGGAGGGAAGTGAGACTTCCTGAATTTTGGATGGAGTTGATGAAAAGAAACCAGATAGGATTGGGCAGAGGTGACCATGGGGTAGCATCCCGAACAGGTTGAAATTCGATCCTTAAAGTAGCCAGCCTGAACTAAATCTAAATGGAATGAAGAATAAGAAGAAAATAATAAAGGAAATAACAAGAAAATAAAAATAAGAATAAAAGTAAAACTGGAAAATAGATATGCGTTTAAAAAGAAGGGGGAAAAGGGATGAAGACTTTAGGGGGAAATGAATAGAAGAAGGGGATTTTAAATAGAGGAACGGCCCATGCCCATGCCCTGGGCGTGTTATGTCACACGACCGAATCGCATGGCCGTGTTAAAGTTCATACATTTCTCCCACGCCCATATAAAAGGTTCGCACACCCGTGTTGCTTAATCAGTGTCGCCCATGGCTTATAAGCATGGGCATGTTGCACGCCCATGTTCTTTAGTCAGTTTTGACCACGGCTGCATCGCACAGCCATGGCATTTTATCGTAGCCTGTGTTTTGGGAAATATTCGCCCTTGATTCACACGATCTCTACCATACCGGTGTGCAAATTCGTGGTGTCCACACGGCCACGGCCACGCCCGTGTGCAAGGTCGTGTGGTAGGGAAACCTACGCCTAAAAATTTTGGTTAGTTTTTAGTTAGATGCTAAAATTTGAAAATATGGACATTAGTGGGGTTAGCGCTCAGGTTGTCTCCCGAGAAGCACTCGTTTAAAGTCTTGAGCTAGACTTACTTGTTATTCGTTAGGCCATGGTGGTTCATGGAGTTGAAACTCCTTTTTCTTACTATCAATTCTATCAACATATGGTTTGAGTCGAGTAATATTTACCTCAAAAGTACCGAAATTAGAATGTGTTACCTCTACCGTTCCATATGGGAAGACCTTACGTGCCAGAAAAGGAGTCGCACCGTTTGTACTAAGCTCTGAAGTGACTATTCTAGGGTCGGTTGCATCTGACAATACCTGGTCCCCAACTTTGAAGTGATTGGTTCCATATTTAAAACTCGATGTCCTAGCCGTGTCAAGAACTGCGTTTAGCTCGACATGTGATGTATCCTCTAACTTTCATTTGTTTGCCAAAGTTTCTTTTAAAAATTTTCTTGAATCTGGCATCTGCGAAAGAGCTTCAAGAAATGACAAGTTAATATGAAATTTCTTTGGAAGTTTAAAAAATTTTTTGAATTGTTCCTCTGTGTGGTCTTTCTTTATCGCATTGGGGAATGGCACACGAGGTCGGTACTTTGTAATTACCTGGTTTGGTTTATCATGTCTTACTTTAACCTTACCTTCCTCTACCACATTCTCTTGCTTAAACTTTGGTTCATCTAACCCTTCACTATTGTGAGAAATTATTGCTTGAGGTTGCTCTCTTGGGTTAGTTTCGGTGTTGCTAGGCAAGATACCTTGTGGCCTTTCTGAGATCACATAGCAAGTAGCCCTAATTGGTTTTTGATCCCTTGAATCAATGCTTGTTAATTTTTAAGTGTTGTTTCGGTGTTTTGGAATCGTGTTTCTAACACCGCTATGAATTTTGTCAGAATCTCCTCAAGGTTCGGCTTCTTTTCCTGTGGGTAGGGCTGTTGTTGGAAGTTTGGGAGGGGTTGTTGTCTCTGATTACCTTGACCACCCCACGAGAAATTGGGATGGTAACTCCAACCTTCATTATAAGTGTTATTGTAAAAATTATTTTGAGATTGAAAATTATTACTCATATAGTGAACTTGCTCATTTTCAGCGCTTGGGTTGTAAGGTGGATATTTTGTATTGCTCATCCCTCCTCCATTCATATCGCACTGCATAACTAGATGTACCTGCGTAGAACCATACAAACCATCAATTTTTATATTTAAAAATTCTACTGCTTAGATAACATGGTGACCGTGTCAAGGTTGAAAACATCGGCTGCTTTGGTAGGTTTTGTCCTCATAACTTGCCACTGATAATTTTTCAGTGACATCTCTTCGATTTCTGCGAGCGGTATGTTCTATTTCACTGAAAAAATCAAGGGTCCTGACGGGTTCCTCATAGTCATAAACTAGAATTACCTGCCAGAAGCAAATAAAAGAAGACTTAGCAAAGTAAAAATAAAATTAAATTGCTAAAGTAATAAAAATTGAGCGTTCTTAATATTTCAGTTCCCTGGCAATGGCGCCAAAAACTTAATCATGTGTCAGAGTCTTAAATATTTATAATATGAATAATCTAGCCTAAAAACTAACTGTGACAACGACTTGTGGCAAGCACACCTATCGAACAGTAGTATAGTTTAGTGGCAAGACCGGATTGTCGAACCTAGAGGAACCAAAATTACTTATACTAGCTCTCTTTTTATTATTTAACCTAAGAATTAAAGGAATTGTTGTTTAACCTAAAATTAACTAACTACTAGGCTAAAGATGCTAAGACAAACAGAACGAATTGGGAAAATACTTGTGCGAAAAACCAATTGATTGAAACAATACCCGAGGAAGAATCCACATAGACTTCACTTGTTATTTAACTCTGAACTAGATGATTTATTCAATTGACTTGATCCATAGGATTTCCTAATTTATATTAATACCTATCTTGAGGCTACTAACATCTAACCCTAGGTTGATTAATTGAAATCTCTTTCTAATTAAAACCCCTAGAATTGCTTTAACTTGATCTATGGACTCCCATATTAGGTTTGACCCTAATCCAGCAGATTTTCGTCATCCTATCTCTAGGGTTGCGATCAACTACGCTTAACTATGATAGATCTACTCTTAAACATGGTCTATTCCTCCGCTGCCTAAGAGCATAAATGTTTGAACTGAAATATCAAAACAAGAATTAAGAGCACATAGTTAAGAACAAATCAAGTATTTATCATGCAACCCAGAAAATAATAACAAGATCCGTCTTAGGTTTCATCCCTTCGGTATTTGAGGGGTTTAGTTCATAATCATAAAAGAAAACATCTTAGAAGAAAATATAAAACAAAAGATAAAGAAAACCCTAAAACACCTGAAGGAATTTAAGGAGAGATCCTTAGTCCTGAGTATGATTCTAGCTTCTAGGATGTATCAACTGGCTTTCTTCGAGTGAATCCCACAATTCGGCCCCTCTGGCTTGGCTCTTTGGCCTAGCTGAACTCCCCCTTAAAGGTTGGCCTATAGGGTGTTTATATAGGGATTTGGATTGGCTTTCTTTGCCTCTAAGTACCCTATTCTGAATAGAATTCAAACAGGTCACGTCAGGGACATGCCCATGGCACATGCCCGTGTAAGTTGAGGCCAGGCCGTGTTCGGGTATATCAATGAGGCAGGATCGTGTGACTCAGATCCTAGGCCGTGTGGATTTCGTAATCTGGCCCATTTTCCCCATTTTCAACCTATTTCTCGTTCTTTTCATCCTCCGGTGCTCTCTTGAGTATAAAACATAAAAACAAAGGATTAGGAGCACCTATTTCCATACTAAAGGGATAAATCATCAAAAAGTATGCTAAATGTGGTATTAAAATATGTGTATATTATGGTTTATCACTTATGCTTACCCATCACATATCACATTACATTTTCTTAACTTGTATTTTACTCATAGCACCTGTATCACTTCATCACATAATTTAGCACTTATGCTATCATGAACATAATCTTAAATCATTAACGTCCTTAACTTAAAAGTAACTCTTTGTTAACTTTGTATAACTTAGCTCATTGTCATCTTTGCATACTTAACTCTTTTGCCCGTTGAACTACTCAAAATATCAAATGATAGTCAATCTCATCATACATGTATCTCGATGCCAATGCCATATCCCAGATATGGTCTTACATGGGATCGTCTTTTGATGCTGATGCCATATCCCAGATATGGTCTTACACGGGTTCTCTTAATTCGATACCGATGCCATTTCCCAGACATGGTCTTATATGAGATAGTACATAGATGTTGATGCCATGTCCCAGACATGGTTTTACACTAGATCTTCTTTTGGTGTTGAAGCCATGTCCCAGACATGGACTTATACGGGACCTTCCTTATTCGGTGCCAATGCCATGTCCTAGACATGGTCTTACACGGGACCTATGTTCGGTGTCGATGCCATGTCCCAGACATGGTCTTATACGGGACCTACATTCCATTGGTGCCGATGCCATGTCCCATACATGGTCTTATATGGGACCTCCTTATCTCATGCTGTGACATAGGTATCCACGCTATTCCGAATGTTCAATCGGGACTTCAACTTATCATTTTCTCATTATAATTTCATTGAGACATCATTAATCAATTTCATGAAAAATAACATACATTTCTCATATAAATAAGAAATTTAGAGCATAATAACATATGTAGCTTTAATTTCACACAAACTTGCCTCGGTACTCAAAATATGTGTAAAAATTCGATTTAGTCTGAAATCTTATTCTTGCCTCAGTTTCAGTTCGGGCTTCGTATTTCTTGATCTATAATAGAAATTTCACTTGTTTCATACACACATTAACTAAATCGACCCATGAATCATACTTTGGAAAAATTATAATTTTACCCCTAAACTTTTACATAATTAGACTTTTACCCCTAGGCTCATAAAATTATTTTCATTCAACCTCTTTGCATTTTAATCCTAGCTGAGTCATTTTCATAACTACAACAGCCCTTAATTTCCTCTATTTTACTTAGTTATGACGATTTTCATGACTTTTACAATTTGGTCCTTTTATGCATTTCTCATGAAAATCACTTAGAAAAAGATGTTTATCATACATCAAACTTTCATATTCTTCCATAAATCATTAAAATACATGCATGTCATACATGGGTAAATTTTTTAATATAAACCCTATCTCAAAATATGGTTATAAATAGCTAAATCGAGAAGAACATTAAAAATGGGGCTAGGATGCACTTACTATCAAGCTTGGAAGTTGAAGTAACCCTAGCTATGCCTTCTTGCAAATTTCGGCACTCAGAGGAAGAAGATGGATAAGATTTTGACTTATTTTTCCCTTTTTTAATTCATTAATTAACCAAATGACTAAAATGCCCTTAAGGCCCTTTCTTGAGATTTTCCCTTCCCAAGTCCATTTTTATCCATCTTGACATTTAATGGTCTAATTGCTAAATATGTGAAACAGTCCTATTTAGACCCTAGTCGAAATAGTGGTTTCGGGACCCCAAATTTGAGTCAAAAAAATATTTTAATATTATTTTCTGTGCCTATGATATGTGATTAAGCATGTGTGTAAGTTTCATGATTTAATTTGGTCATTTACGTACTTAATTTGAGAAAAGGATTAAATCGCGTAAAATGAAAATTTAGTGGATATTCTTAAAAGGGCTAAATAGTGGTTGTTCTTTTAATATGGAGGTTTTATGTTGCAATTATGCAATTGAATATATGCATGGACGGTTATGGACTTATAATATTTAGTTTTCTTATTAATTCATTAAAGGTGAAATTGGAAATTTATTATTAAAGTTAATATAATAAAACAATGTTAAAAAAAATTTGCCATTTCACATGTTCTTCCACCCAAAACAAGAAAAGAAAAATACGTTTAAAGTCTTTGAATGTTCGGCCATTACTAAGCACAATTGACGTATGTAATTTGTTCGATTTTTGATAATTTCTACGTTTACGTGATCGTTGCTTTATGTTTTACAAAACCCATGCTTAAATTTTGAGAATTGATGATGAATTTGTAAAGTGCCATTGATGAATTCATGAGCTTTGTGATATTTGGTGATGAAATATGAAATATATGTGTTAGATTGACATGTTTTGTCTTTGGATTTTTGGTGATTTTGAGTAATTTGGACTAAATTGAGAAAATAATATTTTGAGGGACTAAAATGTGAAATAAATGAAATGTATGGACTTGTATGAGCATAGGTAATATTTGGCCTAAGCATGGTGTATTTTGTGATTTTGTTAACTAGGGACTAAAATGGCAAAATGTGAAAATATGATGGCTAATTTGTCAATTGCCCTAAATATGTGTTTTTGGATTGAATTAAATGATTTGGTGAATAAATAGATTAAATTTGAATATGTATAGATCAATAACCAAAGAAAACGAATTTAGAGTGCGAAAATTCAAAATTGATCCAATAGTTGAGTCTGTACGTTATCCAAATTTGAGGTAAGTCTATATACAAATAAATGTATTTATATTGATTTATGTATGTACATATGAAATTTCATTGTGATGAATGTTCATGAGATGATGAATATATGAAATCCGAGGAAGTATCGACAATGTATCAATGTCCAAGAAGTCCCGTACCAACATAGGAATAAATAGGATTACATATGTCATGACATAGGTTTCCGTTATGTGATATCGTGTAAGACCACGTCTGGGGCGTTGGCATCGATTTGAGATTTACGTGTAAGACCATGTCTGGGACATTGGCATCGTATTTGATTCGTGTAAGGCCCTGTCTGGGATAGTGGCATCGATATTTGGTTACATGTAAGACCACGTCTTGGACGTTGGCATTGTACGACTATTCCAAGTACTTCGAGTATCCTATTTGGTTCTGAATGGTTCAACGGGAAAATCTGAGAAAAGAAAGACTACGTGAAATGTATAAATGAATCAGGTACATTTGAATTGTACACTATGTATGTGTATGGAAGGTAAGTATATTTATATGAACTTACCTAAGTGAGATATATACATAGATTGTAGATATAAAATATGATATACGTATGGCTTTGATATGAGTAAAAGAGATGTTTTGAGATAAGATTTGTTGGTAAAATATGGCTAACAAATGAGCCAATGAAAAAGTTATGAATTTGAAATTGAGAAACTTTAATGACATTGTCATGATATGATTATGTGCTATTCATGTTAAGTTTATTTGTATATGTCTTACTAAGCTTTTGAAAGCTTACTTTGTGTGTGCTTGCTTTGTTTTATAGATCGTCAAAGCTACAGAAGGCTTGGGAATCATTTAGGATCGCCATCACACTACTCAATCTTATTTTTGGTACCTTTTGAAAGTGTATATACTAATTATGGCATGTATAGGCTAGTCACTTTGAATTATGTTTGAGATATGTATATAGCCATGTGATATGGCTAGTTAAATGGTTATAATGTGTATGAGTGATCAAGTTATATGATGCTTAGTTTGATATGGTTTGTTAGCTAATGAAATGGTCAAGATAATGGTAAGATTGTTGATGCAAAATTTGTATATTTTGATTAGTAGATGTCATATTGTAGTGGTAAGTTGTGGATAATTTATGCTTAGAAAGGTTTGTGAATAAGTTGAGCTAAATGGCATATAAATTGATATATTTAAAGAGTACTTGAGTGAGCTGAAAAGGATGACCATTTGGTATGTTTTTGGTTGCCATTTTGTTTGGTATGATGCTTGTAGGTGCTTATATGGATGACCCAAAGTGTGGGTGGCATTTTGGCCTTGCAAATGGCCTATATTATCCCACACGGTTGAGCACACGGCGTGTGGCTCGACTATGTCCCTCGTGGTTGTTTTTCAAAACAAGCCAGACTCAACCACGGGCTGGACACATAGGCATGTGATTGGCCATGTGATGCAAGTCAATAGCGACCATGGGTGAGGCACACGGGCGTGTCCACGACCGTGTGGACAAGTCAGTATGTATGCCCTGGTTTGACACGGCTTAGACACATGGGCGTGTCTGAGGCTGTGGGTGGCACACGGCCTGCCCACACGGGCGTGTGACCTTTGTAACTTAAAAAGTTTTTAAATTTCCATGAATTTTTATATGTGTTCAGTTTAGTCCCGACCCTATTCTAAAGCATGTTTAAGGTCTGGTAGATCTATTTCAAGGGACTCTTGGATTTGATTTGTCGAATATTATTATGAAATGTCCGTAAAAGATTTGAATTTTTGGTAATGCCTTTAACCCTAAACCGACGATGGTTACGGGTTAGGGGTGTTACAATAAGGACCTCTAGTAATTTTTATAATTCTATTTCATACTTAAATCTTCTAGAATCTCATATTTTCTAATCTTTGTAATTTAGTCCTAATGGACAAATTGATTACTAATAAATAAAATTTCTTCATGAAATTTTCACACAATCATGCAAACACCTCATATGCCTCATAAAAATCATAAAACACATATTTCTACTTCGAATTTGTGGTTCTTAATCACTATTCTAACTAAACCCTAAATTGGATGTTACAATTCTCCCTCTTTAGGGATTTTCGTCCTCGAAAATCTTACCGATGAAAAGGTTTGGATACAGGTTTCTCATAACCTCCCCGGGCTCCCATGTAACCTCTTCTGCTCCTTGTCTTTGCCACAATATTTTCACAAGGGCTATACTTTTATTCCTTAACTGCTTGACTTATCGTGCTAAAATCTTAACCGGTTATTCGCCATAAGTCATGTCGGGTTGAATTTCAACCTCTGTCGGTATAATCACATGCGAAGGATCCAATCGGTAATGACATAACATAGACACGTGGAATACATCATGTGTCTTTTCCAACTTAGATGGCAAAGCCAATCGACAAGCTACAGGTCCTATCCTCTCGGTGATTTCATATGGTCTGATAAAATGTAGACTCAATTTGCCTTTCAGGCCAAATCTGAGAAATTTCTTCCATGGTGACACTTTCAAGAATACTTTATCACCAACTTGATATTCAATCTCTTTCCTTTTCATGTCTGAGTAGGATTTTTGCCTATCTTGAGCAGCTTTTAAACAATCTCGAATTACTTTTACTTTCTCCTCAATTTCTCTTACCAGATCGACCCTGTGAATCTGACTTTCTTTGAGTTCAGTCCAATACAAAGGCGTTCGGTACTTTCACCCATACAAAGCCTCGTAAGGTGGCATTTTCAAACTCGACTGAAAACTGTTATTGTATGCAAACTCCACCAATGCTAAATACTTTTACCAGCTGCCCTGAAATTAAAGAACACAACTCAAGTATCTGTATTAACCTCTCCGACTGTCCGTCGATTTGGGGGTGAGAAGCCGTACTAAAACTCAACTTTGTGCCCAAAGCTTCTTGTAACTTTTTCCAAAATCGGGATGTGAATCTCGGATCTCTGTCAAATATAATTGACAAAGGCATTCCATGAAGTCTTACAATCTCAGAAACAAACAAGTTGTCAACTTATCAAGCAAATAATCACCACGTATAGGTATGAAATAGGCCGACTTCATAAGCCTATCTACCACAACCTATATGGCATCTTTCTTACTTGGTGTCAACGGCAAGCCCGTTACAAAGACTATAGTAACACGGTCCCATTTCCACTCGAGAACCATATTAGGTTGAAGCAAACTCGAAGGTACTTGGTGTTCAGCCTTCACGTGCAGACAAATCAAGCATTTAGATACAAACTCAGAAATATCTTTCTTCATACTCGGCCACCAAAACCATTTCTTCAAATCATTATACATTTTTGTGCTACCTGGATGTACAGATAAACATCCACTACGTGCCACATGTAAAACTTTTTGAATGAGCTCACCATTCCTTGGTACACAAACTTTGTCTCTAAACATCAAACATCCATTAGAATCAATCCGAAAGTCAGTCTCAACACCCGACTCGCATTGAACTCTTTTGGGCTGCAAGTCACTATCATCTTTATGAGCTTCATAGATCTCTTGGAGAAACATTGGCCTAGCCCTCAACTCAGCTAGAATGGAACCATCGTCTGACAAAGTCACTCGTGTATTCATAGCCCTTAATGCAAATAAGTACTTTCTACACAAAGCATCGACGACTACATTCGCCTTTCTCAGGTGGTAGTCAATTTCGCCTTTCTCGGGTGGTAGTCAATCGCTAACTCTTAATCCTTTATCAACTCTGGCCATCTTTGTTACCTTAAGTTCAATTCCTTTTAAGTCATCAAATACTTTAGGCTTTTATGATCTGTGAATATCTGACATTTTTCACCATACAACTGGTGTCTCTATATCTTCAATGCAAACACAATGGCAGCCAACTCTAAGTCGTGTGTCGTGTAATTCTTATCATGCGGCTTTAATTGTCTCGAGGCATATGCTATCCCCTTGCCCTCTTGCATAAGCACACAACCCAATTCATTCAAGGATGCATCACTATAAATCACAAATTCCTTCCCGGTTCGGGTTGCACTAGGACTGGAGCCTCAGTCAACAATGCCTTTAATCTTTCGAAACCTTGTTGGCACTTTTTGTCCATTCAAACTTTACATCTTTTTGTAATAGCCTCGTCATCAGAGTAGCTATCACAGAAAATCCTTTAACAAACCATTGGTAATAGCCTGCTAGGCCCAAAAAACTTCAAACCTCTGTTACATTCTTCGGCGATTTCCAATCAGTAATAGCTGAAATATTACTTAGGTCTACACGGATTCCATCTCCCAAGTCAATGTGCCCCAAAAATCCAACCTCTTTGAGCCAAAACTCACTTTTTCTAAACTTGGCATACAACTGATTATCTCATAAAATCTGTAAAACCGTCTATAAGTGCTCAACATGCTCATTCTCATCCCGAGAATATATCAATATATCATCAATTAAAACCACGACAAACTTATCCAAGTATGGCCAAAAGGTACGGTTCATTAAATCCATAAACACAGCATGGCCATTTGTTAAACCAAAAGGCTTGACTAAAAATTTATAATGCCCATACCTTGTCCGAACTATTGTTTTTGGCACATCTGAGTCTTTGACTCTCAACTGGTAATATCTCGACCTCAAGTCTATCGTGGAGAACACAGTGGCTCCCTTCAATTGATCAAACAAGTCATCGATCCTTAGCAATGGATACTTGTTCTTCACGATCACCTAATTAAGCTGTCAATAATCTATGCATAATCCCATGGAACCACATTTTTTTTTCACAAATAATACTGGAGCACCCTACGGAGAATAACTTGGTCTTGCAAAACATTTTTCCGTCAAACTTGCAACTGTGCCTTCAATTACTTCAACTCAGTTGGAGCCATTCTGTATGGAGCAATCGATATAGGTGCAGTACCAGGAGCTAACTCAATACCAAATTCAACTTCTCTAACCAGTGGCAACCCTGGCAGTTCCTCTGGAAATTCATCTGGGTACTCACATACTATCGGCACTGACTCAATTCTTAGCTAAGCCTCCTTGGCATTTATCACAAAAGCAAGATATGATTTATATTCTTTTCTTACATATCTCTGGGTAGACATATGAAAGATCACTGCAGGCAATATGTCCTGTTCATCTGATTCAACACGAAGAGTGTCCCTATTTTCACATCTCAACTTAATGTATTTCTTTCCATAGTTTATTGTCAGATCATAAGTAGTTAACCAGTCTATACTAAGAATTATATTGAATTCATCAAATTACAATAACATGAGATTTGCCTTAAAATAATGACCTCTAAGCATCAATGGGCAATCTTTGTATACCTTATCAACTAATACACTTTTGCCTAAGGGATTGGACACTTTTATCAAAAATTCTGTAGTCTCTACGGGCATGCTCATACTAGTTACTAATTTCATGCAAATATATGAATGGGTCGATCCCAAGTCAATTAAACCAACAACATTAGTATCATGGAGATAAAATGTACCAGTAATTACATCAGAGGATGACACCTCTTCGCGAGCGCGAATAGCGTAAGTCCTCGCAGGTGCTCTACCCTCGAGCCTTGCAGCCTGCTCTCTGGGTGTACTCTTACTACTAGTTCCACTTCCAAATTTTCTTTGCGGTCTCCCTTTAGTAGTACTTCCCGATCTCGCACTCTGAATTTTCTCTTCTTCGACCATCTTAGGTCACTTTCTAATAAAATGATCTGGGGAACTGCATTTAAAATAGACCCTCTCATGAGCTCGGCACTTATCGGGGTGATGTCTACCACACTGTGGATTCGATCGAGCGTTACCCACACTAGCAACTGAGTGGTCTGAGCTTTAGACCCCGAATACTATTTACCCTTACCTCAGTTTGAAAATCCAGCTGAAGTGGCTGATCGAGTAGTAAAATCCCTTGACTTCTTAGATGAAAATTGAAATGACTTGCTCATTTGTCTCTTTATTGAGTCACGAGACTCCATCTCAGCTTTTCTTTTCTCTTTAACCAACTATTCGGCTTTGCAAGCCCTGTCCACTAGTACAACGAATTCCTTCATTTCTAGAACCCTGACAAACAATCAGATATCTTCATTTAATCCATCTTCAAACCTTTTTCACATGATGGCTACGCTGGATACACACTCTCGAGCATATTTGCTAAGTCTCACAAATTCACGCTCATACTCAATTACTATCATCTTACCTTATTTCAGTTCAAGGAATTCCTTTCTCTTTTGATCAATGAATCTTTGGCTAATGTACTTCTTTCGAAATTCTTCTTGGAAAAACTCCCATGTAATCCTTTCCCTTGGTGCAACCGAAACAAGGGTGTTCCAACACTAATAAGCGGAATCTCTCAAGAGAGAAACTACACATTTCATGCACTCCTCAGGTGTGTAAGATAACTCATCAAATACATTGATGGTATTTTCAAGCCAAAATTCTACCCTCTTCGGATCGTCGTCTTTACTAGCCCGAATTCCTTGGCTCCTTATTTCGGACTCTATCAACTGGAGGCTTTTCTCTTCTTACCACTTCTACCACTTGGGGAGCTACAGGGGTAGGCTGAGGAATTGGTGGGGATGGAGGGGGTTGTGCATTCGGGTTCGCACGAACGAACTCCGTATACCATGCATTCATCATATGGAGAAAGGCTTCACTAGCCTCTTCTCCTCCTCTCTGACTCACCATCATTATTCTATTCTAATTTTCATTGTGCACCATCCCTTCAGCGGGAGCTGACGCGTTACTTTCTACATCATCCACCATTGCTCTATCGGCATCCATTTACTATACAAAAAAAACACAATTTAAGTCGTTAGGAGTCATCACACTATCATTAGATAAATACTCATATGTATGGCATGTATAGCTAGACTCATGCATATGCTATGTTAGTTCGAGAATCAACTAAACCGTAGCTCTGATACCACTAAATGTAACACCCCTTACACGTGTTCAATGCCAGAACTGGATACGAGGCATTATCGAACTTAACTTGCTTTAACATACATCATTGGGCTATAAAATTTAATTTCAACTCAAAACTTCTCATTCACAAATATAACATCCTTATATTGGGCCTATAATGTCCTAAACATACATTCGGGAGGTTTCGAAATTAAACTAGAAACTTTTGTGCACTAGGAATTTTTTTTTGCCTAGACAGGGCCACATGCTCGTGTGAAATGGAACACACCCGTGTAGGTAGGCCGTGTGGTCACACACACCCATGTTCCCAACCCGTGTCAAATTTATTTTTCATTTCGAACCTACAGGAGTTTTCACACGGCTAGACACATGGCCGTGTCAATGGCCCGTGTCCCTCACACGGCCTAGACACGCTTGTGTCATCACCCATGTGTGAAAAACCTGGGTATTATGTTTATGACATCAGCAACCTCTTAAGGGGCACACGGCCTAGGCACAAGCCCATATGCCGACCCGTGTGATGAATCAAATTCTCAAAAATTTGGTGCAGGGGACACATGACCTAATAACACACCCATGGGGCTAGCCGTGTGTCTCACACGGCCTAGACACACGCCTGTGTGTCTACCTGTGTGGACAATTAGAAGGCTATTTTCCAAGCCAATTGCCACCCTGAAACATAAACACACATATACAAACACAAGAAACACAAAACATGGCAATAATACACTATGAAGAATCCCTAAATCATTATTCATACAATCCACATTTTACTCCATCACTATCATGAGCTTCCACTTCATAAAACTCATAATCATTAGAAATAAGAAACTTGACAATATTGGCCAAATCCTAATGGCCATATACAAAATGAGTGTATAACATTAGTAGCCAACACTTTGGCTTTCAAATATGACATAACACAGGATGACCAAGTTCATATACATGCCATACCCAAAATAAATCAACTTTACTATACTAAAACAATAGTTGATAGTGTGATCCGAGCTCCGATGTTCTAGGACCCCGAGCTAACTTGGCGACACTACAAGAAAAAGGGGAAGAGAGAGGGGTAAGCATATAGCTTAGTAAGTTTGTATGAATTTAAAATAGAAACATAAGTACTCATGGTAAAATCCATTCATCTCATAGAACAATAACAACACAAGTTCTCAAGTACTTTGACATACTTATTCAGACTTACGCTTACATATCACACAGCACATTATGTTTTTTTAACTCGCATTTTACTCATGGTACCTGTATCACTTCATCACATAATTTAGCTCTTATGCTATCATGAACATAATCTTAAATCATTAACGTCCTTAACTTAAAAGTAACTCTTTGTTAACTTTGTATAACTTAGCTCATTGTCATCTTTGCATACTTAACTCTTTTTCCTGTTGAACTACTCGGAATATCAAAGGATAGTTAATCTCATCATACATGTATCTCGATGCCAATGCCATATCCCAAACATGGTCGTACATGGGATCGTCTCTTGACGCCGATGCCATATCCCAGTTATGGTCTTCACGGGATCTCTTAATTCAATGTCGATGCCATGTCCCAGACATGGCCTTATATGAAATCGTACATAGATGTCGATGCCATGTCCCAGACATGGCCCTACACGAGATCTTCCTTTGGTACCGAAGCCATGTCCCAGACATGGACTTATATGGGACCTTTATTATTCGGTGTCAATGCCATGTCCCAGACATGGTTTTACACGGGACCTACGTTTGGTGCCGATACCATGTCCCATACATGGTCTTATACGGGACCTACATTCTTTGGTGCCGATGCCATGTCCCAGGCATGGTCTTATATGAGACCTCCTTATCTCATGTTGTGACATAGGTATCCACACTATTCAGAATGTTCAACCGGGACTTCAACTTATCATTATCTCATTATAATTTCATTGAGACATCATTAATCAATTTCATGAAAAATAACATACATTTCTCATATAAATAAGAAATTTAGAGCATAATAACATATGTAGCTTTAATTTCACACAAACTTACCTCAGTACTCAAAATATGTGTAGATATTTGATTTAGTCTGAAATCTTGTTCTTACCTCGGTTTCGGTCTGGGCTTTGTGTTTCTTGATCTATAATAGCAAATTCACTTGCTTAATACTCACACTGACTAAATCGACCCATGAATCATACTTTGGAAAAATTATTATTTTGCCCCTAAACTTTTACAAAATTACACTTTTGCCCCTAGGCTCGTAAAATGATTTTCATCCAACCTCTTCACATTTTAAGCCTAGCCAAATAATTTTCATAACTACAACAGCCCCTAATTTCCTCTATTTTACTCATTTATGACCATTTCTATGACTTTTACAAATTGGTCCTTTTATGCATTTCTCATGAAAATCACTTTGAAAAAGATGTTTATCACACATCAAACTTTCATATTCTTCCATAAATCATCAAAATACATGCGTGTCATACATGGGTAAATTTCTGAATATAAACCCTAGCTCAAAATATGGCTAGAAATAGCTAAATCGACATACGAGGATTTCAAAATTACGAAGAACATTAAAAACGGGGCTAGGATGCACTTACTATCAAGCTTGGAAGTTGAAGAAGCCCTAGCTATGTCTCATTGCAAATTTTGGCACTTAGAGGAAGAAGATGGATAAGATTTTGACTTCTTTATCCCTTTTTAATTCATTAATTAACCAAATGACTAAAATGCCCTTAAGGCCCTTTCTTGAGATTTTTCTTTCCCAAGTCCATTTTTGTCCATCTTAACATTTAATGGTCTAATTGCTAGATAAGGACCTCTAGTAATTTTTATAATTCTATTTCATACTTAAATCTTATATAATCTCATAATTTCTAATCTTTGCAATTTAGTCCTAATGGACAACTTGATTGCTAATAAATAAAATTTCTTCATGAAATTTTCGCAAAATCATGCAAACACCTCATATGCCTTATAAAAATCATAAAACACATATTTCTACTTCAGATTTATGGTCTCGCAACCACTATTCTGACTAGGCCCTAAATCGGACTATTACATAGCTTCACCATATCATTAATAACATTTTATTATAATAATTTGTCCACTTTTGTCCTTCAATACAATCCTGATGGGAACGATACTCACTCATCACATTATTACTTTATCTAACATGTATACTTACACAATTCTCATATCATATTCACACGCGACAAGTTTTTGGTGCCATTACCGGGGATCGACAATTTGGTGTATTTTGGTTTGGTTATTTTACTTAATTCCATTATTTTATTTAACTTAGTTATATTTAATTTATACTGGTTTTCCATCAGTGCATGAGAAGAGACATTCCTGCTAACAAATAGTATCCTTTTGACCTAGAGATCGAAAGAACTTTACGAAAGAGAAAAGAACTGCAAAATATGGCCAGGGAAGGGAATGATCATGGTCTCAATGATAATCCAAATGGTCAGGATATTAATCCTAGTATTCGTCGTGTGATATGTGATCGAGATAGACCAATTCAAGAGAATGTTGTTCCAATTTTATAGGATTTGAATCTAGGAATAGTTAGACCGCACATACAAGCTCAGCAATTTGAGTTGCAATCGTTGATGTTTCAGATGTTGTGAACAGTGGACAGTTCAGTGGATTACCTATTGGAGATCCAAGACTAAATTTAAGACTTTTTCTAAAGTATTGTGACTCATTTAGTCAATAGGGTGTTCTTGAAAATGCTTTGCGACTTAAACTATTTCCATATTTTTTAAGAGATCGTGTGAAAGCATGGCTGAATGCTTTGCCAATTGGAACAATGGCATCATGTAATGATCTTTGCTAGATGTTTTTGCTACGATATAATCCACCAAATATGAATGTCAAGCTTAGAAATGACATCACATCATTTCGGCAATCAGAGGATGAAACACTATATGAAGATTGGGAATGATTTAAAGAACTCGAAAATGTCTAATGTATGGATTCTAACACTGGACTTACTTGGAGATATTTTATAATGGAATGAATGTGCATACAAGGATGGTAATTGATTCCTCCGCCAATGATAATTTGTTGGGTAAATACTATAATGAAGCATATAAGATTTTGGATAAGATTGCCAACAATGACTATTAATATCCTACCATGAGAGTTTGGACGAGTAAGAAAGTTGTTGGTACCATGGAACTTGATGCGATCACTTCATTGACATCCTAGGTATCATCTTTAACTAATATGATCAAAATAATAAAGAGACCAACTGTAGTCCAGAAGATGAAATCATTCGAACTATTATGCGTTTATTGTGGTGAAGACCATGTGTTTGATGAATAGCCATCAAATCCAGCATCTGCATACTACATAGGTAATTTTAATTGGGACAAGCACCGTCTTCTACCTTTATTGAATCCTTATTGAAAGAACATATGGCCAAGAATGATGCTGTAATTCAGAGTCAAGCTGCATCCTTTAGAGCTCTTGAAAATCAAGTAAGGCAAATAGTGAATGATTTAAATTTGAGACCACAATGTGCATTGCCAAATAATACCAAGAATTCCAAATCACAAAGGAAGGAACAATGCAAGGCCATCACTCTTAGAAGTGGAACTCATCTTGATGAAATTACTCAAGTTGCCATGGTAGGAGAGGATAACTCGAATAACAACCATGTGAAGATCCCTGATCTGTTGTTTGACGTCACAGTAATAATGTACAAACGTACACTACGGATGCAAGTATAGTAGACAGATATGAGTCTATCGGATATCGATCCCACAAAGATAGTTGTCTTTTGTCTATTAATTTCAGTGTAATAAATAGATTGAAACGAGATAAAGTGTGAGAGTAGTTGTTGAAGCACTAACTTGAAAACAATAAGATAAAATATGATAATGATAAACTGGGATCCCCAATATGAATATTCAACAGAATTCTAAGTGCTCACAAGGCATAAAAGGATAGGTGATTGTCAATGCATTAAATTGTAATGAATATCATACCAAGCTTAACTTCTATATTTAATCTAAGACTTAAACATGCACATTAGCCATACCTTCCGATGATGGAAATAAAACACTATTAAGAACAAGGGATTAAATTCCTCTAATCATCCAGCAACTTTTGTTGTCATTCTTGTTAGCTTGAATTGTCGCTACACTTTCCAGTGTCAGTGACCGCAATAACACTTCCATGCTAAAAACATTCAACCTCAAAAATTAAACAATAGAAGTAGGATTGAATAAAATAACATTTAACCTAGAAATCATATACTTCCGTAAAAACATGAAATAGGAAGTAATCATCAGCATTTAGAAAATAAATATAAAAGAAACAAGTAGAGAATACTATTCCTAGAAAATCTCGACTTGATCTCTCAACTCCCTCTTGTGTCGCACTCAAGGCTCCTCGTCAAGAGCAAATCTGAATCCCTTTCATGTCAGTTTACCCGTAAGAGGCTTAAACTACCATAGCCTAAAAGCTTCAACAGATAGGTTGAAGAAGATAATACTCCTTACCAAAAAAAACCTCCCCTGTTTTTTACGTGAATATTAATATTTATCCAAATAGTACAAGTGTCATTTCATCAGAATCATGTTGCCTCTGTATGTACATGTTGGTTGTACCAGACTGGACAGCTCACACCTTTTTGTTTTGATCTGAATAACTGTCAGGTGCGGCGACAATTCTGGGCACAATCTGGAAATGCTCATGCAGCAAAATCAGTACCAAAACATGACGAAATTAAGGATAAATAGGTTAAGATCCACTGAGTTATAAAATGTAATTTATTGAACTAAAAATGCTAAAATATGTGCTAAAGATACTAAATGGGGACAAATTAACCAATAAATAGGGAGAAAGCATATGTTTTTTCTAGTACTATCACACCCCCAAACTTGAGTTTTTACTTGTCCTCAAGTAAAATAGAAACTAGTAAGGCTACACAAGAATTGATTAAGGCAAATGATCATTCTAGCAACATGAATAACTTAAAATCCCAATGAATGAGTCACATTCAGATGACAGAATATTACATCTACAAATACTATAGCTAAAACTTAAAATAAACTACCTCAATTCTCATTGGCCATTAATGTGGCTGCATGATGTTTCTTCTTCCTCCTCTTTTTCTCCTGTTTGTACTTTTCTCTTTGGATCCTTTTTCTTCTTTTCTTTAAGCTTCATACGATCCTCGAATTGCCTTTTAGTTTTTAGCGTTGCCCCGGGATCATCGACTGCTTCTTGTGTAGGAGGGGTCACCTTGAGTGGTCCAATATTCTAGATTATCAGTAGTTGCACCCATAAACTCAGATGTATTGACAATGTTCTCAGTAGATTCTTTCTCAGTATTTTCTTCCTCAGCCTTTTTGTTCACAACTGTAACATAGACTTCCTCCTCTCCCACGTTAACTTTCTTCTTAACAGTAGACACCTCTAGACCACTAATGAAGTCACCATTGACTAAGCTATCAAATCTTCGTATGCACTCCTCAATGTCCCTTGAGTCCTTTTCTTTCTCATCATCAGAGATGTGCACAATAGGAGGGGATTTCACCGATCTATCTAGATCCTTTAAGCTATCTTCCTCGGATGAGGGTTCATAATCTCAGATGATCAGTGGGAACATTAGAAATTCTATGAGTGGAGCCGGGCTTACCTGACTTAATGCGGCTACAATAGAGTTGTTATAGGCCTTGGTATAAGCGTAGAATAAATTTTGTGATTTGTCCATATCCTCTGTTGTAGTGACAAGTCTGATCTACTTATTATTGATAGAATTGGCCAGCTTCTTGATATCCTACATTTTGTGCAACAATGATGTCTCTGCAATCAGGTTTGTTCCATTACTTTTTGCCTTGGTTTTGCCCTTCCTTGTCTTGCTGGTCTCTACCTCCTTCATTGTTAGTGTATCTTTGCCACGAGTCATTCTTTTAATAGGGTCTTAATTTATCGGGCCCTTATTCTTCAAGACCTCTTCATCATCATGGGGCATGATCCCTTTCTGTTGACACAGTAGCATCACCAACAATGGGAAAATCAAAATTCCAGTTTGCCTTACAGCGTAGTCAACAATTTCTTGGTGGAGTATTGCGTCGACATCAATCTTTCTGCCCTTTACAATTAAATGTATCAGGCACATTCTATCGAGGTTGACTGTGGTGTTGTGAGTAGAGGGAAATAGCCTGCAGTTGACTGTGGTGTTGTGAACTCATCCAAAATGCTCTTTTGACACAAAAATTCTTCACCAATAGGTCCCTTTGTCATCTATTATATCTTCAATAAACTCAGAGTTTTCATCTACATCTACTTTAGTGTTGTACAACTCATTGATTTTTTTAGCATTCCATGGGATTAAGCCTTCTCAGACAAAGATAAACTCTAACTTATGGTCATAAATGTTAGCGTAAAAATCATGTACCAATGAAGGAGAATAGCTTCCAGGATGAGTGTAGAAAGTCTCCCACTTCAGCTTAGAGATGGTTTTGTAGACTTGCTTGCCCAAGTCTTGCTGTTGCGGAAGGAGAATGCCCTGTTATGGGTGGAAGTTTCATTTTAAAATGTTGTCTTGAAACCAGTCCTTGGCTGCTTTCATAATAAGATCATCGGCTCCTTTTTCTCCATTGGTATGGAGAATTTCGATTCACGAACTGCAGTTGTAGAGGATGAGTGTTCTTCAATAGGTTTGGTGGCTTTCTTGACTGATCCTCCCATTCTTGCCATATTTTGTTTGTTTTTGGAGTGAAGATGGTTTAAAGTTGTAAAGGTACAAGCTTGGAGAAGAGAAAGTGAATAAAAATAGCTACTTTGTATGTATTAGAGTCGGTATAGTGAAGGGGGTTTATAGTAAGTGAAAGAAGAAGATGGAAAGGTGTGATTTTTTATGTGAGGAGATATAAAGCTGGTAGGAATAAATGTATCCAATGGGAATTGTGCCCATTCAGACAAATCAGATGGCTAGGTCACTTTTGATCAAATAGTGAGATCTGAAAATTATGATATGCCCTTCATTCGTGGTGAGTCATACGTGACAGTATAATAGTATGAACTGCATTGACAATAAAGCCCAAGAGCGTCGACAATAGTACCTAATTATTATAAAAAAATAATGTAAAACAAACTTGAATAGAACCAAAAATAAAATAAAATTACATAATAATAAATTCCATAAAAATTTAAAAATTTTGACCAATTTAAAGGTCTCTACATGCTTTTGATCATTATTCCCAAAATAATGTTTCAATCGTTGGCCATTCACTTTGAACTGGTGTCCATCATGTAAATCTCTGATTGTGGCTACACCATGAGGAAATACTTCGACAACTTTGAAAGGTGCAGACCAACGAGAGAACAATTTACCTGGGTGCAGTTCCAGTCTAGAATTGAATAATAAAACTTGTTGACCCACAATAAATTATCGCTGCAAAATAATTCTGTCATGCTATCATTTAGCCTTTTCCTTGTAAATTACAGTGTTTTCATAGGCATTTCACCTAATCTTTTCTAGTTCAGTGATATCCAACATCCTTTTCTTTCCAGCAGCTTCATAGTCCATGTTCACTTGCTTAATTGCCCACATTGCTTTATGCTCCAGTTCAACTAGCGACTGACATGATTTCCCAAAAACCATTTGATATGGTGACATCCCTAATGGTGTTTTGTATGTTGTCCGCAATGCCTATAAAGCGTCATCCATTCTAGAAGACCAATCTTTCCTTGAAGGGTTTACAACCTTCTCAAGAATGTTTTTAATTTTTTGATTCGAGACTTCGGCTTGTCCATTAGTTTGTGGATGAAAAGTAGTAGCCATTCTTTGATTAACTCCATATCTCTTCAGTGCAGCTACCATTTGGTTGCAATGAAAGTGTGTACCCTAATCACTAATCAATGCCTTTGGTGTACCAAAGCGTGTGAGTATATGTTTGTAAAAAAATTTAAGCATTGTCCTTGCATCATCCTCTGGGACTGCAACAGCTTCAATCCACTTTGAGATGTAATCAAGAACTACTAATATGTAAGGATTTCCAAATGAACTCAAAAATGGTCCAGTAAAATCCATGCCCCAGACATTGAATAATTCAACCTCCATAATTAGATGTTGCAACATTTCATTGCGTCGGGATATAGAACCAGTGACACTTATCGCATTAATTTACAAAATTGTGGGCATCTTTGAATAATGAAGGCTAGTAGAATCCTAATTGGAGAACCTTAGCAGTAGTTTGCATGCCACCGAAATGACCTCCATAAGGAGCATCATGACAGTGCTTCAGGATTGAAAGCATCTCCTCTTTCAGAACACAAGACCGAATAATGTTGTCATTGCATACATTGAATAAATACGGCTCGGTCCAATGATACTTCACTACTTCCTAAAAAAAATACTTCTTTTTCATGGCCTGTGACACCCAACGGTAGTTTTCCACACACTAGATAATTAACCAAATCTGCATACCAAGGGGTTGCATTTACAGTAAATAACTTTTCATCTAGGAATACGTTGACAATTTGAAGTATGTTTCCATCTTCACTACTAGCTCCCAATCGGGACAGATGGTCTGCAACTTGATTCTCTGAACCCTTGCAATCTTTTATCTCAATGTTAAATTCTTACAACAGTAAGATCCAGCGTGTCAGTCTTGGTTTTGCATTCTTCTTCGTAAAACTATATCTCAACACCTAATGATCAATAAATATGGTAACCTTTGCGTCGACAAGATAAGAATGAAACTTGTTGAAAGTAAAGACTGAACCTAGAAATTCTTTCTCTGTAATGGTATAACTGATTTGAGCCTCTATAAGAGTTTTGCTAGCATAACGATGGCGTGAAATATTTTTCCCTTGCATTGTCCTAGAACAGCACCCACAGTAAAGTCCCTTGCATCACACATAATTCAAAAATTGAGACCAATCTGGTGCAACAAATTTTGAGTGCATTTACTAGCTGTGTCTTTAATTGAATGAATGCATCCAGACATGGATCGTCAATAAGGAATTCTTGATTTTATTGTAGTAATAAGCATAAGGGCTTTGCAATTTTCGAGAAATCCCTAATAAATCTTTGGTAAAACCCCGTATGCCTAAGAAAAT
Organism: Gossypium rotundifolium; assembly: GCA_025506655.1. Classification (NCBI taxonomy): domain Eukaryota; kingdom Viridiplantae; phylum Streptophyta; class Magnoliopsida; order Malvales; family Malvaceae; genus Gossypium; species Gossypium rotundifolium. The sequence goes on along the minus strand of CP106724.1, from coordinate 110,453,496 downwards.
TGTGAATATCTTTCACATTTGTCGATGGAGGTAATTTCTCAATGATTTCCACTTTAGCTTTGTCTACTTAAATACCTTGACTAGAGATGCGATGGCCTAACACAATGCCTTAAGTTTCCATGAAATGACATTTTTCCCAATTTAAAACAAGATGTGTGTCTTCACATTGTTGCAATACTTTATCCTAATTGTCAACACAATGATCAAAATTATTCACATAGACTGAGAAATCATCCATAAAACCCTCTAAAGAATCCTCAATCATAACTGAGAATATTTCCATCATGCACATTTGAAATGTAGCTAGCGCGTTGCAAAGACTGAAAGGCATACGGCGAAAAGCAAAAGTACCAAAGGGACAAGTGAAAGTTGTTTTCTCTTGATCCTCCAGTGCAATAACAATTTGATTGTACCCAGAAGAGTCAATGAAAGGAAGTGGGAGGTGGTCCTTCCTTATGGCAGCATTAAGTTTGCGATAATCCATACAGACTCACCATCCCGTAGGAACGCGTGTAGGAATTAATTCATCTTTATTGTTGTGAACCTTACTGATGCCACTCTTTTTAGGAACGCATTGCACTGGACTTACCCAATTGCTATCAGAAATAGGTTAAATAATTCCAGCATCAAGGCATTTTATAATTTTTTTTTCTTAACAACTTCCTTCATTTTCTCATTTAATTTTCTTTGTTACTCAATCGGTTACTTTCCTTCATCTTCCAACTTGATATTATGCATGCAAAAAGATGGACTAATGCCTCGAATATTGACAATACTCCAAGAAATAGCTCATTTATATTGCTTAAGAATATGCACCAATTTCTCTTCTTGATTTACATCAATGATGCGGAGACAATAACTGGAAGAGTATTGTTATCGCCAAGAAAGACGTATTTAAGATGAGTAGGTAGTGGTTTCAATTCTAGAGTAGGAGCTTCGTCAATGGATGGCTTGAAAATTGGAGTTGTTCTATTAACTAAGTCTAAGGATCCAATTGCCATCCATGCTTGAGTTCAATATTATTAGCTTCAATCATGTTGTCACTATTATCTAAGACTTCATCATTAGATGTCACTGCAAACTCCTCAGAAAGTATTGTGCTTTGGTCATTGAATTCTTCCTCAATTAAATCATCTAGCACATCGATAGTATGGCTTTCTTCTTTATCCTTGTATTGAATAGATTCAAAAACACTAAAGGTAATGTGCTCATCATTAAGTTGCATGGTCAGTTCACCTTTGTAAACATCAATAAGAGTTCATCCGGTGGCTTAAAATGGCCGTCCCAAGATTATGGGAACCTCCTTGTTTGCCTCGCAGTCAAGTGTTATAAAATCAGCTAGAAAAATGAATTTATCCACACGAACTAAGGTATCTTTGATTTTCCCTTCAGGTTGAGCCAAAGATCGATTAACTAGTTGCAATGTCACTGTAGTAGGTTTCAAGTGACCAATTCCCAACTTTTTGAAAGTAGATAGTGGTATTAGGTTGATGCTAGCTCCCAAGTCGCATAAAGCCTTACCCAAATAATGGCTACCAATTGAACATGGGATATTAATGCTCCTAGGATCTTTCATTTTCGGGGGTAACTTATTTGTCAAAACAACACTGTAGCCTTCTATGAGTGCAATAGTTTCCATATCACTGAGCTTTTTCCTCTTGGACAAGAGCTCATTCATAAATTTCTTATAATTCAGAATTTGCACAAGACCTAAAATTGCTTTAGTGTGTTTAGGAACTGTAGGTACTACTTATCCTGCTCATTCTCCCTAAATCTTTGTGGAAAAGGTAAAGGCAGAGATACATCCAATTGCGCTGACACTTTTGATTGTGTCGACAGTTTCGAGGGTTAGAAATTAGGCATATGAGTGAAAATTTGTGGAACTTCTTTGTCTGGTACATCAATAAGCTCTTCAGGTTCAACCTTTTCGCCAGAGATCACTTCACCAGTATCTTGAGGTGCTACAGTAGAGTCTGGGATTTTGATTGTCACTAGGTAGTGTGCTTGGTGGTCAAGTATTCATATTCGAAGCTAGTTGTCCTGATTTTACCTCTAACGCCCGAGTAGAAGATGAATTCCCTTGCACAATTACTTTACTATGAGTCATATGCTCCTGTATTAAAGTCTCAAGAGATGCTAACGGGTCAGAAGGAAAAGCTTATGTGTACTGTTGTCGTTGATATTCTTAAACATGCTGATTCGGCATTAAAGAGTGTTGTGGTTGCGTCTGATTCTGGTGTGGATGCATCGAGCTTTGTTGTGGATGCATCTGAGTGTGCTGATTGTAGTTCTACTATTGTTGATTGTAATTCCCTAGTCTTGAATTATAATTGCCTTGCGTAGAGATATTCCCATATCAGAATGTCACAACATTCTATCCACCATTCTGCGTTCCCCAAGACTGTTGATTGCGTGCAAAATTATTATAAGAGGTGCCGTAAGAATTGTTGCAGATGTTACTGACATAAAAGGAATTCTTTGCATGTTGTCGACAATCTTCATAGCTGTGGTTGTCACTAAAAATCTCACAACAAAAGGTAGGAACATCGACTTGTTGAGCGACTTGTATAGGTGCAACGTCACTAGTCCCTTGCATATTTTTATCAAATTTGCAAGAGAAAAAACTTGAGCACTAAGTGTAGATATTGCGTCTAATTCAATAACCCCTGGAGTAGCTTTTGCTTATGCAGCTCTAGAGATAGGATATTGATAATCATTCTGAGTAATTCTCTCAAGAATTCCAATAGACTCATTATAAGTACAATCTAACAAAGGACCATTGGCTGATGCATCGACAAGATTCCTCGTGTGTGAATTCAACCCATTATAGAAAATCTCAATTTGTGTTTTCTGCATGGGACAACATTGAAGGAAATATTTATAATGTTCCCATGTGGTGTGACGATTCTCGTCATCCAGCTGATGATAAGTTGTAATATGATTTCAGAAATGAGCATTCATTATTGGCAAGTTAAATCACAAAACAAACTGTGTTGCTAGTGCATTCCAAGAAGTAATTGATCTAGTAGGTAGCCCAAGGAACCAAGTACGAGCTCTTCCCTGCAAGGAATAAGGAAATAATTGCATCTTCAAAGCGTCATTAGGAACGCCTTGTTGACTAAAGGAAGCACAAATAAATAAAAATGATCTAAGATATTCTTGTGCATCTTCATGTGGTAGTCCAGCATATTGCCCATTCGAATTCAGCATTTGAAACATTACTAGCTTGAGTTCAAAGTTTCCAACTTAGATTACTGGCCTAACAATTCCGGTTGTAAGTCATTCAAGATAGGTACTACAAAATCTTGTATAGTCCTATTTTGTATTTAAGCATCTTACGGCTATGGTGGGTTATTACAATTTTGGTGCTGCATCAGGGGTATGACTTCATAGTTTCTTGGTAAAGCCATATTCATTTATTCTCGAAGTCTCCTCCGAACTGTTCTTTCAATTTCTGGACCAAAATCAGTAATAACTCCAAATTGTTTCGGGTCATACAGCACCTAAACTAAAATGAGACAATAATGCCAAAAAGAAAACAAGTTAGTAACAACTACATATTATGAAATAAAAACAAACAAAAATAAACATCAAATAAACGCTATCCCCAGCAACGACACCAAAACTTGATCTGTTGTTTAACATCACAGCAATAATGTGCAAGCGTACACTGCCGATGCAAGTATAGTAGACAGCTATGAGTCTATCGGATATTGATCCCACAAGGATAGTTGTCTTTTGTCTATCAATGTCAATGTAATAAATAGATTGAAATGAGAGAAAGTGCGAGAGTAGTTGTCGAAGCACTAACTTGAAAACAATAAGATTAAATATGATAATGATAATCTGGGATCCCCAACGTGAATATTCAATAGAATACTAAGTGCTCACAAGGTATAAAAAGATAGGTGATTATTGATGCATTAAAATGCAATGAATATCGTACCAAGCTTAACTTCTATATTTAATCTAAGACTTAAATATGCACATTAGCCACACCTTCCTATGATGGCAATGAAACACTATTAAGAACAAGTGGATTAAATCCCTCTAATCCTCAAGCAACTTTCGTTGTCATGCTTGTTAGCTTGAACTATCACTGTACTTTCCAGTATCAGTGACCGCAATAACACTTCCATGCTAAAAACATTCAACTTGAAATATTAAACAGTAGAAGAAAGATCGAATAAATTAACATTTAACCCATAAATTATGTATACTTTTGTAAAAACATGAAATAGAACGTAATCATTAGCTTTTAGAAAAGAAATATAAAAGATACAAGTGGAGGCTTAAGTCAAGAGCTAATTTGAATCCCTTTCACGTCAGTTTACCCATAGGAGGCTTAAGTCGCCATAGCTGAAAAGCTTCAAAAGATAGGTTGAAGAAGATAATACCCCTCACAAAAAAAAAAAACCACCCCTCCTTTTCACGTGAATATTAATATTTGTAACACCCCAAACTCGGCCTAAAAGTTAGGCTCGAGTCTGGCATGTTACATTGAAGTGTTTTTGTGAAAACCTTGTTTTCATTGAAAACCCTTTAAAAGAAAAGTTAAGTAAAATCTAGTTTGCTTTTAAAACGAGGTGTATCCAAAAAACCATTTCCTTGTTACTATGTAAAAAAAAAAATTCCTTTGACTGCGGAAGCTCGTTCTTAAAACACAATTATTTTCAAAAACCTAAAATTTGCTTAAAAGAAATAAATCCATGTTTCATTTCAAAATTATAATGCATAGTGGAAGTAATGGAATACTAATTAGAGGGGAAGCCTTTTTACAATCCAAAATAAAATAACTTAAAATAAATAACTCAAAATCTAGAAGTTAGATATCAAGAAAAGAAGGTCTAATCATCTTGCTAGTTAGCCCCCTCTGAGTCCCTCCATCCTTCGAACTGCCTACTGTGGATCACCTGAGAAAAACAAAAGAAGGAGTGAGTTTTTGAAAACTCAGTGTGTACGACTCTCGTCAAACAAATATCATACATATCATATTGTTAACATAATAATATCATACATGCAATGCTGTGCAAACCCTTCCCAAATAATCCATCCGGTACACTTCATCTCTGTCTAACTGAAACACTTCTTTGGGGATTTCTAAATCGACCCACCCATCCGATACACTTCAAAGGTAGCCCGATTGCGGTACTACCTAACATTGTAGCAAAGCTGCTAATCATATAATAGGCTTAAAAAGCCATTGGTGGATCCACGGTCGACAAGCAACCATGCAATCCTCATATACTTCCTCCGTTCCATAATTCCCACCCATATGCATCCTAAACATAATATCATATGAATGCAACAAATATACGAGTAACATCTATAAAGTTTACATTCAACACATAGGGGTATTTTAGTCATTTCACAGATCAAGGGTATTTCAGTAATTTTGCAATTTAGGGGTATTTCTCTAATCCCACCCTAGAGGGGTATTTTAGTAATTCTTAACAGTATGGGTCTTAATTAAGAACCTTGGCCCGTCAACAAGTCCTCACGGCTAAAGTGAACAAACATTATGCACCAGGTAGGATTCCAGAAAAGAGGAGGTGGGTCATTAAGACCACTTAAGCAGCAAGCTCACCCTAGATCCAATCCTAGACATGCATATGCCGTTGCCACATTTAAACCTTATGACTTGTTCACAGTCGCACTTAATATATTATTAAAGTTTTATGTAAGGTTAAATAATTTACCAAATACTAAGCCCAAGACCCCCTTACAAATCCCAAACAAATTCACATACGTTCATATGGCCCACCAGGCCCGATCTCATTCGTATGGCCCATTAGGCCCAAATCACATTCATATGGCCCGTATGGCCCAATCACATTTGTATGGCCCATCTGGCCCAAATTAATTCCAAGCCATGTAATCAGCATGACTAGTTCATCACTTATTACCAAATCATCAAATTCGCCTATTTTGAGCCCATGACCTATTAGGCCCATTTTGCCAATTCTGGCCCAGTTGGCCATAACACGACCCAAGTCTATGAGATTGCTCATGGGGTCTCTATTATCGATTCCATTTCCCTCATACAAGTGTTCGCACACTCGCTAGACTACCGAAGCCAAACTTTCGGGATTTTGAGATTTCTTAATCCATTGTGTGTGTATAGTGTATGTACACACCTGACAACAAAACGTGCTGCGATCTCCTTAGCCACGATCCTATAAATAATTTCACTCAATGATTAATCACATATACTTATCGAATACTTTACCAAAAGCTGAAGTCTCGCCTTAACCTTACTTGAAACACCAAGCCTTATTATCTCTTCCTCGGTCACTAATCACAAGTACTTCCTAAATTTGCATCAATCTTAATTATTAAAAACTAAACCATAATTGACGTATATTCATTGTAAGTCACCCTTAAATTACTTACGACCACTCGGCCAACCTTCAAAACCAAAAGTGAAGAATACTTACCCAAATCCCAAAAGCATAAAGAGTAATTCGGCAGAGATCTGAAGAACAGAGATTCTATATCAATCCCTTACCAAAATCAATTTAGAAAGAGTGAGGGAAAGGAGAAGTCGGTTCTAGCAAGACAAATTGAATGATTAAAGTACTTACACAAGAATCGGCCAGGTTGAAGAAATAGTGACGGCACAAAAAGAATTTCGGCAAAAGGAGGGTGGAATTATTCGACTTTAGAGGGTTTGAAAAAGGTAGCAAGAAAAGAAAAAGATCAAATGTGCTTGTGTGAGGGTAACTACAGGATATTCGGTAAAGAAAAGAAAGACTGACATATTTGCAAAACTCTCCAAATGCCAAAAGCCACAATGAAAAAATTGTAATACCCCCTAAAAGACCCCAAATGACACTCGTTTACCCTCCTAAGCTGAATTTATACACTTTCCACTTCCCAAGATGACACCAACTCTTCACACTTCTCAGCTCCTAACTTTTCTCCTTGATAACTCCTCAACCTCATCCTAAATTTTCTCTAAGATACTCTCCTCTTATCCCTCCTAGATTTCCTACACAATCATCTCACAAGACCAATTCAAACTCTCCAAAGCTAGAGTTCAAATCCAACACAAACACTGGCCGTCCAATCTGCAAAATAAATACCCCAATAAAATACTATGCCACTACTCGAACCTTAGATTCCCTTGCCTACTAATGACGCCACCTTCCTGCTCCCTAAGTGACGCCACTTTGTCACTAGACCACATGCTCTTTTGTGTCATTTTTCTTCTTCATTTATTTAAAAGGCCTACTAACTAAAGTCATAGTTCCCTTGGGGCTAAAACCAAATTTTTTCCTATACCCTTACTTGATCCCAAGACATCTCCAACACCCCTAGACACTCCAAATTCATTGACCCTCAAAGCCCATATGCCAATTGTCATTTTCTCGCTCACTTAAAATTTTTTTGAGACCCAAAGGCCAAAGCCCAATTTATCTAGGCCTAAAAATTTGGGGTGTTACAATATTTATCCAAATAGCACAGGTGTCCTTTTTATCAGAATCATGTTGCCTCTGTACGTACAAGTTGGTTGTACCAAACTAGATAGCTCATACTTTTTTGTTTTTATCCAGACAACTATCAGGTGCGACGACAATTCTGGGTGCAATCTGGAAATACTTATGCAATGACATCAATACCGAAACATGACGAAATTAAGGATAAATAGGTTAAGATCCACTGAGTTATAAAATGCAATTTACTGAACTAAAAATGCTAAAATATGTTCTAAAGATAACTAAATAGGGACAAATTAACCAATAAGTAAGGAGAAAACATATGTTCTTTCTAGTACTATCAATACTAGAGCCATCTAAAAAGTACACTACAACTGAAAAGGCTAAAAGAATAATGTTGTGGCAGAATTAGATCAAGTTGTCCACAAGAATGCCACGACACAACAATATCACCAACCTGAAGGAAGACCACTTCTACCCTTTCCTCAACGATTCCATAATTCTAAACAGGATGTTCAGTTTAAAAGATTTTTTATGGTCTTGAAGCAACTCCATATCAACATACCACTAGTAGAAGTTGTGGAGAAAATGCCCAACTACGTGAAATTTATGAAGGATATACTATCAAAGAAGTGCAAATGGGAGAATCTGAAATGATTGCTCACACTAAATGGTGCACAATAATGTTGCTGAATAAATTACCACCAAAGTTGAAGGACCTAGGGAATTTCACTATCCTATGTTTAATTGGAAATCATTATGTTAGTAAGGCGTTATGTGATTTAGGATCAAGTATAAATCTAATGCCTCTATCTATTTTTAGGAAGCTGGGAATTGGGAAGGAAAGACCCACAATAGTCACGCTATAGCTAGCTGATCGATCTTACGAATATTCGAAAGGTAAAATTGAAGACATGCTGGTAAAAGTAGATAAGTTTATTTTTCCAGCTGATTTAATTATTTTAGAATGTGAATATGACAAAGATGTATCGATTATCCTTGGAAGACCTTTTCTTACTACAAGTAGAACTTTCATTGATGTGTAGAAAGGTGAACTAACCATGAGGGTGAATGATCAGCAGGTCACGTTCAATGCATTTAATGAGCTTAAATGTACTAATGAAAGAATGACGTGGCATTGACTTGATAGAAACAGCATTGGATGAAGATTTCATAAGATTTTTCCACAACAATTCTGATAGTGATAAATATTCATTTGAAAGGAGAACCTTGTGCACTTTGCTAGAGCAAAATAGACCATTCAATTTTGATGAACAATGCTTGGTAGCTCATGTACATCCACGTGGAGCTATTAATGTCAAGGACATGAAAACGAGGGACACATTTAAACTTAATAGACAACACTTGGAGCACTTCTGGGATGCTCATGTAGAGTGAGACAAACAGTCTATTGATATTGAACATGTTTAACTTCAACATCATGAATTCTTTTTATTTTTATTTCATTTTTTCTATTGAAATTTCTCTTAGTTATTTCATTTCCTTTGTTTAATAAACTGTAGGAGGATGCAAAGCTCGTTGAGACGAATCCTGCCAATAAAAAGAATGTATCCAAAGCACTAGAGGAAGAACCAGAGAAAACAGAGTCTATCAACATTGAGACTGACCGTGAGGACAAAAAGGAAGTAGATGTATACGGTTGCCACTCATAAATCAACCTTTAATAGCCTAATTTTAGTGGTGTCACAAATGGTGGTTTCGAGACCATGATTCTAATGAGGGAGTAAATATTTTAATATTTATTTAAGTTCTATAGGTTTATATTAAAGTCGCATTAAAGTTTTTTTAAGAAATTTTGAAGTTTAAATAGTTAATTAGGTAAAAAGGACTAAATCATAATAGAAGTAAAAGTTGAATTCAATTAGTTAAATGGGCTAATTGGCTATGGAAAGGAAAACTAATAAACTTTATATTAGTGGATGATTATGTGTAAGGTTTATATGAAATTGTTAATTAATAATAAGGGTAAGTTGGTAAAATAGTAAATGAACATAAAATTAAACAACTAAAAGTCATCATCTTCCCCATTTTGAATGTTGAGAATTGATTCTCCATTATTGTTCATCTAAAGCATTCGACCAAGCTCATTTTATTGCGTGGAATGTAGTTTTGTCCCGTTTTCAATAATTTTCATGTTTTTGAGCTCGTTTTAACTTAAACTACTTAGCTCGAGGGTTAAATTGCAAAATTGTTTAAGGTTGAGGGATATGCCATGAATAAAATTGATGTGGTTGTGATGTTAATTGATGGTTTATTAATTTTGATTGATAGATGACCATGATTTTTTAAATGGATTTTTATGAATGAAAGGTTTAGGGATTAAATTTCTTGATTGAATATTTTCATGCATGTTGTATGAAATAATGGAAAAATGTAGATTATTTAAGCTTAGGGAAGAATTAATTATCGTGGGTTTAAGTTAAAATTATTAAATTTCAAGTTACGAGCTTAAGGACTAAGTTGTGGAAAAGCTAAAATAGGAGGGGTAATTTTATAATTTCATGATAATATGCATTATAAATTCAATTGAATACTTGAGGTTATTTGAAGTACTTAATTGAACGAAATTATTTATTTTGATCAAGATAAGCAACAACCAGACTTAATTTAGGGAAAAACAAAAGCTTTGGATTAGTCTCAAACTCTACTTTTACTGTAACACCCCAAACCCGGCCCATACGTCATGACCGGATCTGGTATGCTACGGGTTGAACGTTGCAAACTTTGCCTTGAAGGGTTTTGAAAATCTTAGTTTATTATAACCGATTAATCATTAATTGAGTAATTTTTGAATGAAACTTTAAGATTTGCGTGAATGTGTTTGAAAAGCCCATTTTCCTCTCGCTTTATAATTTAAGTTTTGAAAACATAAGTTTATAAAAATGTGACATAATAATAAAGAAAAATAACCTAAGTCATGGAGGCCTTATTACAAAAGAAATATCCCAAAATTAAAACTTAAAAATAACCAGAAAGAGATTATGGAAATAATTGTCTTGATGGCCCCTCGAGTCCGACTCGGCTCCCACGTCCCCGATCTACTGCTCATTTGAAAAGTTGGGAAAAATAAAAGGGTGAGTCACCAAGACTCAGTGGGTAAATCCCAAAAACACATAAAAGCTTTGGGCCCACAAACACATTATGGGCCTTAGGCCATAACAATGGCAACAGAATATATTTTCATGCAACATGGCCCATCCCAAACCTAAGAGTCCATCCTCTACACACCCCCGTACCAACCATCACACCGTGGGGATTTCTACAATCAACCCTCCATCCGCTACACATCATATCGATCACTATGTGACCTATGTGGTAAAGCTACCAACCGCTATGCGACCTTAATAATATATCAATAGCTACGCTGCCTGTCATAAAGACCGATCACTATGTGACCTATGTGGCAAAGCCACCGATCGCCTCGCGACCTGCTCCCCTTCATCATAACAATCCCATCCCATGCATACATACATGCAAGAATCAGAACATTAAACTATCTCAACAGATCACATACTTTCACATACTTCGATACACATAGAGAAGTTTCTGTGATTACGTACCTGGCATCCCTTGCCTACCCTTTTTGGGTATTACGACTGTTCATACAGCCTCTTTATCCGGGTTTTAGCCCATAAAATACATATAATACAGATTAACTAGTGTGATAGAGATCCACACACCTGATTACCGACAGGATAGTACTTTTTATGTTGACACTATCAAGATGGCCACGATCGCTAACGATCTAAGATTTTGTTCAAGCGGTCCACAACCCGGTGGCCAATCTGAATCATTGACCTTTGCCGCTTTTTAAATCTAGGGGTTGGATTTACAGATCCAATTCCCTCTTTCGTTTGACTAGCGTTTGTATCCATGGAACATATCTTAGTCAACAAACCGGATTTAAACATTATATCGAATACTAACACGAATGTATATGCATAGAGTAGAGATCCCTTACCTAAAAATCCCAAAAAAAGAGATATGGTACGAAAGTTAACGGTTCTTGGCTTAAGAACCAAAATGATCAGGTCTCCTACAAATCCCAGAAGGCCGCCCAAAATGCAAAAAAATAGGTCGATAGCCTTAACAAACCAAGTGGCCATTCGGCCTTGGCCCCTGAAAATCGAAAGAGATCTTAAGGAATAACAAGAGTTGACACTTACCTCAATATGGGAGATTTGGCCTTTAATGATGAAATCGGCAGGAAGGTTTCAGCTTTTAATGAAGAAATCGGTAGGAAAAAAAGAATGAATGGATACTAGGGCATTCGGCTATAGCAGAAGAGAGTAAAGAGAAGGAATACTTAGGGTTTCGGCTTATGGAAGAAATCAGGAAAAAGTGTAGAGAAGGCTATGAGGTTTCGGCTTTAGCAGAAGAGAAGAAGAAGATGAAACTTTTAGGAGTTTTGGCTTTTTGAGAAAAGAAACAACGAAGAGAAGAGAATGAGAATAAATGTCAAATTAAGAAGTGCCCTATTTTCTAATCTAATTTTCGGCACACACACTAACCAAAAGCCGGGATTGCCCTTTTTGAAAACTAAAACTAATTAATGAACAAGGGAAATTTTGGCACCCCTTTAGCATCATCAAAACCAATTTCCTCCTTCCTCTAGAGTTGGAAATGCGGCCACTTCTGTGATCAGCAGATCAGATCCTAAATTTCTTCCCTTTATTTGCCATATTATCTTTATTATCCACTCAAATAAATCCTCCTATATTTAAGCCTTGTTGCCGTCCAACTCTACCTAATTCATTTCCGAACTTTAGCTAACTTTAATTAAAAGAATTGGGCTTCCTGTAACTTGAATGTGGGCCTCCTCAGTTGACGCCACCTCCTTGATCCCTAAGTGGCCCAACTTTGCCACTGGGCCACAAGCCCACTTGTATTTAAAGCACGGATAACATCTTTTAAGCCATATCTTATCAGGCTTTCCACTAGAGTGTCTAAATAGAGAATTCAATTAAGGCCTCGGCCCAATTCCTGAGCTCATTCTGAACCCCTAACACTCTATTAAACATAACCACACATTAAACGCATTGGTCCATTAATTCAGGATGTTACAGTTCTACCCCCTTAAAGAAATTTTGGCCTTGAAATTACCTGATCAGAATAGATGCAGGTACTACTGCCGCATCGTCTCCTCTGGTTCCCAAGTAGCCTCCTCAAAACTGTGATTCTGCCATAGAACCTTAACCAACGGAACCGTCTTCCTTCACAACACTTTGACATCCCGATCTAGGATTTCCACTGGTTCCTCTTCAAAGGATAGATCAGGTCTCACCTCGATTTCTTCCCCAGGCACCACATGAGATGGATCTGAACGATATCGTCTCAGCATAGAGACATGAAACACATTGTGGATCTGGCTTAACTCTGAAGGTAGCTCTAGCTGATAGGCTACTGGCCTTACTCACTTCAACACCTGATAAGGTCCGATAAACCTATGAATTAATTTATCCTTCCAAACCTCAGCACTTTTTTCCATGGCGACACCTTCAAGAACACCTTATCACCCACTGCAAACTCCATGTCCTTACGCTTCAAATCAGCAGAGGACTTTGTCTGTCCGAGGCTTCCTTTAGTCGAGCCCGAATTAACTCAATCTTCTTCTCTGTCTCGGTAACCATTTTTGGCCCCAAACTCTGACGGTCCCCCAACTCCATCCAATTGGTAGAAGTACGACACTTCTGCCCGTACAATGCTTCATAGGCGCCATCTGAATACTAGACTGGTAGCTGTTGTTGTATGCAAATTCCGCTAATGGTAAAAACTCCTCCCAACTACCTCTAAAATAAATGACACAACCCCTTAACATGTCCTCCAAGATCTGAATTACTCGCTCAGACTGTCCATTGGTCTGAGGATGAAACGCTGTACTTAAATCCAACTTTGTACCCAATGCTTGGTGCAATGCCTTCCAAAATCGCGACGTGAACCTTGGGTCCCTGTCCGTTATGATCAATACTGGTACTCCATGCAACCTTACCACCTCGGTTATGTATAGCTTAGCCAATTTTTGTAAAGAGTAATCGACCCTGTACTGGTATGAAATGAGCAGACTTCGTCAAGTGATCAACAATCACCCAGACTGAATCTTTCTTAGTAGGCGTGAGGGGTAGTCCACTAACAAAGTCCATAGTAATCCTTTCCCACTTTCATTGTGGAATCTTCACTGGCTGCAACAACCCTGATGGTAACTAATGCTTCGCCTTTACTTGCTGATAGGTCAAACACTTACTCACCAATTTAGTTACCTCACGCTTCAAGCCCAGCCACCAGAACTGTTCTGCAAATCTCGATATATCTTACTCCCTCTGGGGTGCATAGCGTATGAACTTCCATGCGCTTCTTGCAAAATCCTATGCCTCCATTCTGAATTTGTAACACCCCAAACCCATCCCAAACACTATAGGTGAATCTAGCATGTCACTAAAAAGATTTGTAAAAGATGTTGAAATTTTCAGGAAAATATTTTTTTTCTTGTATTCAATTTTTTGTTCGGAAGAACTTGATAACTTGATAAGTTTAATTAAGTTATAAATTTCATTTGTTGTTTTATGAATTAAAAACCAAAATCTTAGTATATGCCTTAGTTTAATTAAAATTTAAGTGCCTGACCAAAATTAAAAGCCCATAATCACACCCAAAGCAAGGTATAAAAGTCTAGTGGCCCATAGCCTTATTACAACGAGACTTAAAACCCATGAAATAAAAATATAAAATAATAAATTAGGGTCTTTTTGTTGAATCCAACTGTTCTTTTGCATGGCCACCTTGCTCTCCTCACTAGCCCAGTCCGTTGCACTAGGTGCTACCTGAAATTGTTAAAATAACAAGGTGAGTCACGAAACTCAGTGTGCAACCCTCGTGCACCATTAGATTGCGCCTTAGCCCACAGATCAAAATATAAAACATAATATAGTAGATAACATACATAAAACCCAACCCAATCCTAGGTTTCCATCCGCTACACGCCACCCTTACCTACCGATCACACCATTGGGGAACCCATACCGCTACACACCATCGATGGCAGTCACGCTGCAATTAGCTGCTCATCGTCAAGTTATGACATAGTCACCAGGTTGAAATGGCATAAGCCACCAGAAATAGAGTTGTGACAGAGTCACCAGGCTGAAATGGCATAAGCCACCAGAAGCAGAGTACTTCCCTTTTTTCATCAATTACCCAACCCCAAGCATACAGAGAAATCGACATACAGAACATATTACTGAAGAAGGACAGAAATCACTAACCTGATGATTAGCCTTTACCCTTCTCGGATTTTCAATCATAATGCCGAGGTTTCGGCATTTAAAAGAGTTTAGCAGATTTATACATATTTATATATATATATATATATATATTATCACTCAATCTAATAGTGTGAAAGGTTATACACCTGATTATTGTCGATACCCTTGCTAAACCGATCTACAACTTTGCTCAAAAAGCTGGAATGATGTGAAAATAGGGCCCCTCCTATATTCGGCCCTGGTTAGTGTTCTACCTGATTTTATGAATTTAAAATAAACAATTCTCCTCACCTAAAATGATTAGATCCCGGAAGTAGGATGGTTTGAACGCTACCGGTGTAAACCTTGACGATTGAAATCTCCTTTAAATTCCGATGTGCCGTAAAAGAAAAGGAACCCGGGATTAGTTTCAAAATGGCCATTCGGCTAAGGTTTCTAAAAGCCAGAGAAATATTGGAATCTCAAAATTGACACTTACCTATTGTCTCCTTTAAGATTCGGCATAAGCAAACTCCTCTGAAGGAAATTCGGCAACTTCAGAAGGTGAGATCTTAGTGA
This sequence comes from Gossypium rotundifolium, assembly GCA_025506655.1. Classification (NCBI taxonomy): domain Eukaryota; kingdom Viridiplantae; phylum Streptophyta; class Magnoliopsida; order Malvales; family Malvaceae; genus Gossypium; species Gossypium rotundifolium. The sequence continues at coordinate 110,438,219 of CP106724.1, read as the reverse complement.
TTTCAGCTTTTTATGAAAATCCCAGAAGGATGAACTGATATGGTTTCAGCTAAAAAGAAAAGTGAAAAGAGAGCAAGGAGAGGCTTGAAGATTCGACTAACTGAAGAAAAAGAGAAGGGAGAGAGAATAGAGTAGAAATTTCGGTAGAGAAAAGAGAAAAGATGAGAGCTTTAACAGCAAATTTTGGCACAATGGGAGAGAAAGAAGTTAGGGTTCAAATGCCGAAATTTGAAGAGATACTTTCCTATTTATAGGATTTTCGGCACCTACCTATTAAAAACCGAAAATGCCATTCCTAATATCTAAAGCTTAAGCAAATAATATGGAAAATTTGGCACCCCTTTTCCTATGTAGTAGCCGAATTCTTCACCCCTCTAGGTGATGGAATTTCGGCCATCACTTAGTCTCCTAGATAGCCCCTCCTTCTTTTCCTTCTCCTTATCACAACACCTATCCTGAAGAGACTTAACTGACTCTAACTCTTCCCTCCATTATCATCTTTAATTATCCACATTAAAATCCCTAAAATTTTGCCTTATTGCCATCCCCTATAGCCCTCATTGGCTACCGAATTTTGACCTAATTTCTTGGGCTTTAAGCAACTGAAATTTGGGCTTCCTCATGCCCAAGTGACGCCAACTCCTCTTCCTCCAAGTGGCACTATTTCCTTCTGGGCCAGAAGCCCAATATGCCAATTAAACTACTAAAACTTCAATTTAAGCCCCCAGAGTGTCTAAACAAAATATTTAATCAAAGCCTTAGCCCAAACCTGAGCCCCATTTGCACCTCAAATCCTTAAATTAATATTTTTAAGCATACACTACACAAAATGCACAAGCCCCTAAATTCAGGATGTTACAGGATCTTTTGGCATGCAAACTCTCCCTTGAAAACATAACAATCCTTCCTCATTCATACTTAAGTCCGTCGATCCATCACTTGATCCTACATGAAACTTCTCCTTCAGCAACTCATCGGTCTGCTGCTTCTTCTTAACCTGACTGACCCAAGAGGGTTTCACTTGAAGTTTAGCCAATAAAATCCCATCATCGTACAAACTAAAGTGAGCAAACATTGCCCTCAAGTCAGAGATTACTTTACGACTTAAGGCATCCGCCACCACATTAGCTCTACCCGGATGGTACTAGATCGAGCAATCATAATCCTTTAACAACTCGATCCACCTCTTCTGCCTTAAATTCAACTCCTTCTGGGTCAAAAGGTATTTTAGGCTTTTATGATCTGTATAAATAATAGATTTCTCCCGCATGAGATAATGTCTCCAAATCTTTAAAGCAAAAACCACCGCCGCCAACTCCAAATCATGGGTGGGATAATTTTCTTCGTGTGGTCTTAACTGCCGAGATGCATATGCTACAACCTTTCCATCTTGCATCAACACACATGCTAGTCCCGTGTGTGATGCATCACAGTAAATCACGAATTACTTCCTAGCCTCCAGTTGAATCAATACCGGAGCCTCCGTCAAAATCCTTTTCAACTTCTTGAAACTCTCTTGCTGCTTACTAAACCAAATAAACGGAACTCCTTTCCTTAATAACTTAGTCAATGGTGCTGCAATTGAAGAGAATCCTTCAACAAACCTTCTGTAATATTCGGCTAGACCAAGAAAACTCTGAATTTCTGCCACAGACCTAGGTGGCTTCCAATCCAACACCGCTTCAATTTTTCGAAGGTCAACCCTAATCCCCTCTGCCGACACAACGTGGCCTAAAAACGTAACTTCACTTAGCCAAAATTTGCATGTACTAAATTTGGCATACAACTGCTTCTCCCTCAGAATCTGCAAAACCACTCGCAGATGTGAATCATGCTCCTCTTCCGGTCTTGAGTAAACCAGGATATCATCTATAAATACCACGATAAACCAATCCAAGTAGGGTTGAAACACTCGGTTCATCATATCCATAAATGCTGCTGGCGCGTTGGTCAATCCAAATGGCATCACCATGAATTCGTAGTGACCGTAGCAAATCCAGAATGCCATCTTATGAATATCTGCCTCCTTGACCTTAAGCTGATGGTATCCTGACCTCATATCTATCTTTGAGAACACTGACGCCCCCTTCAGTTGATCGAACAAGTCATCAATCCTTGGCAAAGGATACTTGTTCTTGATAGTCAACTTATTCAGCTGACGGTAGTCAATGAACATGTGCATTGATCCATTCTTCTTATTAACAAATAACACTGGCGCTCCCCAAGGTGACACACTTGGTCGAATAAATCCTTTATCTAGAAACTCTTGAATCTGCACTTTCAATTCCACCAACTCCTTTGGCGCCATTCTATAAGGAGCAATAGATACTGGCACTGTTCTCAGAAGAAGATCAATTCCAAACTCCACTTCACGATCCGGGGGTAATCCTGAAGCTCATCTGGAAAAACATCAGGAAACTCATTCACCGTCATAATGTCCCCAACAGTTAGATTCTTAGCTTCCAGAGCTTGAACAAACATTAATACTGCCTCGCATCCTTTTCTCACCATCCTTTCTGCTCTTAGGGCAGCCACCACATTCGACAAACAGTTCCCCCTTTCTCCTATCACCAATACCTCACCACCCTCGGGGGTTCTTAACACCATACGCTTGGCTGCACAATCTAAATTAGCTTGGAACTTCACCAACCAGTCCACGCCTAATATTAAGTCGAACTCCCCAAACGGTAATTCCATCAAATCAGTCAGGAAAACTATTCCCTGAACTTCTAAGGGTACCTCCCGATAAAGTTTATCTATTACCACATATTGTCCTAATGGGCTAATTACAGTCATCGCCCTAGGGGTAATCTAGGAATCTAAACTTAAAGTTCCAGACACACTACTAGAAACATATGAATGTGTCGACCCAATGTCGATCAATGTAGTGTAAGGTAAACCAAATACTAAAAACGTACCAGTTATAACATCTAGTACGTCGGCCTCCTCTCAACGTCTGGCAGCATAGACTAACCCCAATTGTCTTGCCTCAGTGTTTCCTGCCCCTCTGCCTGGTGCTCCACGACCGATCAAATCGTTACCACCTTTAGCTAAACCATGACCCTCTGCGTCTACTGACCTCCTCTACCCGATTGAGCATTGTCCTGCCCTACGAGTCCTACATTGCTTCGTGGCTGTGGACAGTCTCTAATCTGATGATCTAAAGATCCCCACCTAAAGCACTTCCCACTACCTGCCCAACACTCACCCACATGGAATTTATCGCATCGAGCACACTTCCGTGTTTGGCTAGCAACAGCAGGTCTCTCAGCCCATCTCGATCCATCCGACCTAGGTCTTTTCTGAGTACTCCTAGTTGTCCCTATGATCCAAAATTTCTCTTACCTTCACCCCCATCCCTATCCCGATTCAGTTTTTTTGTCCGTCTCACCTCTTCAGCTATCTTAGCTTTCTCCACAAGCAAAGAAAATTCCCTCTCCTGCTGTGGAGCTATCAAAACATGTAGATCATCCTTCAGGCCATCTTCAAATTGAACACATCGTTCATGTTCTGTGGCCACCATCCCTTGAGCATAACGGCTCAAGCGTAAGAATTTCGCTTTATATGCCGCCACCGACCTACTTCCCTGAACCAGATTCAGGAACGCTCTACGCTACGCATCCACATAGCTCGTTCCAATATACTTGCTCTGAAACGCCACTTTGAAGTAATCCCAGGTGATACGGTCAGCCATGGTACCATCCTTAACCGTAAGCCACCATTGATATGCTTCGTCCCTAAGAAAGAACACCACTCCTTTCAACTTCTCTCCTCCCGTGAAATCCAGATCATCCATTATGCACTCGACTACCTCCAAACAATACTCAGCTGTACTAGGGGCTACACTGAAAATTCCCTTAAACACTTCTGCCCTATTAGCTCTAAGTCGCTACGACACAGATTTTTGAGTTCCTGTGCCCATGCCTGCCCCAGCTACCCTCTCTAAAACCCTCAACATCGCCTGAGATACCGCATCATCTCCAGCTGTTTGATCCTAAAATTTCACCTCCACAACTGGTGGCACTGGTACCTCATTCCCTAACTCGTGACCAGACCCTACGGGTTCTGACACAACAATCCTGCCTCTACCTCAGCCACGCACACCACGTCCTCTAGTGCTCATTCTACTGATTCGCGTTTATCTGATTAGGAATTTTTATGAATTATTAGCTTCTTTCACTGATTAACCACGAATAATCTTATGAAAAGTAGTTTAATTAGTATTTCTTTCAAATTCAAACTCAGTCTCAAGTCTGTATCTTCTAGTTCTAGGAACCACATATATTCAACCATCACACATCAACATACAAGTAGCATCCATGAACTCACATTCATCACCTAAGGGTATTTTTGTAATTTTATCCTATAGGGGTATTTTCATAATTTTCCAAAAAAGGGTATCTTGGTGATTTTACAAAATAGGGGTATTTTGGTAATTTTGCAACTCAGAGGTATTTTAGTAATTTTGCAAACCAAGGGCATCTTGAGAAATTTTTCACAAATCAAGGTTATTTTGGAAATTTTACATAACTAGGAGTATTTTAGAAATTTTGCAAAATAAGGTGGCTGGTTCCTTTTGGGTTTTAGTTATAAATTTTGGCCCTTCAACAAGTCCTCGTGGCTAAGGTGAACAGTCACTACGCACCAGGTAGGATTCTAGTGAAGAGGAGATGAGCCGCTAGGGCCGCTTAAATACCAAGCTCTCCCTGGATCCAATCCTAGACAGGCGTATGCCTGTTACCACACCCTAACCCTGTGACTTGTTTACAGACATGTTTTATTAAAAAAAATTAAGTCTTATAGAATTTGAAGAATTGTTTAACCTAAGCCTAGAGTCCATCAAGCTTTAATCATACTAGCCAATGTCTCTATAGAGCCCCTCAAGCCCAATATGCACATCACATAATGAGTTTAGAATACTTACCTGCGTGGATCGAGTGCCGGTAGACTCGAAGGCCATATCTCAACTAAAATTTTCTCAAACTTACATCAATTTTACAAATCACTACTGGACTCATTTCATAGCCTGAGTTTTGAATTGGGTTCTGATACAAAAAATGTAACACCCCAAACTCGGCCCATACATCATGACCGGATCTGGTTTGCTATGGGTTGAATGTTGCAAACTTTGCCTTGAAGGGTTTTGAAAATCTTAGTTTATTATAATCGATTAATCATTAATTGAGTAATTCTTGAATGAAACTTTAAGATTTGCATGAATGTGTTTGAAAAGCCCATTTTCCTCTCGCTTACCTCAATATGGGAGATTTGGCTTTTAATGAAGAAATCGGCAGGAAGAAAAAGAATGAATGGATACTAGGCCATTCGATTATAGAAGAAGAGAGTAAAGAGAAGGAATACTTAAGGTTTCAGCTCATGGAAGAAATCGAGAAAAAGTGTAGAGAAGGCTATGAGGTTTCGGCTTTAGCAGAAGAGAAGAAGTAGATGAAACTTTTAGGAGTTTTCGGCTTTTTGAGAAAAGAAACAACTAAGAGAAGAGAATGAGAATAAATGCCAAAATTAAGAAGTGTCCTATTTTCTAATCCAATTTTCGGCACACACACTAACCAAAAGCCAGAATTGCCCTCTTTTGAAAACTAAAATTAATTAATGAAGAAGGGAAATTTTGGCACCCCTTTAGCCTCATCAAAACCGATTTCCTCCTTCCCCTAGAGTTGGAAATTCGGCCACTACTGTGATCAGCAGATCAGATCCTAAATTTCCTCCTTTATCTGCCATATTATCTTTATTATCCACTCAAATAAATCCTCCTATATTTTAGCCTTGTTGTAGTCCAACTCTACCTAATTCATTGCCAAACTTTAGCTAACTTTAATTAAAAGAATTGGGCTTCATGTAACTTTAATGTGGGCCTCCTCAGTTGACGCCGCCTCCTTGCTCTCTAAGTGGCGCCACTTTACCACTGGGCCACAAGCCTACTTGTATTTAAAACACAGATAACATCTTTTAAGCCCTATCTTATCAGGCTTTCCACTAGAGTGTCTAAACAGAGAATTCAATTAAGGCCTCGGCCCAATTCATGAGCCTATTCTGGACCGCTAACACTCTCATTAAACATAACCACACATTAAACGCATTGGCCCATTAATTTAGGATGTTACATTTGCAACTATAGTTATTGAGGTAAGTTCGTATGAGTTATAATCTTATTAATGATAGTTTAATTGATTATCAATTATATTATGTTAGTTATAAACTAAGTTGAATAAATATATCGATGTTTTGAATAATTGAGGGTTAAATAATCCCATTTGAACCTTAAGAATTCTTAGGATACGAATAACATGTCATTAGGGATTTCATGTTTCGAGTGTTGGTCATGAATTTTCTACCGATGGCTGAGGTCTTGCATTTGTCACGGTTTCTTCACATCTCGTGTGAGAAGCATCGTGTAGCGAACATTTTAACCCAGACTCATGTGAGCGAACCTATTTCACAGCTTGTGTAAGCACTATTGAAAAGGAAAGGTTACTGTTAAATGGAAAAGCACACTATGTGTGAACATTCCCGAGTATCCAATGTAATTCTAGATGGTTCAATGAGTAAGTTAAGGTTAATGGCAAGGCATGTATACGATTGGATAATTGTTCATAACCTTAAGAAATGGTAAATTTGATGAATGCAAATGATTTGAATGGAACAAAATAAGTATGTGATGAATGATATGTACCTAGAGATTCACTTATGATATGGTTTATTTTCTATATGTAATATGCATGAGCATACTAACTTTTGAGTTTGGTGGTGTATATAGGATTTTATTAAGTTTATGAATATGGTAATGATGTTACGCATATTACATAAAATGAGTTTAAGAAGGGTAAGTTTACATTTGAGTTTATACGAGCTTACTAAGCACTAGTTTCTTCCGTAGTTGTTTTCCTTTGTTTCATAGATTGTCAGAAGCTCGATCAATTAGAAGATTGTTGGAGTTCTATAAGAATATCCAACAATCACTTTGGTAGTTTTTGAGTTATTTTTGCTGAGGTTATGATCGGTTGTTTAACATCACAACAATAATGTGCAAGCATACACTGTCGATGCAAGTATAGTAGACAGATGTGAGCCTATTAGATATTGATCCCACAGGGGTGGTAGTCTTTGTCTATTAATGTTGGTGCAACAACTAGATGGAAGCGAGATAAATTGTGAGAATAGTTGTCAATGCAATAACTTGAAAACAATAAAATAAAATATAAAAATGATAAACTAAGATCCCAACATGAATCTTTAGTAGAATACTAAGTGCTCACAAGGTATAAAAAGATAGGTGATTGTCGAAGTATTAAAATTCAATGTAAATCTTACCCAGCATTACTCCTCTATTTAATCTGAGACTTAAACATGCATATTAACCTCACCTTCCGATGATGGCAATACTGCACTAATAAGAACAAGTGGACTAAATTCCTCTAATCCTCACTCAACTTCCATTAAAATGATTGTTGGCTCAAACTGTCACTGCACTTTCTAATGTCAGTGACTACAATAACACTTCTCTGTTAAAAAATTCAAACCCAAGATTAAACAATAAAAGCAAGATTAAATAAGATAAAATTTCACCATGAATTCATTAGTACTTCCATACATTTAGAAATCAAAGAGTAATCACCAGCATTTACAAAGAAATAAGAAAGAATTGAGTGGAGAATTCTATTCCTAGACAGCTCGACTCAATCTCACTATTCCTTCTTGTCTCGCACTTAGACCTCCTCGTTAGAAGCTAGTTAACATCTAGTTTTCACGTTGGCTAACCCGTGAAAGTCTTAAGCTGCCATGGCTGCAAGCTTTAAGGTAGGATGACGAAGATGATGATCGAGAGAGAAAACTCTTCATTTTCTTCTCACGTCCACCTTTTATGTCCTCCTCCAATAGTATAGGTGTCCTTTCCTCAAAATTATTCTATCCTTGTACATATATGTTGGCTATACCAACCTAGACAGCTCACGCAGTTTTAGTTCTTATCCAGACAGTTGTCAGCTGTAGCGAAAATTCTGGATGCAATTTGGGATTAACTCATGCTGCGACATTAATGCAATAAGATAGAAAAATTAAGGATAAAATAGGCTAGGACTCACTGAGGAGTAAAATGCAATTTACTAAACTGAAAATGCTAAAATGTATGCTAAGGATAACTAAATGGGAAAATTTTAACCAATAAGTATGGGGGAAAACCTATGTTCTTTCTAGTGCTATTAGGTTATAAATGGCATGTATAAGACTTTTTATAATGGAACTTTTTGAATATTCTAATGATCAACTTGGTATGAATATGTCTTATATGTATACATTTTGTTTGTTTGAACTTAAGTTGTTTTGGCAAGTTTATGTCCTTTGGTTGCATTTAAGTACTTTGTAAAATATGGTGTGGTTGGTTTGTTTCTATAATAAAAACCATATGATTATGGTCATTTTGGTATGTTTATTATGAAAGGTGAATGGTTTGACAATTGATGTCATTAGGTAGCTAAGTTGACTATGTTTTATGCTTGAGATGTGGCATTCATCCATTACTAATGCAACCTAATCAATTCATCAAAGAATTGAAGCTATAACCTTCTGTCAAATTTATCCAACTCATTCATTGATAATTTACATGATTCAAGAATTAAGCATCGAATGTAACAAAAATTTTGAACAATTTTCATTAACTATAATTAAATCTTGCATGCTTCATTATATATATATATATATATATTTGAAATAAAGGTGCATTTCCAAGCCCTATGTGCATTCCCCCAAACTTCAAGTTTGCATTGTCCCCAATGCACTAACATGGAAATGTAATGATAATAAAATTGCAATGATAATATATATATATATATATATATATTTATCAAAATAAAACCTACAGCTACATGCAATGCATGAATACTATAACTAAAGCTTAAAATAAACTAACTTAGTTATCCGCAACCATCAATGTGGCTGCATGATGTTTCTTTCTCCTCCTTTCCTTCTCATTCTTCTTTCATTTTTTATACTTGGAGCGCTTTCTTTCTTTTCTTTGGACTTTACACGGTCTTCGGATTGGTCTTCAGTGCCCGGCTCTGCCCCAGCATCATTGGCTGCTATTTGTGTAGGAGAGGCCACTTGGAGTGGTCTAGTGTAGACCACTATTGCCAATGAATTGCATTGCTCTTCATTGGTTACCTCCGTAACTTCCATCGGTCTCGCTCCTGTTCGCTTCAAATTATCAATATTTTCACCCACAGACTCGGGTGTGATGACAATCTTATTCTTCTTTTTCTTTCTCATTCTCAGCAACTTCTTCTTCAACAACAACTTTCTCTTCTGCAGTAGGAACTTCCTTCTAAACAATAGTGTCTTCTTCATCAGCAAAAATACCATCCTCAAACAAGCTATCAATCTTTCGCAAGCATTCTTCAACGTCCCTAGATTCCTCTTCTTTCTCAGTATCAGAGACCTGTATAATGAGTGGGGATGCCACCGGTCTATCTCGGTCTTTAAGTCTTTATCCGAAGAAGAGGAGTCATAATTACGAACGATTGGTGGAAACACAGGGAATTCCGATCGTAGAGATGGGCTCGATTGGCCTAATGTGGCTACAATAGAACTGTTTCAGGCTCTGGTATAAGCATAAAACAAATTCTGGGATTTCTCCATATCTTCTACTGTAGCGACAAGCCTAATTAACCTATTGTTGATGGAATTTACCATTTTTCAACATCCGTCAGTTTGCGCCGTAATGATGTCTCTACATTCAAGTTTGTTCCATTTCTGTCAGCTTTGACTTTGCCCTTTCTTGTCTTGTTGGTCTTCACCTCTTTCAGCATCAACGTGTCCTTGCCTCGAGTCATTTTTTCTACAGAGGCTTCATTAATTGGGCCCTTATTTTCCAAGACTTCCTCACCAGCACGGGGAACGATTTCTCTTTACAGCACAATAAGATCACTAGTGATGGGAAAACAAATATACTAGTCCACCGTGTGTCGTAGTCAGCTTTTCTTGGTGAAGTATTGTGCCAACATAAGTTTTTCTGCCCTTGACAGTAGAATGTATTAGACACATTCTGTCTAGGGTTTCTGTGGTGCTATGGGTGGAGGGATTTAGCCTGTAGTTGACAAAATGAAACCAAAATTTTCCTTACAACGTCAGGAAGTGATGATGACAGTGTATTGTGTAATTCTTTTGATGGGAACCAGTCCACACTACTCCCTCGACACACAAGTCTCTCACCAACATTTATCGTTTTTCATCTATGATGTCATCCATGAACTCAAAGTGTTCATCGACATCGACCTTGGTGTTGTACAGCTAGTTGATTGTTGCAATGTCCTATGGTATTAAACCTTTTCGAACAAAAATGAACTCTAACTCATGATCGTAGAGATTAACATAAAACTCATGTACGAGTGAGGGAGAATAGCTGCCATGATAGGTGCAGAAGGTTTCCCATCTTAAGTTTGAGATGGTTTTGGAGGCTTGCTTACCTAAGTTTTGTTGTGGTGAAAAGGAAATGCCCTGCTCGGGATGGAAGTTTCACATCAGTATACTGTCGTGAAATCGTTCCTATACCACTTTATTCAAAAAGATTACTGGCTCATTTGTCTACATTGGCCTGGGGGTTCCAATTCACGAACTGTGGTAGTAGAGGGCACATGTTCTTTAGTAGATTTTGTGGTTTTCTTAACCTAGCCTCTTGTTTTGGCCATCTTTTGTTTAGGGATAATGATTGAAAGGCAAAATATATGGTTTTGAGAAGAGAAAAGATGTAACACCCCTTACCCACAATCCCCACCGGAATCGGGCACTAAGTGTTTCTGTACAAAACTACTTGATCGCCACTTAGGCTCACGTGACTACTCTACTTGAGTCACTACAACAACTTTATTTCTCTTACAACTACTCACCATTTCAACTATTTCATGCATTTATGACACAAACTAAATCTTTGCATTTAAGTCCTACCTAGGTGTTGTTTTGAAAACACCTTTCACAAAAGTTGCTTCACCACTCCCCAAAATTCAATTTCTTTAATAAAAACTCAGCTAACCACTTAAACACTCCCGTGGAAAGTCCCTAGACTTTCAACCATATCACAAATTAGTCCTCTCATTAGCTAGCTTAAGCTTTGGGGACTCCAAAAATACAAAAAACATAAATTAAAACCACCTAAATCACTTACTTGAATGAGAATTGAGTAGCTGAAAGTTTGAGCCTCCAAGAGCTCTATTTCCTCTTCAATTTTCGGTGGAAAGAGATGAGTGAATACTAAAAGATGATAACATCTTTTTCTTCTCTTATTTTATTCATTTCATCACCTAATTTCCACCAAATTTGACTAAAATTTAATGCTCTTGTCCCCCTTTGTCTACATGGCCGGCCATAACCTACTAATGACCTAATTGCATTTTAAAATCCTCCAATTTATAATCTAGAGCTATTAGGTACCCCTACCTTATAAAATAAAACTTTTGCATCTACTGTGATTTAGTCCTTTTTCTAATTAAACATGCTATTGCTATAATTAAAGCACCAAAATTTCCATATAGCCATATATTAATACAATAACACATAAAATAATACTAAAATAATTTTCCTCAACCTCGAATTAGTGGTCCCAAGACCACTGTTTCGACTAGCCCCAAAATCAGGCTGTTACAACTCTCTCCCTTTTGAGATTTTCGCCCTCGAAAATCTTACTGGTAAAGAGGTTTGGGTATTGTTCTCTCATGGTTTCTTCTGGTTCCCACGTAGCCTCCTCTACACCATGTTTTTGCCACAGCACTTTTACTAAGGCTATGTCCTTATTCCTCAACTGTTTCACTTCTTGAGCTAAGATTTTGATCGGCTCTTCCTCATATGTCATATTCGGTCATATCTCAATTTTCGTCGGAGGAATCACATGCAAAGGATCGGAATGATAATGCCTTAGCATTCATACATGGAACACATTGTGAATTTTCTCTAACTATATTGATAAAGCCAACCGATATGCCACTGGCCTAATCCTTTCGATAATCTCATACGACCCTATGAATCTCGGACTCAGTTTACCCTTTCGACCAAATCTCACAATTTTCTTCCACAACGACACTTTCAGAAAAACTTCTCACCTATTGGAACTTAATTTCTTTTCTTTTCAAATCCGCGTACAATTTTTTCCGGTTCGAAGCAGCTTTCAGACTATCCCGAATCACTTTCACCTTTTCCTCAGTTTCTTTAACTAAATCAATCCCATGGATTTGCTTCTCACTCAACTCGATCCAATATAAAGGAGTCCGACACTTACGACTATATAAGGCTTCATACGGTGCCATCCGTATGCTCGACTGATAACTATTGTTGTAAGCGAATTCGACCAAGGGTAGGTATCTTTCCCAACTACCTTCGTACTCTAGCGCACAACATTAGAGCATATCTTCAATAACTTGAATTACTCTCTCAGACTGACCATCAGTTTGAGGATGAAATGCGGTACTAAAATTCAACCTTGTATCTAAGGCCTCTTGTAACTTCTTCCAAAACCTTGAAGTAAATCTCGGGTCTCTATCCGAGATAATGGATATAGGCACTCCATGTAACCTTACTACCTCTGCAGGATACAACTAGGATAACATCTCTACTCAATAATCAATACTCACAAGTATAAAGTGAGCCGACTTTGTTAATCTATCAACAACAACCCACACAACATCTTTGTTTTTAGGAGTCAAAGGCAACCCCGTTACAAAGTCCATGGTAATCTGATCCCACTTCCACTTGGGAACCATCACTGGTTGAAGTAATCCCAAAGGTACTTGATGCTCAGATTTCACTTGTTGACAGATCAAACATTTTGTTACATACTCGAGATGTCTCTTTTCATTCATGGCCACCAATAAAATTTCTTCAGATCACTGTACATTTTCGTGCTGCTCGAGTGTACTAACACATAACTACTATGTGCTTCTTGTAAAATTTCTCAGATCAACTCGTCATCTTTAGGTACACAAATTCTATCATGGAACATTAAGCAACCATTTGAACTTACCCAAAATTCAGAATCAGCTCCTGATTCACACTTAGCTCTTTTAGCTAGTATCTCATTATCATTCCTTTGAGCTTCACATATTTGTTGAACAAATAGTGCCCTAGCTCTCAACTCAGCCAGTATAGCACCATCATCAGATAATGACAAACTCGTGCTCATAGCTCTCAAAGCATACAAGGATTTTCTACTTAAAGCATTTGCAACTACATTCTCTTTCCCCGGGTGGTAATCGATCACTAGCTCGTAGTCCTTCAATAATTCAAGCCATCGTTGTTGCCGTAAATTTAACTCCATTTGATTCATCAAGTACCTCAAACTCTTGTGATCCTTAAAGATTCGACACTGCTCACTATACAAGTAATGTCGCCAAATCTTTAACGCGAAAACAATTGCGGCCAACTATAGGTCATGAGTCAGATAATTCTTCTCATGTGGTTTTAGCTGTCTCGAGGGGTAAGCGACTACCTTACCATCTTGAGTCAACACACAACCGAGACCATTTAACGACGCATCATTGTAGAGCACAAACTCCTTTCCTGACTCAGGCTGTACTAAAGCCAGTGCTTCTGTCAACAACGCTTTCAATCTCTCGAAACTCTGTTGGCATTTTTCAGTCCATTCAAACTTAACATCCTTGTGCAATAATTTCATCATCGGAGTAGCAATCATAGAAAATCCGTTCACGAACCGCCTATAGCACCCCGCCAAACCCAAAAAGCTTCTAACTTCTGACATGTTCCTCAGCAGTTTCCACTCCATAATAGCCGAGATCTTTCCCTAATCAACTCTAATACCCTCACCTGACACAATGTGTCCTAAAATCTGACCTCTCAGAGCCAAAACTCGCTCTTGCTAAATTTGGCATATAATTGCTTGTCTTTCAAAGTTTGCAAGACAATTCTCAAATGCTTTGCATGGTCACTCTCATCTTTGGAGTAAACCTATATGTCATCAATAAAAACAACCACGAACTTATCCAAATATGGTCGGAAGACACGGTTCATTAAGTCCATAAAAATCGCAGGAGCATTCGTTAAACTGAACGGCATGACCAAAAACTCATAATGGCCATACCTCGTCCTGAATACTATTTTCGGCACGTCTTGTTTCTTAACCCTCAACTGGTAATAACCAGATCTCAGATCAATCTTGGAGAACACCATAGCCCCTTTCAGTTGATCTAATAGATCATCTATCCTCGGTAAATGATACTTAATTTTCACCATCACCTTGTTGAGTTGTCTGTAGTCTATACACAATCTCATTGATCCATCTTTCTTTTTCACAAATAATACTGGAGCACCCCACGGTGAATAGCTTGGTCTTGTGAAACCCTTATCTGTCAACTCTTGCAACTAGACCTTCAATTCTTTCAACTCTAACGGCTCCATCCAGATACTCACATACAATCGGCACAGTTTCAATCTTTGCTTCAAACTCTTAAGTGTTCAGTAAAAAGGCAAGATACGACTCACATCCTTTTCTCAAATATTTCTCAACTACCATGGATGAAATCATCACCGATAGACTATCTAATTCACTTGATTCAACCCGAATAACATCTCTATTTTCACACTTCAATTCAATAAATTTACTACCACAATTCACTAAAACTCTATGGGTAGTCAACCAATCCATACCAAGAATCAAATCAAACTCATCAAACAGCAACAATATAAGGTTTGCCGAAAAATAATGACCACTAATTGTCAAGGGGCAGTTCCTACACTCCTTGTCAACTAGCACCTGTTTACATAGTGGGTTTGATACTTTTATCACAAATTCAGTAGACTCAATAGTCATATTCAAACTAAATGACAATCTCATACAAATATAAGAATGGGTCGACCCCGAGTCAATCAAAGCAATAACAGAGGTGTCATAGAGAGAAAATGTACCGGTTATTATGTTCGACGATGAGGCCTCTTCTTGAGCGCGAATATCGTAGGTTCTTGCTGGCGCCTGACCCTCTGACCTCACAGTAGTGTCTCATGATACACCTCTACCACTAGTCCCACCTCCCGAGTTCTTTTGTGGCCTACCTCTAAAGGATGCACTGCTTGATCTTACCTCTTGCTTCTTCTCCTTGTCACCCCTTTTAGGACAGTTTCGGATGAAATGGTCGGGGAATCCACACTTATAGCAATCTCGATTGTTTCCCAACACTCCCCAGTGTGATGTCTGCCACAACTTGGGCACTCCGGTTTGCACTTTGGATTGCCCACACTCGCCATTGAGGTGGACTAAACTCTTGAACCCAAATACGTGTTACCTCGCTCTCTCTGCGAATACCTGCCTGGCGTTGTAATCCAAAGGTTCACTTCCTTGGACCTTTTCGATTGAGCTTGGTATGATTTGCTCATCAGCCTTTTCTTCGCATCCTAAGCCTCACTCAGGGATTTCCTCTTTTCTTTACTCAATTCTTCGGCCTTACTAGCCCGATCCACCAATACCACAAATTCTTTTAGCTCTAAAATCCCAACTAGAAGTCAGATGTCTTCATTCAACTCGTCTTCAAATCTCTTACATAAGGTAGCTTCCGTGGATACACATTCTTGTGTGTACTTACTGAGCTGAAAAAATTCACGCTCATATTTTGCCACAGTCCTTTTTCATTGCTTTAGCTCAAGGAATTCCTTTCGCCTCTGGTCTACAAATTTTGACTTATATACTTCTTTCGAAACTCTTCCAAAAAAAAGTCCTACGTTACCCTCTCTTTACGAACCACTAATGTCAACATTTTCCACCAATGGTATTCCTAGTCCTTCAGCAAAGATATAGCACATTTCAAGCTCTCCTCGGGTGTACAGGAGAGTTCCTCAAATACCCTCATTGAGTTCTTAAGCCAGAACTCCGTCCACTCAGGGTCATCATCTTTATTAGCTTGAAAATCTTCAGCCCCTTGCTTTCGAATTTTGTCTACCGAGGGCTTAGTTGTCCTCACCACTTCTATACCTTAGGAAGCCACAGGAACTGGCTGAGGTATAGGAGGAGGTGGAAGAGGTTAAGCATTGGGGTTAGCTCGTACATACTCAGTGTACCAATTGCTCATCATTTGGAGAAAAGCTTCTTGAGCCTCTTCTCCTTGACCCCTAGTCTCGGGCTCACTTTGCATAGGTGCGGTCCCTTGCATAAGAGCCGGCGCATTACTAGCTGCATCATCAGTAGCCGATTGATCGGGATCCATGTACTACATAAAACAAATTTAAAATCATCAGAAGCCATCACATTATCATTATACACTTATGGCATGTATAACTGGACTATTACACATGCTACGGTAGTCATAGAACTGACTAAACCATAGCTCTGATATCACTAAATGTAACACCGCTTACCCACAATCCCCACCAGAATCGGGCATTAAGTGTTACTGTACAAAACTACTTGATCCCCACTTAGGCTCATGTGACTACTCTAATTGAGTCACTACAACAACTTTATTTCTCTTACAACTACTCACCATTTCAACTATTTCATGCATTTATGACACAAACTAAATCTTTTCATTTAAGTCCTACCTAGGTGTTTGATCGTGTCAAACAATCGAGTTTTAATATTTATAAAGAATGATCGAACTGTAGACTAACTATGACAACGATTGAGGCAAGTGCACCTATCGAACAATGGTATAGTTTACGTAGGATTATTATATTGAACCCAAAGGAACCTAAAATTACTACTACTCACTTTCTTTCTTTTATTTAGCCTAAAATATGGAGTGATTGGTTTATTAATCTAAAACTAATGAAAAAAAACTAAACTAGATTTAAAGACAAAAGAATTAAACATTGGGAGAAGATTGTGGAAAAACTTAGTTGATTTTAGATGATACCATTAGGAAGAATCCACCTATGACTTCTCTTGTTATCTAACTTTTAATTCATATAACTTCTTTACTTAGCTTGATCCGTGAGACTCCCTAACCTATATTAAACCCTCTCTTGAGGCGAATAACATCTAAACTTAGGTTAATTAGTGGAACTCTCATTCTCTTATAATAACCCCCTAAGGAAGCAGTAAATTAATCAATAGATTCCCATATTAGGTTTCATCCTAATCCGGCAAAATCTCGTCACCCTATCTCTAGGCATGCGATCAACTCTGCTTAATTCTGCTAGATCTACTCTTAGGCAGGGTCTATTCCTCCTCCACCTAAGCACAACAGATTAAACTAAGTAACATAATTAAGAACAAACTAAGTACTTATCATATAATTTAGAAATCAAATAACAAAATCCATCATAGGTTTCATCCCCTTCAGGTATCTGAAGGGTTTAGTACATAACAAAATAAGAAAATATCTGAAGAGAAAAGATAAAACAAAACATAAGAAATCCCCAAAACCACCTGAAGGAATTGAAGAGGAGATCCTTTGTCTTGAATAGAACTCTGGCTTCTTGAGATGGGCCAATTGGCTATGTTCGAATAATTCCCTAAATAAAAGCTTTGGCAGAAAACTTCTGCCTAAAACTTTATTATTTAGAACGACTGCTTTGGGTTGTTTATATAGACTCTTTAGATGCTTTTACTTGGCTCCTAAGTACCTCTTTCAAGTAGAATTACTATTAAGATGTTTAAGTAGACTTAGGAGTATGTTTCTTTGGCTTCAAGCATCCAAATCCAAGTGAAATTGCTCATTGCCGTGGCAGAGGCATGCCCCTGGCACATGCCCATGTAAATTGTGGCCAGACCATGTTGGACTTTTGTCGATGAGGCACGGCCGAGTAAATTAGGGTGAGGCCATATTCTAAATAAATGGCAAGGCACGACCGTGTGACTTGAAGTCCAGGCCGTGTCGATTTCTTGGTTTGAACCAATTTGGTATGTTTTAAGCCCGTTTTACGTTCTTTTTATCCTTAGGTGCTTTCCTGAGTATAAGACATGAAAAGAAAGGATTAAAAGCACCTTTTTACATAAATCAGGGCTAAATCATACTAAAAGCATACTAAATATGAGGTTAAAATATGTTACTTTTTACGGTTTATCAAATACCCCCACACTTAAGCTTTTGCTTGTCCTCAAGCAAAATTCTCAACTTACAATTAAAACGAACTTTCCATAATTCATAATTCCTATCGACAATGTCTCATCATAATTCATAGATAATTTATACATGGATAATTCAACTCAAAGAGTCCTAAAGATTCAATCACGATAGGTCATACCTCTGTAGTACGAAAACATAGGTGTCTCCCCTTCTCTGAATAATTACCTTTAATTCAAAACCGACAAGGATTGACATCCTCACTAAAGGTTCACTCAAATCACTCAAAGTGTTTAAGGTTCAAGAATAAGCACTCATAAGTCAAACCTGAAAAGTTAATCCCATAGGCTTACCTGAATATCAAATCTCCACCACTGTATATGAGATGATACACAGATCAAAAGGTCTTTATCAGGGTTATAACGGGGCTAAGGTAAAGGGTGTGGATACAGGCTGAACTAGGGGGTTAGAATCGAGTCTGACTTGACAAATTACCTAACTAGAAATAATGAACTAAATATGAATATTTACAATGAATGAAAACTAATAATACCACTATTTATAATTACTCTATAATGAAGAGTATTTTCATCACTTAAAATTTGATAATACTTTAATACAAGCTTTTTCTTCAACAATTGGAATTTAAATGCTCTAAGTTTTTTTTTTATATACTACTAATATTGAATATACTGGGGTTTTATTTTTTAACAAAATCCTAAAATATTACATCATAAATGATAAATGTAACTACTAAACTAATATAATTCGGTAACTTAATCAAATCAAACCTCGATTAAAGGGTAGTCAAAAGAAAGGGTGATAACAAATACAAAGGGGTTTTGGGTTAATATTAGTGGGTGAGTCAATAAAAAGGTTGTTAGGATTCAACGGGGTTTACTAGGGGTTAATTTGTGAAGGTAGGCTTTTTATGGAGTAAGTGGGTTAAATCCTAGGTGCCTTTATCATCTCTGTATATCAAATCAAAAGTGTGGTCTCGACATGTATAAACGAGGCAAGTTCTAGAATAACAGTTCAAAATTGACACACTCATAATCAATAAAGTGAGCATGAAAAAGAATATATGCTCTATAAGGCTCAAAATCTCACAAAAATTATGGGTGTTTTTGACATCAATCCCTGTAAATTTCAAACTTCAAAGTAATACTCAAATTCAGTTCAACGACCTATTAATTTTTAATTTTTAGAGAGTAAACTTATCATGCTCGATTCTCTAGTATACTTCAAATTTAATCATCAATGCACAATTAACTATGACTTACTCTAAAACATATCAATACAAATCATAAATCAACAGAAATTTCATCAGTAATATGAGAAAAATACTTGAAAACAAGACTAAATTTAGGATTTGAGAATAATGCAAAAAGTCAGGTACTATTACCGCCCCACACTTAAGATGTACATTTCCCTCAATGTACAAAGATAGATAAAAAATTATGTAATAATAAAATCAAAAGAGAAGGGAGAAGTAACACTTCCGAATTTTTGGATGAAGTCTATGAAAAGAAACCGGATAAGATTGAGGTGAACATGGGGAAGCATCTCAAACCGCTTGAAATTGAATCCTCAAGTAGTCGGCTTGGTTTTATTGTATCCTAAGCTAAATCTAAATGCCACTGAGAAAAAGGAGAAAATAATAAAGGAAGTAAAAAAAAATGAATAAAAGTAAATAATTAAATAAAGATAAGGTCCACGCTCATGTGCCTAGTTGTGGTGTCCACACTGCCACGGCCACGGCCGTGTGCAAGGCCGTGTAGGTATGGAAACCTATGCCTAAATACGAAAAAGAAATAAAACCAAACTAATTAGTACGGTTACTACTCGGGTTGCCTCCCGAGAAGTGCTCGTTTAAAGTATTGAGCTAGACTTACCTATTGTACGCACAATCATGGTGGTTTGAGGAGGTGGAAATCCTTTCTCATGTGATCAACTCGGTTATGGATATAAAGTTTAAGTCGAGTAATGTTTACCTCAAAAGTGATTTCTTCGTTTGCCTTGAGTTCTGAATTGGTGATTCGAGGGTCTTCCTTATTCAACAATACCTGATCCTCTATTTTGATGTGATTTGTTATTCCTATTAGCTCATTTGGGGTTTCATTCGGTTTCACTTCATGTGGTTCTGGTTCTTCTTTAAATTGTGTTTTCCACTCTTTTAGTTTGTCGACCCTAAGGCTTTGTTCCTCATATAATTCTTCTTTATTGGCACAAGGTCTAAGATCTAGCTCAGCTAGGTGGTTTCGTGATGTTTCCTATAAAGAAGGTTGAACCAAATGGTTTTTAACATTCGTACCTTTATTACTTGATGTCCTAACTAAGTCAATAGCTTGAAAAGTGACTATCTCGTTGCCTACACGAAGTATGAGTTATTCTGCATAGATATCAATTTTAGCTCTGACAGTTGCTAAAAAGGGTCTTCCTAAAATTAAGGGGATCGTGTTGTCCTCATCCATGTCTAAAATGACAAAGTATACTGGGAATACGAATTTATCAATTTTGATTAGAACATTTTCTATTATACCCCTAGGAATTCTTATAGTTTTATCAGTTAACTGAATACTCATTCTAGTTTGTCTGGGTTTCCCTAGACCTAGTTGTTTAAACATTTTTTAAGGCATAACATTGATGTTTGCCCCTAAATCTGCTAATGCATTATCAATAGATAAACTACCAATTAAACATGGAATTGTAAGACTCCCTGGATCTTTTAATTTCCGTGGCAGTTCATTTTGCAGGATTGCTGAGCACATTGCGTTTAGCTAATTTGCATTTGTTGGTCAAGATCTATCTTAAAAATTTCATCGAGTCTGGTATCTAAAAAAGAGCTTCAAGAAGAGGTAAGTTAATATGTAATTTCTTTAAGAGTTTAAGAAACTTAACGAACTGTTCCTCTGAATCGTCTCTTTTCATTTCTTCGGGATAAGGTATGCGAGGTTGGTACTCCTTGATTATCAGTTTTGGCTTTTCTTGTGTTACCTCTACCTTACTTTCGTCTACCTTGGATTTTTGTATTGGATTAGGTTCATCTAACCCCTTACTGGCATGGGCTGAGATGGCTTGAATTTGCTCATTCGGTTTAATCTCGGTGTTACTTGGTAGACGTCCTTGCAATCATTCTAACATTAGCTTTGTGAGTGGTTTGACTGCATTAGTGGCTGCCTTGACTGACTTAGTAAGTTCCCCGAATTGGTTCTCATTGCTTTTAAGTGTTTTCTCAATTTCTTGGAAATGATTTTCTGCATTTGCCATGAATTTTGTCAGCATCTCTTCAAGATTCGGCTCCTCTTCTTGTTGGTGAGGTGGTTGTTGAAAATCTGGAGGAAGTTTCGATCTTTGGCTATTTTGATCATCCCACGAGAAATTGGGATGGTACTTTCAACCTGCATTATAAGTGTCACTATAAAAATTATTTTGATATCAAGAATAGTTACCTGTATAGTGAGCTTGCTCGTTTTCCATGCCATATCCATAGAGTGGGTACTCAGGATTCCCCATGCCTCTTAGATTCAAATCATATTGTATTTCTAGATGTACCTGCGAGGGACTATACCAATCATCAATCTTTTTATTCATCATCTCTAACTGATTAGATAACCTGGTGACCACGTCGAGGTTGAAGACACTGGTTGTTTTAGTAGGAATTGTCCTCATGACTTGCCATTGATAATTATTCAGTGCCATCTTTTCCATAGACTAAAATTTTCTGCCAAAAGAAAAATAGAGGGAAAAAATAAGCAAAGTAAAAAAAAAATAATAAAAATAATAATAAAAATAAATTGTAATAAAAAAATTGGCTAAAGTAATAAAAATTAAGCTTTCTTAATATTTTAGTTCCCCGGCAATGGCGCCAAAAAACTTGATCGTGTCAAACAGTCGAGTTTTAATATTTATAAAGAATGATTGAACCTGTAGACTAACTATGACAACGATTGAGGCAAGTGCACCTATCGAACAATAGTATAGTTTAGGTAAGATTATTTTATCGAACCCAAAGGAACCTAAAAGTACTAGTACTCACTTTCTTTCTATTATTTAGCCTAAAATATGGAGTGATTGGTTTATTAATCTAAAACTAATGAAAAAAAACAAACTAAATCAGATGCAAAGACAAAAGAATGAAACATTGGGAGAAGACTGTGGAAAAACTGAGTTGATTTTAGACGATACCTTCAGGAAGAATCCACCTATGACTTCCCTTGTTATCTAACTTTTAATTCATATGACTTCTTTACTTAGCTTGATCCGTGAGACTCCCTAACCTATATTAAACCCTCTCTCAAGGCGAATAACATCTAACCTTAGGTTAATTAGTGGAACTCTCGTTCTCTTATAATAACCCCCTAAGGAAGCAGTAAATCGATCAATGGTTAGGTTTCACCTTAATCCGGCAAAATCTCGCCACCCTATCTCTAGGCGTGCGATCAACTCCGCTTAATTATGCTAGATCTACTCTTAGGCAAGGTTTATTCCTCCTCCACCTAAGCACATCAGATTAAATTAAGCAACATAATTAAGAACAAACTAAGTACTTATCATATAATTTAGAAATCAAATAGCAAAATCCATTATAGGTTTCATCCCCTCAGGTATTTGAAGGGTTTAGTTCATAACAAAATAAGAAAACATCTCAGGGGAAAAGATAAAACAAAACATAAGAAATCCCTAAAACCCCCTGAAGAAATTGATGAGGAGATCCTCTGTCTTGAGTAGAACTCCGGCTTCTTGAGATGGATCAACTAGCTATCTTCGAGTAATTCCCTGAATAAAAGCTCTGGTAGAAAACATCTGCCTAAAACTTTATTCTCTAGAACGGCTTCCTTGGGCTATTTATATAGGCTCTTTAGATGCTTTTACTTGGCTCCTAAGTACCTCCTTCAAGTACAATTACTATTAAGGTGTTTAAGTAGACTTAGGAGAATGTTTTTTTGGCTTCAAGCATCCAAATCTGAGTGAAATTGCTCATTCCCATGGTAGGGGCACGCCCCTGGCACATGTTCATGTAAATCGTGGCCAGACCGTGTTGGACTTTTGTCGACAAGGCACGATCGTAAATCGGGTGAGGCCATGTTCTAAATAGATGGCAAGGCACGACCGTGTGGCTTGAAGCCTAGGCCGTGTCGATTTCTTGGGTTGGCCCAATTTGGTTCGTTTTAAGCCCATTTTACGTCCTTTTTATCCTTAGGTGCTTTCCTGAGTATAAGACATGAGAAGAAAGGATTGAAAGCACCTTTTTACATAAAATAAGGGCTAAATCATCTTAAAAGCATACTAAATATGGGGTTAAAATATGTTACTTTTACGGTTTATCAGTGTTGTTTTGAAAACACCTTTCACAAAAGTTGCTTCACCACTCCCCAACATTCAATTTCTTCCAAAAAAAACTCAGCTAACCACTTAAACACTCCCATGGAAAGTCCCTAGACATTCAACCATATCACAAATTAGTCCCCTCATTAGCTAGCTTAAGCTTTGGGGACTCCAAAAATACAAAAATCATCAAGCAAAACCACATAAATCACTTACTTGAATGAGAATTGAGTGGCTGAAAGTTTTAGCCTCCAAGAGCTCTATTTCCTCTTCAATTTTTCGGTGGAAAGAGACGAGGGAATAGTGAAAGATGATAACATCTTTTTCTTCTCTTATTTTATTCATTTCATCACCTAATTTCCACCAAATTTGACTAAAATTTAATGCTCTTATCCCCCCCTTTTTCTACATGGCCGGCCATACCTACTAATGGCCTAATTGCATTTTAAAATCCTGCAATTTATAATCTATAGCTATTAGGTACCCCTACCTTATAAAATAAAATTTTTGCATCTTCTGCGATTTAATCCTTTTTCTCAATTAAATATGCTATTGCTAAAATTAAAGCACCAAAATTTATATATAGCCGTATATTAATACCACAACACAAAATAATACTAAAATAATTTTCCTCAACCTCAGATTAGTGGTCCTGATACCACTATTTTGACTAGCCCCAAAATCGGGCTGTTACAAAAGAAATAAAAATGGTTGCTTGAATGCGTTACAGTCGGTATAGTGGGAGGGGATTTATAGTGGGTGAAAGAGGAAGATGGGGAGATGTGTTGTTTTGTGGAGAGATATAAGGCTGGTAGGAAGAGTTGTGTCCAATATAAATTGTGCCCACTCAAAAGGATCAAACGGCTGAGTGAGTTTTGATTCAATGGTGGAATCTGAATTTCTCTTAATTATGATGAGCTATAAATGGCAGTACAGACTTATGGAATGCGCTTACAGTATGATTTCAATGCGTCGACAATGGTACCTAATTATTCTACAAAAAGGAAGGAAAAAAACTTGAACAAAACATAAATAAAACAAACTAAAATTATGGAGTGATTAAAAATTAAAACTTTTTGACCAATTTAATGGTCTTTGCCTGCTTTTGATCATTGTTTCCAAAATAGTGTTTTAGCCTCTGTCCATTCACTTTGAACTGGTGTCCATCGCGTAAATCTCAAATTGTGACTACCACATGAGGAAATACGCCAAAAACTCTGAAAGGTCAAGACCAACGTGAATGCAATTTACCTGGGTGCCATTTGAGTCGAGGATTGAATAATAAAATGTAACACCCCTAACCCATATCCGTAACCGAAACAGGGTTACGAAGCATTACTAGAGTTTGCAGTTCAATTACAATTAATTTATGTCATTTACTATTCATTTTTGAAAAAAAACCACAATCAATCATAATTTCCCTTATATGGGTCCTCGAGGCCCAAAATACATATTAGAATCGAGTCAAGACAAGATTGGGATCATAGAAATTTTTCACAAAATCTCAAAATTTTTCTTAAGTGTATGAGACACACGCCAGTGTGGCCTGGCCATGTCGATCACAGGCCAATGACACGGCCGTGTCCTAGGCTATATGGGCATTCGATGTGAGGCATACATCCATGTCCCAGCCCGTGTCCTTACCCGTGTAACTCTCTGACTTGGGTCACAAGGCCAGCCACAAGCCTGTGTGCTAGGCCGTGTAGACAATTTAATTTTCAATAATTAAGTGCAGGGATTACACGGCCAAGACACACGCCCATGTGCTGGCCGTGTGTCTCACATAGCTGAGACACACGCTCATGTGCTCAATTCTAAGCATTATGTTTCTTGCTTTTTAAGATGCAGGGGAAACACGACCAAACCATAAGCTCGTGCGCATGGCCATGTGTCACACTCGGTTGAGACACACACCCGTGTGCCTGCTTGTGTGGATAAAATAAGGTTATTTTCTAAGCCATATTTCTCACCATTTTTACTTTGTACCTACATCAACACCCCAGCATATTTCCAAACCAAATTGACACTTATAATCCAAGCCAAATACAAGTAGTATGTTTGATATATTAACACATATATATTCAAATGTTTAACTTACCATAACTTCATTTATGTTTGTTTGCAAGTTTTACCAATTATTAACTCAATTTTGTTCATCCTTTGGATTATATGTCTTTTACCATTTAACCATTTCAACACATCTCAACATGATATGGTCTTTTATGATTACATCAAAATACACTTTACACCAGCCATTCCAATGGCTAGATTCAACCAAAATATTTCTTCATTTATTCTAATTTAGCTTATACATGACATTATACTAAATCTTGTGCCAAAACAGGTTGAGCGATAGTGTGATGATACTCTGATCGATTCCCAAACCTTTCGAGCTTTCGAGCACTATAAAATAGAGGAAAATAAAATAGAGTAAGCATTTTATTCTTAGTAAGTTTATATAACAGGAATTTAACTTACCAATCATGCTCATTTAATTAAATATGTATAACATGCATCCAAACATTTTTTATCAATTGCCTAAACACAAGCTCTCATCAAACAAGTTAGTCATATGATTCATATGCATATCAAGATAATAGAGATAAGCTCATCATATAATAATTTTCAAGTATTTCAAGGATATTGAAAAAATAAATCATATTAATATCATGTTTTCTTTTAACAGAAGTTTTATCCGTTGAATCATTGAAATATAGGTGGATACCCAGACAGTATACTCGAGGTATACAAATCAATGATTCATCAACTCATATTCAGGGGTACCCATAAGGGCACATAATCAGGAAGCACATGCTCAAGCCATATATCACGATGCTCATATGAGCCATCTAATAGAAATCTTATCCCAACTATATCCGAAACTCATAAGAGTCTATAACAGGAAGCTCATTGAGCTTAACAGGTAACTCCGAAAAGTTATTATCAGGGAGCTTCGGATAGCATAACGGGAGTTCAAGTAGCCATGTCTGGAAGCAAATAAAAGCCTATATTAGGACACTCACAAAGAGTTGCATTTGTGTCTGCAATAAATGCTAGATCACGACCAATCGAATCGTGTAATAGGACGCTCACAAAGAGCTGCGGTAGTGCGTAACACATGTAGGATCACTACCGATCAGGATGTTTGCAGGAACTATATAAGAAGAAGCTTGAGAGGGCTTCTAATAGGGTTGCTCGTCCAAGCTATATTTTGTCCGCAGCATATGCAGGATTGCATTCAATATGGAAATCATGTATCCATCTAATTTCATTATTCAAATGAAACTTAACATTTTTTGAACATTATTGATCATGTGATTATTTCATACATTTTTAACATTTATATAATTCATGTAAACACATACCACACTCAATTCAAGCATAAAAATAAACACAGTTACAGGAACTTACCTTGACACTTGTTCGTTTATGAAAATCTACTAATCCGTCACCTTTTCTTTTCCTCAAACTAACTCTTTATTTGATCTTTCCGAATCCAATTAAGCTTACTTAATTTCCTTTCTCTTTCCTAGGGTTTCCATGTATTTTTGGGAAGAAGATGATAATAATATGATATTTCTATTTAAATTTATTATCATCCATTAATTTTCAACATTACAATTTAGTCATTTTCTTTTCTAATTTTCTATAGATGAGTCATCAAAAAAATCTACTAACTCCATTTAATAGTCTACTTGCCATATAAGGACCTCAAGTTTTGAATTCCATAGCTAATTAATCCTTATAGCTACTAGAATTCAACTTTTACATTTTATGCAATTTGGTCCTTTCCAAAATTAAACATAAAATCGATAAAATTTTCTTATCAAAATTTTCATATGTCTTTCCTATCATAATGCAGACCATGCAATAATATTAAAATAGATTTTTTATGACTCAGATTTGTTGTTCCGAAACCACTATTTTGATTTCACTGAAATCGGACTGTTACATAAAACCTGTTGACCCTTGATAAATTGTTGCTGTCAAATAATCTTGCCATGCCATCGTTTGGTCTTTTCCTTGTAAATTACAACATTTTCATAAGCATTTCTCCTAATCTCTTCTAGTTCAGTGATATCCAACAATCTTTTCTTTCCACCCGCTTCATAGTCCATGTTCTTGCTTAATTGCCCACACTGCTTTCTGTTCCAGTTTGACTGGCAAGTGACATGTTTTCCCAAAAACCAATTGATACGGTGACATCCCTAATGGAATTTTGTATGCTATATGTGATGACAATAAAGCATCATCCAATTGGAAAGACCAATCTTTCCTTGAAGGGTTTACAACCTTCTCAAGAATGTTCTTAATTTGTGGATTCGAAACTTCGGCTTGTCCATTGGTTTGCGGAGGATAAGTAGTAGCCATTCTATGATTAACTCCATATCTTTTAGTGTGGTCACCACTTGGTTGCAATGAAAGTGTGTACCCTAATCACTAATCCATGCCTTTGTGTGCCAAAGTAGGTCAGTATATGCTTGTCAGGAAAAATTAGCACTGTCTTTCCATAATCCTTTAGGATTGTAACAGGTTCAACCCACGTTGATACATAGTCAATAGCTACTAATATATAATCATTTCCACATGAACTCAAAAACGATCCCATAAAATCCATACCCCAAACATCAAATAATTCAACCTTCATAATTGCCTGCTGCAACATTTCATTGCGTCAGGATATAGAATCGATGCGCTGAAACCTATCGTATTGATTCACAAAATTGTGGGCGTCTTTGAATAATGACGGCTAGTAAAATCCTGATTGGAGAACTTTAGCTACAATTCTCATACCATTGAAATGAATTCTATAAGGAGCATCATGACAATGCGTCAAGATTGAAATCATCTCCTCTTCCGGAACACAACATCGAATAATGTTTTCATTGCATACCTTGAATGAATATGGCTCGTTCTAATGATACTTCACTACATCTAGAAGAAATCTTTCTTTTTTTATGGTATATGACACCCAATAGGAGTTTTCTACACACTAGATAATTAACAAAATCTGCATACCAAGGGGTTGCATCTATAGCAAATAACTTCTCATTTGGGAATGCATCGACAATTTGAAGTATGTTTTTGTCTTCGCTACCAAATTTCAATCAAGATAGATGGTCTGCAACTTTATTCATTGAACCCTTATAGTCTTTTCTCTTAATGTCAAATTCTTGAAACAGTAATATCCAGCGTATCAGTCTTGGTTTTGCAACCTTTCTCACAAAGAGTTATCTCAGCACCGAGTGATCAGTGAATACTGATAAACCGTAAAAGTAACATATTTTAACCCCATATTTAATATGCTTTTGGATGATTTAGCCCTTGATTTATGTAAAAGGTGCTTTTAATCCTTTCTTTTCATGTTTATACTCGGGAAAGCACCCGAGGATAAAAAGAACACAAAACGGGCTTAAAATGGAGTAATTGGGCCTTAGCAAGAAATCAACACGGCCTGGCACGAAGCCTGCACAACAGTGTCTCTATGAATACCTAGAGCACGGCCCAACTCGTGAGTTGCACGGTCGCGCATCATCTCATTACCACACATGGGCGTGTCAAGCGATCTACATGGTCGTGTCCCAATCGAGAGACCTGAAGCACGGCCTGAATCTCGACTTACACGGCCATGCCCAAAACGATAGAATCAAGACACGGCCCAACCCTAAAATTACACTGGCGTGTGCCATGGCCGTACCCCTGCCGCGGGAATGAGCAATTTCACTGGGAATTGGATGCTTGAAGCCAAAGAAACATACTCCTAAGTCTACTCAAACACCCTAATAGTAATTCTACTTGAAAGAGGTACTTAGGAGCCAAGTATAGCATCCCAAAGCCTATATAAACAACCCAAGGCAGACATTAAAAGGGGGCTTTTGCAGAGGCTTTTGTCGAAGCTTTCATCTTTTAGGGAATCACTTGAAGATAGCCAGTTGATCCATCTCAAGAAGCCGGAACTCTATTCAAGACGGATGATCTCTCCTTCAATTCCTTCAGGCAGTTTTAGGGATTTCTTATATTTT
Organism: Gossypium rotundifolium; assembly: GCA_025506655.1. Lineage (NCBI taxonomy): Eukaryota > Viridiplantae > Streptophyta > Magnoliopsida > Malvales > Malvaceae > Gossypium > Gossypium rotundifolium. The sequence continues at coordinate 110,408,863 of CP106724.1, read as the reverse complement.
GTTTTATCTTTTCACTTGAGATGTATTCTTATTTAGTTATGAACTAAACCCTTCAGATACCTGAAGGGGATGAAACCTATGACGGATTTTGTTATTTGATTTCTAAATTATATGATAAGTACTTGGTTTGTTCTTAATTATGTTGCTTAATTTAATTTGATGTGCTTAGGTGGAGGAGGAACAGACCCTACCTAAGAGTAGATCTAGCATAATTAAGCGGAGTTGATCGACCGACTACAGATAGGGTTACAAGATTTTGCTGGATTAGGGTGAAACCTAATATGGGAATCCATTAATCGATTTACTGCTTCCTTAGGGAGTTATTATAAGAGAACGAGAGTTCCACTAATTAACCTAAGGTTAGACGTTATTCGCCTCTAGAGAGGGTTGAATATAGGTTAGGGAATCTCACGGATCAAGCTAAGTAAAGAAATCATATGGTTTGGGGAATAAATAAGAAGAGAAGTCATAGGTGGATTCTACCTGAGGGTATCGTCTTCATCAACTGAGTTTTCCTAAAGTCTTTCTCCCATTCATTCTTTTGCCTTTGCATTTAGTTTAAGTATTTCATTAGTTTAATAAACCAATCACTCTATATTTCAGGCTAAATAATAGAAAGAAAGTGAGTAGTAGTACTTTTAAGTTCCCTTGGGTTCGATAAGATATTCTTGCCTAAACTATACTACTGTTCGATAGGTGCACTTGCCTCTGTCATTGTCATAGTTAGTCTACAGGTTCGATCATTCTTTTTATAAATATTAAAACGCGACTGTTTGACACGATCAAGTTTTTGGCGCCGTTGCCGGGGAACTCTAAAATATTAAGAAAGCATTATTTCTATTACTTTAGCCATTATTTTATTATTATTATTCTTAGATTAAATTTTTACTTTTACTAATTCTCTTTCTTTCTTTCTTGACTTGCGAGGTACCTCTAGTTTATGACTAGAAGAAACCAAAAAGGACCATTAGAATATGAAAGTGACATTGAAGCTACCGCTCGCAGAAATCGCAGAGAAATTAGACGAGCTCTAGACTACCAAAGAGAAGAACAAGAAGGATCCAATCCTACTGAAGGGATGGATGAAAACAATCCCCACCAAATGTGCAAGAACAGAATGCTCCGCGTACTATGTATGATTATGCTAAACCTAATTTGACAGGAGCAAAATCTAATATTGTTAGGCCGCTATAGCTGCTAATAATTTTGAATTAAAGCCTAACACAATACAAATGATTCAACAGTTTGTTCAATTTGATGGTTTGCAGGATGAAGATCCAAATACTCATATATCTAATTTTTTAGAATTCTGTGATACCTTCAAAATAAATGGCATTTCTGATGATGCCATATGTCATCGGTTATTTCCTTTTTCATTAAGGAATAAAGCAACGCAGTGGTTGAACTCGTTACCACGAGGATCAATCACCACATGGGAGCAAATGGCCGAAAAATTTCTTTTAAAATATTTTCCACCAGCCAAAACAGCTAAATTTAGGAATAACATATCTTCTTTTGTGCAGAATGACGCAGAAACATTATATGATGGATGGGAAAGATACAAGGATGTACTAAGGAGATGACCACACCACGTGTAACACCCTTAACCCCTACCCATCGCTAGGTTAGGGTTACGACATTATCGGATAAGTCATACAACAATCCCGATTCCATATACCACACTCAACAAATTGATCTTAACATATGAAATTTAGAAACAAGTAAACCATACTTAACTAATTAATAAAGTAATCCTATTACAACAGTCAATTCATTTTAAGTATTAATAAAACCACAAGGTGTTGCTTAACAAAATTTAAACACTTTGCTTTAGATTTTGTATATACCAACGTATGACTTAATAATCACAAGCAACCACCGTAATTTCAAATCCATATTACGCTTAATCACAAAATTTCTTTATGCTTTCTAAGCTATTTCAATTAACTATTAATTTATCACGTGTATGCTCTTAACCATGTATTTCAGATCCAATTCGGTTCACAAGTGAAATACCATACAAATTTCTTTTTTTAAGCATGCTTTATTCAACTACTAATAACTATCCGTGAACAAATATGTATATATATTTACTCATGCCATATATATACGATTAGCCAAATCATACCTATACATTCATCAAGTACATATGCACTTTATTACTATTACCCTATGGACTAATTCAACATTAATGCAACATAATCGAATATACAATATGCTTATCATTACCATGTTTAGGATCGTATCAATATCACAGAGTATATATATATACTTCGTAACAAGCTTTCTAACTCATACTATTTCATTATACATATCATACTATTCAAATAAACTAAATCACGCTACAACCAAAATATATATATATTTCTTCTTTCAACTATAATTTCTTAATTTGAACCGCTTCAACAATGCAAAACTTACCAATTCTAATCTTAAACCAAGACTTCACACACATATATGGCAAACATATTACCTTGGTAACATATTACATGCTTTAAATCATCTAGCATCCATCATTTATCCTTATTAGCTAAATGCATATCTCAACAATACATCATATATATATCATATGATCATCTTCCGTATATGATTTAAAGCATGACCGAAAACACATATCTAATGGTATTATAATGCAAGCTACTATATCAAAATGTAAAACCTAAACTTAACCAAAAGCAACAACCTTATTCGCAAGGCTGTATTTATATTTACAATCCGAACATCATTCATTACTTACCAAAATAAAGCCTATACATGCTTTTGATTCAAAAAGTTTACAAAACATAACTATACCAAAGAGAGTGATAGTGTGGTCGACTTTCTTGCTGATCCCCTGAGCCCGTAGTTGAATTATCGATCTATAAAATAGAAACACAAACATATACAGAGTAAGCTCAATAGCTTAGCAAGTCTTAAGCAACTTTATTATAACATTCGAATAACTTAATTTTCTTTTTCTATAAACTTATAACATCTATATTTATGCATGGTCGAATATTATCAACTTGTTAATCATAGCATGTACACTTCATTTCCATAATCCTATAATTCATCAAACCATAGTATAAACATATTTTACTTGAATCACATGCTCCTTGACACATAAGTGCATCATTCATATCAAATATATCATCATACTCAAAGTCTTTCCACTATTAGCATTTCTACTATTAACCGAACATCCCAAAAATAACAGGTTTAAGCTCAAGTTCTATCTTATACTAATCATACATATTGCTTAATAAGCTCAATCACACAAAACACCAATATTGATATGGTACTTCAACCCAAGTAACCTTAATCACAACTTACCTTACTTCTAATGATATTCATTGAGATTTATGCTTACCTGAGTTTTTAACTCAATAAGTTCACTATATTACACTCGAACTTTATGGTTTCTTCATTTTAAAGTACCACCGGCATTAAGCCTGCTAGGCACGAAGCCCGTATATGTCACCGACACTAAGCTTTCTAGGCACGAAGCCCAAATATGTCACCGGCACTAAGCCTGCTAGGCACGAAGCCCGAATATGTCACCGGCACTAAGCCTGCTAGGCACGAAGCCCGAATATATCACCGGCACTAAGCCTGCTAGGCACGGCGAGAATATATCATCGGCACTAAGCACGCTAGGCACGAAGCCCGAATTAAATCAAGCACAAGGCACGCTAGGCAATAAGCCCGAAATAATTCATAAACCAATCACATACTTCACATTTTTCCCAAATAATATATCAAAGACACATATTCATATCACATTATCAATTTATGCATTCAAACCAATTCAACCATATACATTCGGCTACTACCATAATTTACCTTCAAATTTATCGAACATCATCATTTAATAGATTTATAAATAATTCTTTGACATATTTCAATTAAGGAATTACCTCGACTTTCGACGGACAACGTTAACCGACTAGTCGACAACTTTAGTTTTTCCTCGATCCAAGCTCATTTTTCTTTGTTCTTGATCTAGAACACATTAAATTCAGCTCATTCAAGTACATTTCAATTCAATTTAGTCCCAAAACACATAAACATGCAAATTACCATTTTGCCCCTAAGATTTCACATTTTTACTATTTAGTCCTAATTGTACAAAACATAAAATACACAAAATTTGCCAAGACTATGCAAGGGCCGAATGTTCACAAGGGCATTATGAGTCCATTTCTTTCATTTATTTTGCAAATAAGCCCCTCTAAAAATTTACTTTTACAAATTAGCCCTAAATACTAAAATTCACTAAAATTTCTAATACAAAACATATCAATCATTAACATATATTTAATTTAAAGTCATCAAACATCAAAAACCTCAAGAATTCATCAATGGCCAAATCAAATATACACACTAATCTTAGAAATTTTAGCATGGGTTGGGTAATATACTAAGCAACGATCTCAAAAACGTAAAAATTAACTAAAATCGAAATCAAACTAACCTTAATTTTAAGCTTATAAGTGCCGAAACTTAAAAGAAATGAAACCCTTTTTTCTTCTCCAACATTCGGCCAAGAACACCAAAGATGATAATGGTTTTTCTTTTGTTTTATTTTAACATATAATTTAGTTAATAACTAAATTACTAATATAACCCTTTTAATAAAAATAAAACTAACATATATAATAAGGGCAATGGTGACTTTAGCCACCCACTAACTTTAAAATTGGGCTAATTGCCCTTTTAATACCCCACTTTAAAAAGCCATCATCAAATAGGCACTTTTCACTATAGTTTGCAACTTTTACAATTTACGCGATTAAATCCTTTTTGTCAAATTAAGCACACAAATGATAAAATTTTTCTACGAAAATTTCACACATATTAATTCACACATAATAAACACAAAGTATAATATTTAAATAATTCTCGGACTCAGATTCATGGTCCCGAAACCACTGTTCCGATTAGGGTCAATTTCGGTCTGTTACAACTCTCCCCCTTAAGGATTTTCGTCCCCGAAAATTCTTACCGTTAAACAACATCTAATATTGTTGCCTCATTGAGTCCTCAGGCTCCCACGTAGCCTCTTCAACTCCGTGCCGATTCCACAATACCTTCACTAATAGAATTCTTTTGTTTCTTAACTCTTTCATTTCCCGAGCTAAAATACGGATCGGTTCTTCCTCATACGTCAAATCGGGTCAGATTTCAATTTCTGACGGTGTGATCACATGTGACTGATCTGATCTATACTTACGAAGCATCGAAACATGAAATACGTCATGTATCTTTTCTAACTCAGAGGGCAACTTTAATCTATAAGCAACAGGCCCAATATGTTCAGTGATTTCATAAGGTCCGATGAATCTCGGACTAAGTTTGCCTTTTCGACCAAATCGGAGTACTTTCTTCCACGGAGAAACTTTCAAGAATACTCGATCCCCGACTTGAAATTCAACATCTTTACGTTTTAAATCAAGATAAGACTTTTGTTGATCCGAGGCGACTTTCAAAGTATCTCTCGATCATAGCCACTTTTGTTCGGTTTCCTTGATCAAATCAACCCCATGTATTTTGTTTTCATGAGCTCACCCAATACAATGGTGTACGACATTTGTGACCGTACAAAGCTTAGAGGGCGCCATTTTGATACTAGATTGAAAGCTATTATTATAAGCAAATTCAATCGAGGTAGGTATCATTCCCACGCACCTTCAAACTCGAGAATGCAACATCTCAACATGTCCTCAAGTATCTGAATAGTTCTCTGATTGACCGTCTGTCTCATGGATGAAATGTTGTACTAAAATGAAGTTTAGTACCTAAAGCATCTTGCAACTTCTTCCAAAACCGCGATGTGAATCTCGGGTCTCTATCTGAAATAATGGAACACGGTACACCATGCAATCTCACAATCTATGCGATACATACAATTCGGCTAGTTTATCGAGTGAATAGTCTGCATTTAACCGGCACAAAGTGAGTGATTTAGTCACCTATCAACTATAACCCAGATAGCATCTTTCTTACTCGGTGTCATAGGAGACCGGATACAAAATCCATTGTAATTCTATCCCATTTCCATTCAGGTATCATGATTGGCTGAAGTAGTCCGGAAGGCACTTGATGCTCGGCTTTTACTTGCTGACAAATTAAGCACTTTGAAACAAATTCAGATATATCTCGTTTCATACTAGGCCACCAGTAGGACTGCTTCAAGTCATTATACATTTTCGTGCTACCCGGATGTATCGACATCTGACTATTATGAGCTTCTTTCAATAACATGTGAATCAAATCCACGTCCCTCGATACACACATTCGGCCTTTGTATTTCAAGCAGTCATTTTCATCAATTCGAAATTCTGACTCTGCATTATTTTCACACTGAACCCGTTTAACAGTCATATCTTTGTCAGCTTTTTGTGCATCACAAATTTTCTGAATAAACATCGGTTTTGCTTTTAACTCGGCTATGATCAAACTATCACCTAATATAACCATCTGTGTGTTCAATGCACGAATAGCAAGCAATGATTTTCGACTTAATGCATCTGCAACAACATTAGCTTCCCCGGATGGTAGTCAATCACTAACTCATAGTCTTTCAACAGTTCTAACCATCTGCATTGTCTCAAGTTTAATTCTTTCTGAGTCATCAAATATTTAAGACTTTTGTGATCCGAGTAAACATGACATTTCTCACCGTATAAATAATGACGCCAAATTTTCAATGCGAACACAATAGCTGCAAGTTCTAAATCATGCGTCGGGTAATTTCTTTCATGCGGCTTTAATTGTCTTGAAGCGTAGGCTACAACTTTGCCTTCCTGCATCAAAACGCAGCCCAAACCATTTAAGGAAGCATCAGAATACACAACAAATTCTTTACCCGATTCAGGCTGAGCTAACACCGGAGCTTCCATCAAAAGGGCTTCCAACTGATCGAAACTTTTCTGACAATTTTCTGACCACACGAACTTGACATCTTTCTGTAGTAGCTTTGTCAAAGGTGTAGCTATTACAGAAAAACCTTTCACAAATCGTCTATAGTAGCCCGCAAGTCCTAGAAAACTTTGAATCTCAAAAACATTTTTCGGTGGCTTCCAATCAAGTATAGCCGAGATTTTGTTCGGATCAACTCGAATACCTGATTTTGAAACAACATGTCCCAAAAAGCTGACCTCTTTCATCCAGAACTCACACTTACTAAACTTCGCATACAACTGCTAATTCCGCAAAGTTTGTAGCACTAATCTCAAATGTTTAGCATGCTCGATTTCATCTTTGGAGTAGATCAATATATCATCAATAAACACTACTACAAATAGATCCAAAAACTGTCTAAAAACCCGATTCATCAAATCCATAAAACAAAGAGTGCATTAGTAAGCCCAAAAGGCATAACCAAAACTCAAAATGTCCGTACCTCGTCGGAATGCGTCTTTGGCACATCTGTATCTCGACTAGAATCGATAATAACCCGATCTCAAATCTATCTTGAAAATCTGAAACCCCTTCAACCGATTAAACAAATCATCAATCCGAGGTAACGGTATTTATTCTTTATAGTTACCTTATTCATTCTCGATAATCCATACACATTCAGATCGTTCCATCTTTCTTTTCACAAAAGAACTAGTGCACCCAAGGAGAGAAACTCGGTCGTGCAAAACCCCTATCTATTAACTCTTACAACTATGCTTTCAACTCTTTTAACTCAGTAGGTGCCATCCGATACGGAGCTATCGAGATCGAGTCGTTCGGTGCTAATTCAATGCCAAACTCAATCTCTCATATGGGGTAAACCCGGTAGTTCTTCAGGAAACACATCCGGGTATTCACACACAACCCGTATAGATTCAATATGCTTTTCAGATACTTTATTATCCAAAGACATAGGCCAAATAAGCTTCGCACCCTTTTCTCACATACTTTCGGGCCAACATCGAGGATATTATTGCAGGAAACTCATTTAAATCAATGGATTTAATTCTGATGATCTCGCCGTTCTGACATCTCAAATCAATAAGCTTTCTTTTGCAATTCACCACTGCATCATGTGAAGTTAGCCAATCCATTCCCAAAATTATATCAAACTCATCGATGGGCAACAACATTAAATCAGCTGAGAAACAATAATCCCGAATCATCAACGGGCAACCTTTACACACTTTATTAACAAGTACACATCTACCCAAAGGGTTGGACACACGAATCACAAACTCAGTAGACTCAACTGGCAGAGTCTTACCGAATACTAGAGTTTCACACACATATGAATGAGTCGAACCTGGATCAATCAATGTAATCACAGTAATATCATAAAGGGTGAAAGTACCGGTAATGACATCGGGAAAGAAGCATCCACTCTGGCTCGTGTAGCATAAGCTCTGATAGGTGCTCGGGCCTCTGATCGAACTACAGTGTCCTTCATCCCTCTCTGACTACCACCTACTTTACTGGAAGGTTTGGGTGGTCTACCCGTCTTTGGCGTCTTTGCTTCGGTCTAGTGTTCTGAACCGTATTCTGATCGGCTAACATAGGGCACTCTCGAATGAAATGGTCCGACGATCCATATTTAAAGTAGGACCGATCATGGACCCTACAACTTCCAGAATTCCATTTCCCACAATGTTTACACTCGACCCGATCCTGAGGAACGTTACCAACACTAGCTATCGAGGTGGCTCGATAACTCCCTGGAGGTCGATCTCGTTTAGGTAAGTCGAAAGTAGCTTTATATCGGTTGGAGTCATCTCTGAATTTCTTAGGCACCGAATGGTAAGTCTTACTCGTTGATCTCTTACGAGTATCTCTAGCTTCTATTTCAGCTTTTCTTTTCTCTTTTCCGAGCTCTTCAGCCTTACAAGCCCGCTCGACTAGTACCATAAACTCTTTGATTTCAAGAATGCCAACCAGCAACTTTATATCTTCATTCAGACCATCTTCAAATCTTTTGCACATAATAGCTTCAGTAGAAACACACTCTCTAGCATATCTACTAAGTCTGACAAATTTCCGTTCATATTTCATCACATCATTCTACTGTTTTAGTTCAAGAAATTCTTTTCGTTTTTGATCGATGAATCTCTGACTGATATATTTCTTACGGAACTCAATTTGGAAGAAGTCCCAAGTTACTTTTTCTTTTGGAACTATGGATACCAGTGTGTTCCACCAGTGATAGGCAGTGTCCCGAAGTAGAGATATAGCACACTTTAGGCATTCATCTGGAGTACAAGATAACTCATCGAGTACTCGAATAGTGTTATCAAGCCACATCTCGGCTCGTTCTGCATCATCATTATCATTGGCCTTGAATTCCTCGGCCCCATATTTTCTAATTTTATTAATGGGAGGTCTGCTAGATCTCACCGGATCTATCATCAGGGGTGCTGAAGATACCGGAGTTGGATTATTTGAGGGTGGAGGTTGTTGTACAGCCGGATTATTCTGAACAAACTGGGTAAACCATTCATTCATCATTTGGTAGAAGGCTTGTTTAGCCTCCCCCTCGTGGCTACCCGTAACTAGTCGAGAGTCTACTTGCGCTGATCCACGTGTGAGACCAAAGCAACACTCTCCACATCATCACCACTGGCTCTATCGGGATCGAATCCATTTACTATATAAAATACAATTGAAATTGTCAGAAGTCACCACACTATCATATATACAATTCAAAGGCATGTATAGCTAGACTCTTACATACTACGGTAGTCCTAGAATTGACTAAACCGTAGCTCTGATACCAATAAAATATAACACCTTAACCCCTACCCATCGATAGGTTAGGGTTACGGCATTACCGGATAAGTCATACAACAATCCCGATTCCATATACCACACTCAACAAATTGATCTTAACATATGAAATTTAGAAACAAGTAAACCATACTTAACTAATTAATAAAGTAATCCTATTACAACAGTCAATTCATTTTAAGTATTAATAAAACCACAAGGTGTTGATTAACAAAATTTAAACACTTTGCTTTAGATTTTGTATATACCAACGTATGACTTAATAATCACAATCAACCACTGTAATTTCAAATCCATATTACAGTTAATCACAAAATTTCTTTATGCTTTCTAAGCTATTTCGAATTAACTATTAATTTATCACGTGTATGCTCTTAACCATGTATTTCGTATCCAATTCGGTTCACAAGTGAAATACCATACAAATTTCTTTTTTTTTAAGCATGCTTTATTCAACTACTAATAACTATCCGTGAACAAATATGTATATATATTTACTCATGCCATATATATACGATTAGCCAAATCATACCTATACATTTATCAAGTACATATGCACTTTATGACTATTACCCTATGGACTAATTCAACATTAATGCAACATAACCAAATATACAATATGCTTATCATTACCATGTTTCCAGATCGTATCAATATCATAGAGTATATATATATATATACTTCGTAAAAGCTTTCTAACTCATACTATTTCATTATACATATCATACTATTCAAATAAACTAAATCACGCTACAACCAAAAAATATATATATATTTCTTCTTTCAACTATAATTTCTTAATTTGAACCGCTTCAACAATGCAAAACTTACCAATTCTAAGCTTAAACCAAGACTTCACACACATATATGGCAAACATATTACCTTGCTAACATATTACATGCTTTAAATCATCTAGCATCCATCATTTATCCTTATTAGCTAAATGCATATCTCAACAATACATCATATATATATATATATATCATATGATCATCTTAGTATATGATTTAAAGCATGACCGAAATCACATATCTAATGGTATTATAATGCAAGCTACTATATCAAAATGTAAAATCTAAACTTAACCAAAAGCAAAAATTTTATTCGCAAGGCTGTATTTATATTTACAATCCGAACATCATTCATTACTTATCAAAATAAAGCCTATACATGCCTTTGATTCAAAAAGTTTACAAAACATAACTATACCAAAGAGAGTGATAGTGTGGTCGACTTTCTTGCTGATCCTCTGAGCCCGTAGTTGAATTATCGATCTATAAAATAGAAACACAAACATATACAGAGTAAGCTCAATAGCTTAGTAAGTCTTGAGCAACTTTATTATAACATTCGAATAACTTAATTTTCTTTTTCTATAAACTTATAACATCTATATTTATGCATGGTCGAATATTATCAACTTGTTAATCATAGCATGTACACTTCATTTCCGTAATCCTATAATTCATCAAACCATAGTATAAACGTATTTTACATGAATCAAATGCTCCTTGACACATAAGTGCACCATTCATATCAAATATATCATCATACTCAAAGTCATTCCACTATTAGCATTTCTACTATTAACCGAACATCCCAAAAATATCATGTTTAAGCTCAAGTTCTATCTTATACTAATCATACATATTGCTTAATAAGCTCAATCACACAAAACACCAATATTGATATGGTACTTCAACCCAAGTAACCTTAATCACAACTTACCTTACTTCTGATGATATTCACTGAGATTTATGCTTACCTGAGTTTTTAACTTAATAAGTTCACTATATTACACTCGAACTTTATGGTTTCTTCATTTTAAAGTACCACCAAGCATTAAGCTCGCTAGGCACGAAGCTCAGATATGTCACCTAAGACTAAGCTCGATAGCGCCAAGTCTGAATATGTCACCAAGACTAAGCCCGATAGGCACGAAGTCGAATATATCACCCAAGACTAAGCTCGCTAGGCACGAAGCCGAATTAAATCATCGCACAAGGCACGCTAGGCAATAAACCCGAAATAATTCATAAACCAATCACATACTTCACATTTTTCCCAAATAACATATCAAAGACACATATTCATATCATATTATCAATTTATGCATTCAAACCAATTCAACCATATACATTCGGCTACTACCATAATTTACCTTCAAATTTATCGAACATCATCATTTAATAGATTCATAAATAATTCTTTGACATATTTCAGCTTAAGGACTTACCTCGACTTTCGACGGACAACGTTAACCGGCTAGTCGACAACTTTAGTTTTTCCCCGATCCAAGCTCGTTTTTCTTTGTTCTTGATCTAGAACACATTAAATTCAGCTCATTCAAGTACATTTCAATTCAATTTAGTCTCAAAACTCATAAACATGCAAATTACCATTTTGCCCCTAAGATATCACATTTTTACTATTTAATCCTAATTGTACAAAACATAAAATACACAAAATTTGCCAAGACTATGCAAGGGCCGAATGTTCACAAGGGCATTATGAGTCCATTTCTTTCATTTATTTTGCAAATAAGCCCCTCTAAAAATTTACTTTTACAAATTAGCCCTAAATACTAAAATTCACTAAAATTTCTAATACAAAACATATCAATCCTTAACATATCTTTAATTTAAAGTCATCAAACATCAAAAACCTCAAGAATTCATCAATGGACAAATCATATATACACACTAATCTTAGAAATTCTAGCATGGGTGGGTAATATACTAAGCAACGATCTCAAAACGTAAAATTAACTAAAATCAAATCAAACTAACCTTAATTTTAAGCTTATAAGTGCCAAACTTAAAAGAAATGAAACCCTTTTTTCTTCTCCAACATTCGACCAAGAACACCAAAGATGATAATGGTTTTTCTTTTGTTTTATTTTAACATATAATTTAGTTAATAACTAAATTACTAATATAACCCTTTTAATAAAAATAAAACTAACATATATAATAAGGGCAATGGTGACTTTAGCCACCCACTAACTTTAAAAATGGGCTAATTGCCCTTTTAATACCCCACTTTAAAAAGCCATCATCAAATAGGCACTTTTCACTATAGTTTGCAACTTTTACAATTTACGCGATTAAATCCTTTTTGTCAAATTAAGTACACAAATGATAAAATTTTTCTACGAATATTTCACACATAATAAACACAAAGTATAATATTTAAATAATTCTCAGACTCAGATTCATGGTTCCGAAACGACTGTTCCGATTAGGGTCAATTTCGGTCTGTTACACCACGGATTACCTTTGTGGCTTCAAGTCCAAACTTTTTACAATGGTGTGAATTCTCCAACTAGGCAAATGATTGATTCATCAGCCGGTGGAACTTTAAATAACAAAACTCCTTACGCGGCTTACGATTTTATTGATGAGATGTCATTGAACACCTATCAATGGCAAATTACAAGAACCAAACTGACAAAATCAGTCGGAGTTTTTAACATAGACGCAGTAACAATGCTGTCGACATAGATGGAGTTAATGAATAAAAAGCTTGATAATTTATGTTCTTCGCAGGTACATCCAGTAATGCAATGCGAGGCAAGTGGAAATGTGGCGAACTCTGAGTACCCACCCTACCAACCGGGCGCAGACAACGAGCAGACAAACTATATAGGTAACAATTTCAGATCTAATAATAATCCTTATAGTAACACTTATAATGTAGGTTGGAGGAACCACCCAAATTTTTTGTGGGGAGGATAATGAAAACAAGGAAATCAAAGGTAGCAACCTCCTCCTAATTACCAAAATCAGCCCTATCCACAGGAAAAGTCATCAAACCTTGAAGAGATGCTGACAAAATTCATGGCAGCTACAGATTCTCGTCTCCAAAAGGCTGAAGCAACACTTGATCAACAACAAAAATCGATCAAAGGGATCGAGAATCAAGTTGGAGAAATTACTAGGTCAGTGGGACATCTTACAAAGTTGATTTCTGAACGTCAACAAGGACGTCTACCAAGCAACACAGAAATAAACCCAAAAGAGCAAATCCAAGCCATCACATCTCAAGAGGATACAAAGGTAGACAAGCCCACATCAGCACAAGAAACCTAGGAAGAAATAGGTAAAATAGAGGTAGCTCATGATAAGCCAAAACCGGTAATCAAAGAATACCAACCTCGCTTACCTTATCCCGAAGCATTGAAAAAAGAGGACTCAGAGGAACAATTTGGTAAGTTTCTAAAACTTGTAAAGAAATTACATATTAACTTACCTCTTCTTGAAGCTCTTTTTCAGATGCCCGATGCAAGGAGATTTTTAAGACAGCTCTTGACGAACAAACAAAAAATAGATGAAGAGCACCATGTTGAACTCAACGCAACATGCTCAGCAATGCTACAGAACAGACTACCACAAAAACTAAAAGATCTCGGGAGTTTTACGATTCCATGTTTAATTGGTAGTTTAACTATTGATAACGCGTTAGCCGATCTAGGGGCAAGTATAAATGTCATGCCTTATACATTGTTTAAACGACTAGGTCTAGGGAAGCCCAAACAAACCAGGATGAGTATTCAACTAGCTGATAAAATAGCTAGAATTCCTAAGGGCATTATTGAAGATGTGCTTGCAAAAATCGATAAATTTGTTTTCCCAGTTGATTTTGTTGTTTTAGACATGGATGAGGATAATTCAATCCCCTTAATTTTAGGAAAACCTTTTCTAGCAACTGCTAGAACTAAAATTGATGTTGCCACAGGTGAACTCATACTTCGCATTGGAGATGAAACTATTAAGCTTCGAGCTCTCGACTCGGCCAGAACAACAGATGATGAAGGTAAGAAAGTCACTTCAATAGATAATCAAGTTGTTCAGCTTTCATCGCAGGAAACACCAGATAAAGACAAACCTGAGCTAACTCATAAGTCCTAAAACAACAAAGAAGAATCCTACAAGGGACAAGACCTTAAGCTTGATAAGTTTGAAGAGCAAAAGATACACACCAAAGAAAAGCCAGATCCACACGAAGTAAAACCAAAGGAACCACCAGAAAAGCACATAGGGACATCAAATCACTTTAAAATAGGAGACCAGGTGCTGTTAGACAAAACCAATCCTCACATCACTTCAACAGACATGAAGACAAAGGAAGAAATACTCCTTCAGGTACACGATATTCTCCCACACAAAATAGTCAAGGTAAGCAATCCAATATTCGACAATTTCAAGATAAACGCTTCTCGACCTAAACTTTGTCACGAAAATAAAACTGTCAGTAAGAAGGAAAATATTCAAACTTGACAATATTCGAGAATTTTGCTTGAGGACAAGCACAAGCTTAAGTGTGGAGCTATTTCATAAATCGTAAAAGTAACATATTTTAACCGCATATTTAATATGCTTTTGGATGATTTAGCCCTTAATTTATGTAAAAAGGTGCTTTTAATCCTTTCTTTTCATGTATATACTCAGGAAAGCACCCGAGGATTAAAAAAACACAAAACGGGCTTAAAATGGAGTAATTGGGCCTTAGCAGGAAATCAACACGGCCTGGCACAAAGCCTGCATGACCGTGTCTAGACGATCACCTAGAGCACGGCCCAACTCACGATTTACACGGCCGCGCATCACCTCATTACCACACACAGGCGTGTCAAGCGATCTACATGGCCGTGTCCTAAACGACAGACTGAAGAACGTCCTGAATCTAGACTTACACGACTGTGCCTAAAACGACAGAATCAAGACACTACCAACCTCGAAATTACAGGCAAGTGCTATGGCCGTGCCCTCGCCATGAATAAGCAATTTCACTCGAAATTGGATGCTTGAAGCTAAAGAAACATACTCCTAAGTCTACTCAAACACCCTAATAGTAATTCTACTTGAAAAAGGTACTTAGGAGCCAAGTATAGCATCCCAAAGCCTATATAAACAACCCAAGGTAGACATTAAAAGGGGGGGCTTTTGCAGAGGCTTTTGCCGAAGCTTTCATCTTTTAGGGAATCACTTGAAGATAGCCAGTTGATCCATCTCAAGAAGCTGAAACTCTATTCAAGACGGAGGATCTCTCCTTCAATTCCTTTAGGGAGTTTTAGGGGTTTCTTATGTTTTGTTTTATCTTTTCTCTTGAGATGTATTCTTATTTAGTTATGAACTAAACCCTTCAGATACCTGAAAGGGGATGAAACCTATGACGGATTTTGTTATTTGATTTCTAAATTATATGATAAGTACTTGGTTTATTCTTAATTATGTTACTAATTTAATCTGATGTGCTTAGGTGGAGGAGGAATAGACCCTACCTAAGAGTAGCTCTAGCATAATTAAGCGGAGTTGATCGGGCGACTAGAGATAGGGCTACGTGATTTTTTCGGATTAGGGTGAAACCTAATATGGGAATCCATTGATCTATTTACTACTTCCTTAGGGGGTTATTATAAGAGAACGGGAGTTCCACTAATTAACCTAAGGTTAGACGTTATTCGCCTCAAGAGAGGGTTTAGTATAGGTTAGGGAGTCTCATGGATCAAGCTAAGTAAAGAACTCATATGGTTTGGGGAATAAATAATAAGAGAAGTCATAGGTGGATTCTACCTGAGGGTATCGTCTTCATCAACTGAGTTTTCCTAAAGTCTTTCTCCCATTGATTCTTTTGTCTTTGCATTTAGTTTAAGTATTTCATTAGTTTAATAAACCAATCACTTCATATTTCAGGCTAGATAATAGAAAGAAAGTGAGTAGTAGTAGTTTTAGGTTCCCTTGGGTTAGATAAGATATTCTTGCCTAAACTATACTACTGTTCGATAGGTGCACTTGCCTCTATCATTGTCATAGATAGTCTACAGGTTTGATCATTCTTTTTATAAATATTAAAACGTGATTGTTTGTCACGTTCAAATACCGTAACCTTTGCATCGACAAGAACAGAACGAAACTTGTTGAAAGCAAAGACTACAACTAACAATTATTTCTTGGTGGTATTATAATTGAGTTGAGCCTCTATAAGTGTTTTGCTAGCATAATAGATGGCGTGAAATATTTTTCCCTTCTGTTGTCCTAGTCGCACCCATGGCAAAGTTGCTTGCATCGTACATAACTTCAAAAGGTTGAGGCCAATCGGGTGTAACGACAATGGGTGCATGTACTAGCTTTTTTTTTTTGAACTGAATAAAGGGATCCAAACATGCATCTTCAAAAAAGAATTTTCAGTTATGTTCCAGCAATGAGCACAAGGTAATTTTTGAAAACTCTCTAATAAACCTTTGGTAAAACCCCCCATGTCCTAGAAAACTGCAAATACCCCTCACATTTTGTGGTAGAGGTAATTTCTTAGTGATTTACTCCTTAGCTTTGTCTACTTGAATTCCTTGAGTAGAGATGCGGTGTCCTAACACAATACCTTCAGTTGCCATGAAATGACATTTTTCCCAATTTAGAACAAGATGTGTGTCCTTACATCGCTTTAGTACTTTATCCAAATTGCCAGCGCAATGATCAAAATCACTCCCATAGATTGAGAAATCATCCATAAATACCTCTAAAGAGTCTTCGATCATATTTGAGAATATTGCCATCATGCACCTTTGAAATGTGGCTGGAGCATTGCAGAGACTAAAAGACATACGGCGAAAAGCAAAATTACCAAAGTGGTAGGTGAAAGTTGTTTTCTCCTGATCCTCCGGTGCAATAGCAATTTGATTGTACCCAGAATAGCCATATAAAAAAGCAATAATAGGCCTTTCCAGCAAGCTGATCCAGCATTTGGTTAATGAAAGGAAGCGGGAAGCAATCCTTCTTTGTGGTCGTATTCAATTTATGATAATCCATACAAACTTGCCATCCCGTGGGAATACGTGTAGGAATTAATTTTTCCTTCTTGTTGCAAACTACAATGATGCCACTCTTTTTAGGTATGCATTGCTATTAAAAATCAAGTAAATAATTCTAGCATCAAACCATTTAATGATTTCCTTCTTGACAACTTCCTTCATCTTCTCGTTTAATCTTCTCTACTACTCAATCGATTGTTTGCCTTCATCTTCCAACTTGATCTTATGCATGCAGAAAGAAGGAATAATACCTTGAATATTAGCAAAACTCCAAGCAATTGCTTATTTATGTTGCTTGAGAATATGGACCAATTTCTCTTCTTAAGTTAGATCAAGAGTTACGAAGACAATAACTAAGAGAGTATTGTGATCACTTAGAAAGACATATTTAAGATGAGGTGTTAGTGGTTTCAATTCTAGAGTAGGGGCATCATAAATAGATGGTTTGAAAATTGGGGTTATTGTAACACCCCTAACCCGTAACCGTCACCGAATTAGGGTTAGAGGTGTTATCGAACAGATCAAAAACATTTACAGAAATTTAAAGAATCCACCATCAATCACAATCATAATGTCCCTTAAATGAGTCATCGAGACTCTTAACATACTTATAAACCGAGTTAGGATTAAAATAAAACACATACAAAAGTTCTCAAAAACATAAAAAAACTTTAATAAAATACTGGAGATACACGCCCATGAGAGCAAATAGTCTGCCCTCCACGGTTGCTAGACACACCCATGTGTCCTCCCCGTCATCGAACCTGACTTCTGACCACGGCAACCAAGCACGCCCATTTACCCTGACCATGGTCGATCCTGCCAAAATCAACACGACTATCTAGCACTCCCGTGTGCTAAGGCCGTGTACTACTAGGCCATATATTGACTTTCTCACACGGCTTCTAGGCACGCCCGTGTGCCATGGCCGTGTGCTCTTAAGCTAGCTACTGACTTTACCCTACAGTCACTAGACGTGCCCGTGTTCCATGGCCGTGTGACATTATAGGTCATTTGCAAGACCAGAATACCACCCACTTGGGTCATACCTACAAGCAACATTTACCATTCCATTTCATGTATATATGACAACCAAAAACATGCCAAAATAACCATTCAAATCATAGATTCAATACCAATTTCAACTATGACAAATTTCAAGACTAAAACTCATCCCATCAAAAGCATAATTCATTCATTTGCTTACTCAAAACTTAACCATTTCCAAGTGCTTCAACCATACTAAGATATAAATCATATATCACAAGCATTTAAGTAAATTATCAACTCATAACTAGCCAAACCACATGGCTATGTTCATATAACAAACTTATATAAAAAACTAGCCTATACATGTCATATCTAACTATATACATTTCAGAGTGCACCAAAAGAGTTTAGTAGTGTGATGACGATCCTTGATCGTCTCGAGCCTTCAGTAACTTAGACGACCTATAAAACTGAGAAAACATACACAGAGTAAGCTTTCCAAAAGCTTAGTAAGTCACTATACAACCAAACATGGCATAGAATGCATATTAGGCAAGTAGATATATTGGCACATTCCAAACACTTATCATATTATCACAAATGTGCTTTGGTTCATATACTTGTGACCACATTTGCCATATTCACAATTCAATAATAATATGCATACATAGCTATTTCATAATCATTCTTGCATCTCATTCACCTTCTCATACTCAGTCATACTTTTCTTAAAATCAAAGTCATATAGTTACTTACCTTTTATACACACTTAATGTACATTCAACGTACCTGAAACGAACATTTGTTCACTTATTTGATCATAGCTCGTATTTATAATTTGAATTACAGACTTGCCCATTGAACCTTTAAGAATCTACTATGATACTCAGAAAGCTCGAAATAATCGTACAATGCTATGTCCCAGACGAGGTCTTACATGCACCCACATATTGATGCCATTGTCCCAGACAGGGTCTTACACGAATCAATATGATGTCGATGTCCCCAACATGGTCTTACACGTAAAGCTCATATCGATGCCAGCGTCCCAGACGTGGTCTTACACGTAAAGCTCATATCGATGCCAACATCCCAGACGTGGTCTTAAACGAAATCTCAAATCAGCGCCAACGTCCCTGACGTGGTCTTACATGATAAAATAGAACAGATACCTATGTCATGACATAGCTAATCCTACCTATTCCTAGGTTCGTACGAGAATTCTCGGACATTGTCACTATATCGAACTTATCTCAAAATTCATATGCATAAACTCTCATAAGCATTCATTATCAATACAACCACAATTTCATACAAGTATGTTTATTTGCATAGTGACTTACCTCAGATTCGGTTTAACTGAATGAAAACGACTACTCTGTTACTTTCTCTTTCCCGCGTTCTAAGTCTGTTTTCCTCGGCTCTTGATCTAAACATATTCAGAATTAACCATTTTTTTCCCTAATTCATTCAATTCAATGCAAGGACACACATTTAGGGCTATTTGCAAATTAACCCTCATACTTACACAATTTATCAATTTAGTCCATTTTTCTCAAAACATCAAATATAAAAAATTTGTTCACACACATGCATAGCAGAATCTCCCTAGGGACCATACAAGTCTATACTTTCCATCAAATTTGCAATTTAGTCCATCAAATACTATTTTCTCAATTTAGCCCTAATTAGCTAAATTTATCAAAAATTCAAGAACAAAACATATTCATCTAGCTCAAATCTTTCATTTAACACCATAAATCATCACAAAGCTCAACATATCATCAATGGCATATCTCACAAACATCATTAATACACAAAATTGAAACATGGGTTTTGTAGCTCTCAAAGCAACAATTGCAAAAACGTAAAATTATCAAAAACGGATCACAAACTAACCTTGAATCAAACCAAAATCATGGCCGAATGCTTAAGCTTTGTTCTTTCTTTTTCTTTGTGTTTTTCAGTGGAAAAATGGATGAACTATAGTCCATTTTCATGCTTTAATAAATTAACTATCATATTATTAATCAATTTACAAATTTGTCCTTATAATATAAAATTATCAAACATAAACTCCAAGGTTATTATGGGCTAATGCTGTCCACTATCATAGATAATAGGCAAATTGCCATATAAGGCCTCCAACCTTACAAAGCCACAACACATTGGTACTTAACAAATAGCATACAACTTTCACATTTAATGCAAATCAATCCTTTGTTCAAAATAAACACAAAAACAGAGAAATTCACTTACAGAAATTTACCACATTCTTAGTCACATACCAAAAACATAGAAAATAATATTAAAATATTATTCAGACTCAGATTCCTAGTCCCAAAACCACTGTTTCGACTAGGGTATACATCGGATTGTTACAATTCTCCCCCTTTAGGGATTTTCGTCCCCGAAAATCTTACCATTAAATAGAGTCAGATATTGTTATCTCATTGAGTCCTCAAGCTCCCACGTAGCTTCTTCTATTCCATGTCATTCCACAGTACTTTTACTAACGAAATTTTCTTGTTTCTCAACTCTTTCACTTCACGAGCTAGGATATGGATCGATTTCTTTTTGCATGTCATATCAGATCAGATTTCAATTTTAGATGGGGCAATCACATGTGATAGATCGGATCGATATCTACGGAGCATTGAAACATGAAATACATTGTCTATCTTTTCTAACTCAGACGGTAGCTTTAATCTATATGCAACAGGCTTGACACGTTTAATGATCTCATACGGTCCGATGAATCTCAGACTCAATTTGCCTTTACGTCCGAATCGAAGCACTTTCTTCCACGGTGACACTTTTAGAAATACTCTGTCGCCGATCTCAAATTCTATATCTTTTCATTTCAAGTCCGCATAAGACTTCTGACGATCAAATGCTGCTTTCAAACAATCTCGGATCAATTTCACTTTTTATTCTGAATCCTTTATCAAATCAACCCCATGTAGCTTATTTTCACTGAGCTCGGTCCAATACAGAGGTGTACGACATTTACGTCTGTACAAAGCTTCATAAGGTACCATTTTGATGCTTGATTGAAAACTATTATTATACACAAATTCGATTAATGGCAGATACTGTTCCCACGAAGCAATAAACTCAAGTATACAGCATCGTAACATATCTTCGAGAATCTGATTAATCTACTCTAATTGACCATCCGTTTGAGGATGAAAAGTTGTATCGAAATGCAATTTCATGCCTAAAGCTTCTTGCAACTTCTTCCAAAATCGCAATGTGAATCTCGAATCTCTATCTGACACAATGGATAGTGGCACCCCGTGAAAACTCGGCTAATCTCTCAAGTGAATAATCAGGTCTTACAGGAATAAAATGGGTAGTTTTCGTTAATCTATCAACCACGACCCATATCACATATTTCTTTCTCAGAGTTAAAGGCAAACCAGAAACAAAATCCATTGTCACTCTATCCCACTTCCATTCAGGAATCAGAATCGGTTGTAACAAACCTGATGGAACTTGATGTTCAGCATTCACTTGCTAACAAACTAAACATTTTGACACAAAATTAGATACGTCTCATTTCATACCAGACCACCAATAATGTTTCTTCAAATCACGATACATTTTAGTACTTCCCGGATGAACAGATAAACGATTGTTATGAGCTTCACTCAAAATCAACTAAATCAACTCTGGATTTCTCGAAACATATATACGATCTCGAAATCTCAAGAAATCTTTCATAGTTCGGAATTCAGATTCAGAATTCAATTCACACTGAGCTCGTTTCGATAACAATTCATTATCAACTTTCTGAGCATCAATATTTGTTGTACAAACAACGGTTTCGCTTTTAATTTAGCTATCACAAAGCTGTCATCAGTCAAATCTAACTGGGCATTCAAAGCTCTCAATGCAAATGATGAGTTTCTACTCAAAGCATCAGCAATAATGTTTGCTTTACCCGGATGATAATCTATCACAAGCTCGTAATCTTTCAACAACTCGAGCCATCTTTTCTGACGCAAGTTCAAATCTTTCTGAGTCATCAGATATTTCAAACTTAAATGATCTGGAAAAACATGACATTTTTCACCATATAGATAATGACTCAAGATCTTAAGTGCAAACACAATCGCAACTAATTCAAGGTCGTGAGTCGAATAATTCTTTTCATGAGACTTCAACTGTCTCTAGGCATAAGCTACAACTTTGTCTTCCTGCATCAAAACACATCCCAGACCATTTAACGAAGCATCACTGTAAATCACAAATTCTTTGCCCGATTCTGGTTGTACTAAAATTGGAGCTTCTGTTAACAGAGCTTTCAACTGATCAAAACTTTTATGACATTTATCCGACCATTCAAATCTAACATCTTTCTAAAGTAATATAGTCATCAGAGTAGCTATCAATGAAAATCTTTTCACAAATCGACGATAATAACCAGCTAAAACTATAAAACTACGGACTTCAGACATGTTCTTCAGAGGTTTCCAATCCAGAATAGTAGAAATCATGCTCGAATCAACACGAATCGCAGAAGCTGACACAATATGTCCCAGAAAACTAACCTCATGCAACCAAAATTCACATTTGTTGAATTTCTCATACAATTGCTTTTATCTCAAAGTTTCCAACACAATTCTCAAATGTTCAGCATGCTTACTTTCATCATGTGAATAAATCAATATGTCATCTATGAATACTAAAACAAATTGATCTAGGTACGGTCTGAAAATTCTGTTCATCAGATCCATAAAAAATAGCAGGACCATTGGTTAATCCAAATGGCCTAACTAAAAACTCATGATCCCGTACCTCGTTCTGAAAGAAGTTTTAGGTATATCTGAATCTTTCACTCTCAACTGATAGTATCCTGATCTCAGGTCAATCTTTGAAAATACAATAGCTCCTTTTAACTGATAAAATAAATCATCAATTCTGGGCAACGTATATTTATTCTTTATGGTCACCTTATTCAACTATCGATAATCGATACACATTCTCATCGTACCATCTTACCTTTTCACAAACAGAACAGGAGCACCCTAAGGCTAGAAACTTGGTCTAGCAAACCCTTTATCAATCAACTCTTGCAACTGAGACTTTAAGTCTTTCAATTCTGTTGGTGCCATCCTATACAGAGCTATCGAAATAGCTGCTATACCAGGCAGCAATTCAATACCAAATTCAACTTCCCGAATCGGAGGTAAACCCAGTAACTCCTTAGGAAACATATAAGAAAACTCGCAGACAATAGGTACTGACTCAATTTTCCTTTCAGACATTTTCAAATCAATTACATAAGCAAAATATGCCTCATATCCCTTTTTCACATAACTCTGAGCTTTCAATATCGATATCACAACAGGAAATCCATTCAAATCACTAGACTCAACCCGTACAATTTCGTTATTGGGACACCTCAGATCTATAATCTTTCTTTTACAATTCACAACAGCATCATGCAAAGACAACCACTCCATACCCAGAATAATATCAAACTCATCTAATGGCAGAAGCATCAGATCAACAGGGAAACAGATATCTCTAAACATTAATGGACAATTCTTGCAAACTTTATCAACCAAAACACTTTTACCCAAGGTGTTCGATACCTTTATAGCAAACTCAGAAGATTTTACAGGCAAGGTCTTACTGCATACTAAATTCATGCATATATATGAATACGTAGAACCAGAATCTATCAATGCAATCATAAAAGTATCATAAACTGTAAAAGTACCCATTATAACATCAGGTGATGAAGCTTCCTCACGAACTCGGATAGCATATGCTCTGGCAGGCGCTCTAGCTTCAGATCTTGCAATAGTGTCTCTTATAGATCTTTGACTACCATTGAAACATCCCAAACCCGGCCCACAAGCCTTGACCAGATATGGCATGCTTCTAAAAAAAATCCATTCAAATTCTTGTTTGAAACTTTGCTAAAAACTTGTGTATATATATATATTTTTGAAAACTCTTGATTTGGGTTGGGTTCAAAAATTAAATACCTTGTTGATTTGGTGTCAAAACATTTGATAAATAAACTTAAGAAAATTTAACTTTTAAACTTTAAATTCGATAATAATTATATCATACTATGTAGCTTAAAAGCATGCATAAACGATTCAATACTTTGGCCTTATTACATCAAATTAAAACCCGAATAATTCAAAACTTAAACATAAATAAAAATAAATCAATCCTTGAGCTTTACATGGCCACCCTTGAGCACTTGCCGACCCGGTCCATTACTGATCATCACCTGAAAAATAGTCCCACAAGGGGTGAGTCAAGCAGACTCAATGTGTACAACCAACACCAAACTCAAATAAATTCAAGCATATCAAATCATACATAATCATATAGCATTAAATAGAATGATGCAATCCCAGACCCAAGCCTAGTTATCCATCCGCTAAACGTCACCCGTACCAACCATCACACCGTGGGGACTACTAAGTCAATCCTCCATCCGTTACACACCATCGAAGGCAATCGCTGCAGTCGACGTGCTCATCGCCCTTATAAAATTCGTGGTATAGCCACCAGATACATACTTTGTGTCATGAGACACCATATTCAGATATCGTAGTCTTAGGTCACCACATTCAGATATCGTGGTCTTAGGTCACCTTCACTTCCCTTTACATATCACCTATATGCCCCATGTCATACAAATATGCATTAACTATATCATATTCCTTATTCACATTCTTATAATTTCATGTATATGGCATAGCAAAACTTATCATACTCATAGTAGGAGTAGGAAAACATGCCTGAGTACTTAGTACCATTACATGGTACCTTAACCATAATCTTACACTTTTATATTAGCACATATAATAAATTAAAGCCATAAATCTATCGAGATTTAGTGTGGGATACACACCTGATATACTTATTGAATTTACTGAAATCCCGAAAACTCGTTCTATTGCTTTAGATCTTTAATTCCTATATTTGGCCAACCCTAACATGTTAGTAAAAAGCCATTCGGCTATAAATCCAAAACCTAGTAGGATTGTTGTAATCAAATTCTTACTTTGGTGTCGATTGGATTAAAAATCAAATCCCGAAACTTTGAAATCCTTCTACCTTGTATTCGGCCAACATTAGATCACCTAAAGGATTAGTTTCACTTTCTAAACAAATAAGGAATAGACATCAAATATGGCCTTGGCCGATTGTACTTATGCACCTACCTTACGATTTTCAAATCCCGAAAAGTATCCCTTGCCTTAGGCGTCTGTCGAAATTCCCATGGTTATATGTTAGATCAATTTCTAACATTTAAACACATTAAGAATGGCCTATGGTCGAATATCATCTTACCTTGAATCTTAAAAATCCCGAAAGATCTTTTCTTGAAGTCGACAACACCTTTGCTTGAATTCCACAGGGATTCGGCTAGATGATAATAGGGAGATTCGGCTCCTACTCCTAATAGGAATAGGATATTCGGCTATTTTAAGGAATACAAGAGGAAGGGTATGATTCTTTTGAGGGGTTTCGGCTATCACTCTTATTGACAGGGCATTCGGCTTTCAAAGAAATAGAGAGAGATTTGAGGTTGAATGAAAGAAAAGAATGGGAGGTGTGAGTGGGAAGAAATTCAGCACAAAGAAATTAAAAAAAAGATATCAAAGATGATTACTCCCCCCTTATAAAGAATTCAGCTACTATATCCTTGCTATTATCAAACTCTTTGATAATCTCCTCTATTATCTCCTTAACAAATAAATTAATCCAACATTAATCCCTTATCAAACTCCTATATTATCTCTTATCACCTATTTAAACCAAAATAAATAAAATAAATCCTTATTTATCTCTTCTTCATCTTGCACAAAATAATTAAATCAACAATTATCCTACTTGAAAAATAAAACAACAATTATCTATTATCTACCAACTTAAAATAAAATAATCATCAATTATCCTACCTTAGCCAAATTAATAGGAGAATTAAGCTCAATCCTCCTTCAATTGAAAGTCCAATTGCCGTCCAATTTCTTCTCACCCTTCTTCCTTGACGCCAAAGCAAAAATAAAAACACTCCCATGTGCTTCCCACGTTACTCGAACCTGAGACCTGCTGGCCCTTTGACACAAGCTGTAGGTAACGTCCCAAGCCACTTTGCTGCTGGCTCCTTTTGTGTCATAAACTCCCCACACTTCCTTTTAAGACCTCCTTCCCTAGCTCTCCCTTGTCTTAACGCCAAAAGCAAAATAAAAACACGCCTTCCTGCTGCCAACAAGATTCGAACATGAGACCTGCTCCTTGCTCCATAGATAACGGCCCAAGCCACTTTGCCAAGGCATTTTTTTGTGACATGACTCACGCAGAATTTCTTTTAAAACCTCTTTCGCCAGGCGCCTTCTTGACGCAAAAATAAATGCTCCTTCCTGCTTCCTTTGCAACTTGAACCAAGGCCCTTATCCCCACTGCACATGGCATCCATTGCCACTTTACCACATGATTTCTTGTGGCATTAATTCCCTAAAAATTCCTTTAAAGCCTCCTTAGCCCAGTTCCCCTTTTTGATGCAAAAATAAAAGTCTCTAATGCTTCCCACGATACTCGAACCTCTTCCCTTCCTCCCAGCCTATGACGTCATGCACCAAGGCCCTAAGTGGCGCCTTGTAGTCACTTTACCAAGCCCACTTTCATTTCCATAAACTCCTAAGATTTTCTTTAAGGCCTTATTCGCCTAGTTTCTCATTTTAGACTTAAAATCCAACATTTTCCCAAAGCTTTCCCCTTCATCCTTGGGTTTTAAAAACTCCTAAAACATACTCAACCACAGTTAAAGCCTACTAACACTTGAGTTATGCTCCAAACACATAACCTCTAATTTAGGATATTACAACCATTAGCATTTCTTACATTCGTAGAAGGTCTACCTCTCATAGGTGCATTATCAGGTCTCAAATTCTGAATAATCTGCGGCTCGATAGATTGAGGACAATCATGGATGAAATGATCAAGAGATCCACATCTAAAGCAAGCTCTGTCGCTTAATCTACAGCTTCTCGGATGCCTTTTTCCACAATGTTTACATTCAGGTCTCTCAGTCCAGACATTACCAACACTGGCCACTAAAGTTGCTGGAGTTTTGGAATTTATTTGTGATCTAGCTCGATTTCTATTTGAATGTCCCATATTGTCTCTTGAACGACTTTGGTCATCTCTGAATCTCTTCGAAGCAGACTGAAATGACTTGCTTGGATATCTCTTTCTCATATCTTGAGCTTCAGATTCAGCTTTTCTTTTATCTTTCCCAAGAGCTTCAACTTTACATGCTCGATCGACGAGTACAACAAGCTCCTTTATTTCTAAGATCCTGACTAATAAATGAATATCTTCATTAAGACCATCTTCAAATCTTTTGTACATTATAGCTTCGGATGATACACAGTCTCGAGCATACTGATTTAATCGCACAAACTCTTGTTCATACTCAGAAATAGTCATTCGGCCATGTTTAAGTTCTAAAAATTCATTTCATTTCTGATCGATGAATCTTTCGTTGGATCGGAACTCAATCTGAATGAAGGCCCATGTAACTCGCTCTTTCGAAACAATGGAAATCAAATTTTTTCACCATTGATAAGCTACATCTCGAAGTAATGATACTACACATTTTATGCACTCTTCCGGAGTCAAAGACATTTCGTCAAATACTTGGATAGTATTTTCAATCCAAAACTCGACCTTTTCAGCATCATCATCATTAGTAGCCCTAAATTCTTCATCTCCATACTTACAAATCTTGTCAACTGGAGGCTTATTACACGGATTTAGATTTGCAGTCTGAGGTATATCAGATGTCTGAGGGGATTAATCGGGGGTGGGGGTTGCGACACAGTCAGATTTTTCCTTACGAATTGAGTGAACCATTCACTCATCATCTGGAAGAAAGCTTGTTTAGCTTCTCCCTCTTGCCCATTCGTAGCCAGTCTCAGATCAGAGGGCACTGCCCTTGCGCGGGAGTAGGCTCATTACTTTCTACGTCATCAGCTATGGATCTTTTGGGATCCATTACTATACAAAAATCACATTTTATACATCAGGATTCATCACACTATCACAATTCAGATATATGGCATGTATAGCTAGACTCTGACATGCTATGTTAATCTGAGATTCGAATAAGCCATAGCTTTGATACCAACAAAATGTAACACCCCTAACCTGTAACCGTCGCTGAATTAGGGTTAAAGGCCTTATCAGAAAGATTGAAAACCTTTACAGAAATTCAAACAATCCATCATCAATCACAATCATAATGTCCATTAAATGAGTCATCAAGACTCTAAGCATACTTATAAATCGAGTCAGGACTAAAATAAAACACATACAAGAGTTCTCAGAAACTTAAAAAAAATTTTATAAAATATAGGAGATACACGCCCGTCGGAGCAAACCGTGTGCCTTTTATGGTTGCTAGACACTCCCGTGTGTCCTCTCCATGGTCGAACCTGACTTTTCACCACACCCACCAAGCACGCCTGTGTACCCTGACCGTGGTTGATCTTGCCAAAATCAACACGGCTATCCAGCACCCTTGTGTGCTAAGGCCTTGTACTACTAGGCCATATAATGACTTTCTTACACGGCTTCTAGGCACACCCGTGTGCCATGGCCATGTGCTCTTAATCTAGCTATTGAATTTGCACCACGGTCATTCGGCGTGCCTGTGTGCCATGGCCGTGTGACATTATAGGTCATTTGCAAGACCAAAATACCACCCACTTAGGTTATACCTGCAAGCAACATTTACCATTCTATTTCATGCATATATGAAAATAAAAATCATACCAAAATAACCATTCAAATCATGCATTCAATACCAATTTCAACCATGACAAATTTCAAGACTAAAACTTATCCCATCAAAAGCATAATTCGTTCATTTTCTTACTCAAAACTTGACCATTTCCAAGTGCTTCAACCATACTAAGATATACATCATATATCACAAACATTTAAGCAAATTATCAACTCATAACTAGCCAAACCACATGGCTATGTTCATATGACAAACTTATATAAAAAACTAGCCTATACATGCCATATCTAACTATATACATTTTCAGAGTGTACCAAAAGAGTTTAGTAGTGTGATGATGATCCTTGACGGTCCCGAGCCTTCAGTAGCTTAGACGACCTGTAAAATACAGAAAACACATACAGAGTAAGCTTTCTAAAAGCTTAATAAGTCACTATGCAATCAAACTTAGCATAGAATGCATATTATGCAAGTAGATATATTGGCACATCCCAAACACTTAGCATACTATCACAATTGTGCTTCGGTTCATATACTTATGAACACATTTGCCATATTCACAATTCAATAATAATATGCATACATAGCTCTTTCATAATCATTCTTGCATCTCATTCACCTTCTCATACTCAATCATACTTTTCTTCAAATCAAAGTCATATAGTTACTTTCCTTTTATACACAATTAATGTACATTCAACGTACCTGAAACGAACATTCGTTCACTTATTTGATCATAGCTTGATTTACAATTCATATCACAGACTTGCCCGTTGAACCTTTAGGAATCTAGTAAGATACTCAAAAAGCTTGAAATAATTGTACAATTCCAATGTCCTAGACGAGGTCTTACATGCACCCAGATATCGATGCAACTGCCCCAAACAGAGTCTTACATGAATCAACACGATGCCGATGTCCCAGACATGGTCTTACACGTAAAGCTCATATTGATGCCAACGTCCCAGATGTGGTCTTACACATAAAGCTCATATCAATGCCAACGTCCCAGACATGGTCTTACACAAATTCTCAAATCAACGCCAATGTCCCTGACGTGGTCTTACATGATAAAACAGAACAGATACCTATGTCATGATAGAGCTAATCCTATCTATTGCTACGTTTGTATGGGACTTCTCGGATATTGTCACTATATCGAACATATCTTAGAATTCATATGCATAACCTCTCAGAAGAATTCATTATCAACATTAGTCATATGGCAACCACAATCTCATACAAGTACATTTATTTGCATAGTGACTTACCTTAGATTCGGTTTAACTGAATGAAAATGGCTACTCTGTTACTTTCGTTTTCCCGCGTTCTAAGTCTGTTTTCCTCGGTTCTTTATCTAAACATATTCAGAATTAACCCTTTTATTCACTAATTCTTTCAATTCATTCCAAGGACACACATTTAAGGCTATTTGCAAATTAACCCTCATACTTGCACAATTTATCAATTTAATCTATTTTTCTCAAAACATCAAATATACAAAATTTGTTCACACACATGCATATCCGAATCCCCCTAGGGACCATACAAGTCTATATTTTCCATCAAATTTGCAATTTAGTCTATCAAATTACTATTTTCTCAATTTAGCCCTAATTAGCTAAATTCATCAAAAATTCAAGAACAAAACATATTCATCTAGCTCAAATCTTTCATTTAACACCATAAATATCACGAAACTCAACATATCATCACTAGCATATCTCACAAACATCATTAATACACAAAATTGAAACACAGGTTTTGTAGCTCTCAAAGCAACGATTGCAAAAACGTAGAAATTATCAAAAACGAATCACAAACTAACCTTGAATCAAACCAAAACCATGGTCAAATGCTTAAGCTTTGTTCTTTCTTTTTCTTTGTGTTTTTTGGTGGACAAATGGATGAACTAAATTCCATTTTCATGCTTTTATAAATTAACTATCATATTATTAATCAATTTACATGTTTGTCCTTATAATATAAAATTATCAAACATAAACTCCAAGGTTATTGTGGACTACTGCCGTCCACTATCATAGATAATAGGCAAATTGCCATATAAGGCCTCTAACCTTGCAAAGCCACAACACAGTGGTACTTAACAAATAGCATACAACTTTTACATTTAATGTAAATCAGTCATTTGTTCACAAACAGACAAATTCGCTTATGAAAATTTATCAGATGGTTAGTCACATATCACACAGAAAATAATATTAAAATATTATTCAGACTCGGATTTGTGGTCTCGAAACCACTGTTTCGACTAGGGTATAAACCAGACTGTTACAATTCTCCCCCTTTAGGGATTTTTGTCCCCGAAAATCTTACCGTTAAACAGAGTCGGATATTGTTGTCTCATTGAGTCCTCAAGCTCCCACGTAGCTTCTTCTATTCCGTGTCGATTCCGCAATACTTTTACTAATGAAAATTTCTTGTTTCTCAACTCTTTCACTTCACGAGCTAAGATATCAATCAGTTCCTCTTCGTATGTCATATCATATCGGATTTCAATTTCAGATGGGGCAATCACATTTGACGGATCGGATCGATATCTACAGAACATTGAAACATGAAATACATTGTGTATCTTTTCTAACTCAGACGGCAACTTTAATCTATATGCAACAGGCCCAACACGTTCAATGATCTCATACGGTCCGATGAATCTCGAACTTAATTTTCCTTTACATCCGAATTGAAGAACTTTCTTCCACAGTGACACTTTTAGAAATACTCTGTCGCTGATCTCAAATTCTATATCTTTTCATTTCAAGTCCGCATAAGACTTCTGACGATCAAATGCTGCTTTCAAACAATCTCGAATCAATTTCACTTTTTGTTCTGAATCCTTTATCAAATCAACCCCATATAGCTTATTTTCACTGAGCTCGGTCCAACACAGAGGTGTATGACATTTACGTCCATACAAAGCTTCATAAGGTACCATTTTGATGCTTGATTGAAAACTATTATTATACGCAAATTCGATTAATGGCAGATACTATTCCCATGAACTAATAAACTCAAGTATACAGTATCGTAACATATCTTCAAGAATCTAAATAATCCGCTCAGATTAACCATCCGTTTGTGGATGAAAAGCTGTACCGAAATGTAATTTCATGCCTAAAGCTTCTTGCAACTTCTTCAAGAATCGCGATGTGAATCTCGGATCTCTATCTGACACAATGGATAGTGGCACCCCGTGCAACCTCACAATCTCAGAAATGTAAAGCTGGGCTAATCTCTCAAGTGAATAATCAGGTCTTACCGGAATAAAATGGGCAATTCTCATTAATCTATCAACCACGACCCATATCGCATTTTTCTTTCTCAGAGTTAAAGGCAAACCAGAAAGAAAATCCATTGTCACTCTATCCCACTTCCATTCAGGAATCAAAAGCTATTGTAACAAACCTGATAGAACTTGATGTTCAGCTTTCACTTGCTGACAAACTAAACATTTTGACACAAAATCAGATATTTCTCGTTTCATACCAAACCACCAATAGTGTTACTTCAAATCACTATACATTTTAGTACTTCCTGGATGAACAGATAAATGACTGTTATGAGCTTCACTCAAAATCAACTGAATCAACTCTAGCTCAGAACACAAATACGATATCAAAATCTCAAGCAATCATTAACAATTCGAAATTCAGATTCAGAATTCAATTCACACTGATCTCGTTTCGATAACAATCCATTATCAACTTTCTGAGCATCACATAGTTGTTGTACAAACAACGGTTTCGCTTTGAATTTAGCTATCAAAAAACTGTCATCAGTCAAATCTAACTAGGCATTTAAAGCTCTCAAGGCAAATGATGATTTTCTATTCAAAGCATCAGCAACAACGTTTGCTTTACCCAGATGATAATCTATCACAAGCTCATAATATTTCAACGACTCGAGCCATCTTCTCTGACACATGTTCAAATCTTTCTGAGTTATCAGATATTTCAAACTTTTATGACTTGAAAACACATGACATTTTTCACCGTATAGATAATGACGCCAGATCTTAAGTGGAAACACAATCGCAGCTAATTCAAGGTCGTGAGTCAGATAATTCTTTTCATGATACTTCAACTGTCTCGAGGCATAAGCTACAACTTTGCCTTCCTGCATCAAAACACATTCCAGACCATTTAACGAAGCATCACTGTAAATCACAAATTTTTTGCCCGATTCTGGTTGTACTAACACTGGAGCTTCTGTTAACAGAGTTTTAACCTGATCGAAACTTTTCTGACATTTATCCGACCATTCAAATCAAACATCTTTCTGAAGTAATCTAGTCAACGAACTAGCTATCACTGAAAATGCTTTCACAAATCGACAATAATAACCAGCTAAACCCAGAAAACTACGGACTTCAGACATGTTCTTCAGAGGTTCCAATCAAGAATAGCAGAAATCTTACTCGAATCAACACGAATCCCAGAAGCTGACACAATATGTCCCAGAAAACTAACCTCATACAACAAAATTCACATTTGTTGAATTTCGCATACAATTGCTTTTCTCTCAGAGTTTGCAACACATTTCTCAAATGATCAGCATGCTTGCTTTCATCATGTGAATAAATCAATATGTCATCTATGAATACTACCAACAAATTGATCTAGGTACTGTCTAAAAATTATGTTCATCAGATCCATAAAAACAACAGGAGCATTGGTTAATCCAAATGGCATGACTAATAACTCATAATGCCCATACCTCCTTCTGAAAGAAGTTTTAGGTATATCTGAATCTTTCACTCTCAACTGATAGTATCCTGATCTCAGGTCAATCTTTGAAAATATAGTAGTTCCTTTTTATTGATCAAATAAATCATCAATTCTGGGCAACGGATATTTATTCTTTATGGTCACCTTATTCAACTATAGATAATCGATACACATTCTCATCGTACCATCTTTCTTTTTCACAAACAGAACAGGAGCACCCTAAGGCGAGAAACTCGATCTAGCATACACTTTATCTGTCAACTATTGCAACTAAGACTTTAGCTCTTTCAATTCCGTTGGTGCCACCCTATACAGAGCTATCGAATGTAGTACCAGGCAATAAGTCAATACCAAATTCAACTTCCCAAATCGGAGGTAAACCCGGTAACTCTTCAAGAAACACATCAAAAAACTTGTAGACAATAGGTACTGACTCAATTTTCCTTTCAGGCATTTTTGAATCAATTACATAAGCAAAATATGCCTCATATCCCTTTTTCACATAACTTTGAGCTTTCAATACCGATATCACAGCAAATAATCCATTCAAATCATTAGACTCAACCCGTACAATTTTGGTATTCGGACACCTCTGATCTATAATTTTTCTTTTATAATTCACAACAGCGTCATGCAAAGACAACCAGTCCTTACCCAGAATAATATCAAACTCATCAAATGGCAAAAGCATCAGATCAGCAGGGAAACATATATCTCTAAACATTAACGAACAATTCTTGCATACTTTATCAACCAAAACACTTTTACCTAAGGGGTTCGATACTTTTATAGCAAACTCAGTATATTTTATAGGCAAGGTCTTACTGTATACTAAATTCATGCATATATATGAATGCATAGAACCAGGATCTATCAATGCAATCACAAAAGTATCATAAAGTGTAAAAGTACCCATTATAACATCAGGTGATGAAGCTTCCTCACAAGCTCGGATACCATACGCTCTGGCAGGCGCTCTAGCTTCAGATCTTGCAATAGTGTCTCTCATAGTTCTTTGACTACCACTGACATTTCTCACATTCTTAGAAGGTCTACCTCTCATAGGTGTATTATCAGGTCTCAGATTGTGAACAATCTGTGGATCGACGGATTGAGGAAACCATAGATGAAATGATCAAGCGATTCACATCTAAAGCAAGCTCTGTCGTTTAATCTACATCTTACCGAATGTTCCACAATGTTTACATTCAGGTCTCTCAGTCCGAACATTACCAACACTGGCCACTAAAGTTGCTGGAGCTTTGGAATTTATTTTCGATCTAGCTCGATTTCTATTTGAATGTCCCACATTGTCTCTTGAACTACTTTGGTCATCTCTGAATCTCTTCGAAGCAGACTGAAATGACTTGCTTGGATATCTCTTTCTCATATCTCGAGCTTCAGACTCAGGTTTTCTTTTATCTTTCCTGAGAGCTTAAGCTTTACATGCTCGATCGACGAGTACAACAAATACCTTTATTTCTAAGATCCCGACTAATAAACGAATATCTTTATTAAGACCATCTTCAAATCTTTTGCACATTATAGCATCAGATGATATACACTCTCGAGCATACTAACTTAATCGCACAAACTCTCATTCATACTCAGAAATAGTCATTTGGCCCTATTTAAGTTCAAGAAATTCCTTTTATTTCTGATCAATAAATCTTTCACTGATATATTTCTTTCGGAACTCAATCTGAAATAAGTCCCATGTAACTCGCTCTTTCGGAACAATGGAAATCTTAGTTTTCCACCATTGATAAGTTGCATCTCGGACTAATGATACTACACATTTTATGAACTCTTCCGGAGTCAAAGACATTTTGTCAAATACTCGGATAGAATTTTCAATCCAGAACTCGGGCTTTTCAACATCATCATCATTAGTAGCCCTAAATTATTTAGCTCCATACTTACGAATCTTGTCAACTGGAGGCTTATTCCACAGATTCAGATTTGTAGTCAGAGGTATATCAGATTCCTGAGGGGGATTAATGAGGGGCGGGGGTTGCGACACAGTCGGGTTATTCCTTACTAATTGAGTGAACCATTCACTTATCGTCTGGAAGAAAGCTTGTTTAGATTCTCCCTCTTGACCGTTCGTAGTTAGTCTCGGATCAGAGAGCAATGTCCCTTGCGCGGGAGTAGGCGCATTACTTTCTATGTCGTCAGCTACGGCTCTTTCAGGATCTATTACTATACAAAAATCACATTTTATACATCAGGATTCATCACATTATCACAATTCAGATATATGGCATGTATAGCTAGACTCTAACACGCTACATTAATCCGATAATCGACTAAACCATACGTTTGATACCAACCAAATGTAACACCCCTAACCCGTAACCGTCATCGAATTAGGCTTAAAGGCATTATTAGATAGATCGAAAACATTTAAAGAAATTCAAACAATCCATCATCAATCACAATCATAATGTCCCTAAAATGAGTCATCTAGACTCTAAGCATACTTATAAACCGAGTTAGGACTAAAATAAAGCACATACAAAAGTTCTCAAAAACTTAAAAAAATTATAAAATACAAGAGATACACGCCTGTCGGAGCAAACCACGTGCCCTTCATAGTTGCTAAACACACCCGTGTGTCCTCCCCGTGGTCGAACCTGACTTCTCACCACGGCCACTAAGCACGCCCGTGTACCCTGACCATGGTCGATCCTGCCAAAATCAACACGACAATCCAGCACCCCCGTGTGGTAAGGCCATGTACTACTAGGCCATATACTGACTTTCTCACACGGCTTCTAGGCACGCCCGTGTGCCATGGTAGTGTGCTCTTAAGCTAGCTATTGACTTTATCCCACGGTCACTCGACGCACCCGTGTGTCATGGTCGTGTGACATTATAGGTCATTTACAAGACCAAAATACCACCCACTTGGGTCATACCTACAAGCAACATTTACCATTCCATTTCATGCATATATGAACCCCAAAAACATACCAAAATAACCATTCAAATCATGCATTCAATACCAATTTCAACTATGACAAATTTCAAGACTAAAACTCATCCCATCAAAAGAATAATTCATTCATTTGCTTACTCAAAACTTAACCATTACCAAGTGCTTCAACCATACTAAGATATACATCATATATCACAAATATTTAAGCAAATTATCAACTCATAACTAGCCAAACCACATGGCTATGTTCATATAACAAACTTATATAAAAAATAAGCCCATACATGCCATATCTAACTATATACATTTTCAGAGTGTACCAAAAGAGTTTAGTAGTGTGATGACAATCCTTGAAGGTCTCAAGCCTTCAGTAGCTTAGACGACCTATAAAAAGAGAAAACACACATGGAGTAAGCTTTCCAAAATCTTAGTAAGTCAATATACAATCAAACCTAGCATAGAATGCATATTGTGCAAGTAGATATATTGGCACATCCCAAGCACTTAGCATACTATCACAAATGTGCTTTGGTTCATATACTTGTGACCACATTTTCCATATTCACAATTCAAAAATAATATGCATACATAGCTTTTTCATAATCATTCTTGCATTTCATTCACCTTCTCATACTCAATCATACTTTTCTTCAAATCAAAGTCATATAGTTACTTTCCTTTTATACTCACTTAATGTACATTCAACGCACCTGAAACGAACATTCGTTCACTTATTTGATCATAGCTCGGATTTGCAATTCGTATCACAGACTTGCCCATTGAACCTTTAGGAATCTACTAAGATACTCAAAAAGCTCAAAATAATCATACCATGCCAACGTCCCAGACGAGGTCTTGCATGCACCCAGATATCGATGCCACTGTCCCAAATATGGTCTTACATGAATCAATACGATGCCGATGTCCCAAACATGGTCTTACACGTAAAGCTTATATCGATGCCAACGTCCCAGATGTGGTCTTACACGCAAAGCTCATATTGATGCTAACGTCCCAGACATAGTCTTACACGAAATCTCAAATCAATGCCAACGTCCCTGACATGGTCTTATATGATAAAACAGAACAAATACCTATGTCATGACATAGCTAATCCTATCTATTCCTAGGTTCGTACGAGACTTCTCGAACATTGTCACTATATCAAACTTATCTCAGAATTCATATGCATAAATTCTCATAAGCATTCATTATCAATGCAACCACAATTTTATACAAGTACGTTTATTTGCATAGTGACTTACCTCAGATTCGGTTTAACTGAATGAAAACGGCTACTCTGTTACTTTCTCTTTCCCACATTCTAAGTTTGTTTTCCTCGGCTCTTGATCTAAACATATTCAGAATTAACCCTTTTATTCACTAATTCATTCAATTCAATCCAAGGACACACATTTAGGGCTATCTACAAATTAACCATCATACTTGCACAATTTTTCAATTTAGTCCATTTTTCACAAAACATCAAATATACAAAATTTGTTCACACACATGCATAGCCGAATGTCCCTAGGGACCATGCAAGTCTATTCTTTCCATCATATTTACAATTTAGTCCATCAAATTACTATTTTCTCAATTTAGCCCTAAATAGCTAAATTCATAAAAAATTCAAGAACAAAACATATTCATCTAGCTCAAATATTTCATTTAACAACATAAATCATCACAAAGATCAACATATCATCAATGGCATATCTCACAAACATCATTAATACACAAAATTGAAACATGGGTTTTGTAGCTCTCAAAGCAACGATTGCAAAAAATGTAGAAATTATCAAAAACGGATCACAAACTAACCTTGAATCAAACCAAAACCATGGCCGAATGCTTATGCTTTGTTCTTTCTTTTTCTTTGTGTTTTTCAATGGAAAAATGGATGAACTAAAGTCCATTTTCATGCTTTAATAAATTACCTATCATATCATTAATCAATTTACAAGTTTGTCCTTATAATATAAAATTATCAAACATAAACTCCAAGGTTATTATGGACTAATGTAGTCCACTATCATAGATAATAGGCAAATTGCCATATAAGGCCTCCAACCTTACAAAGCCAAAACACTTTGGTACTTAACAAATAGCGTACAATTTTCACATTTAATGCAAATCAATCATTTGTTCAAAATAAACACACGGACAGACAAATTTGCTTACGAAATTTTACCACATGCTTAGTCGCATATCAACGACATAGAAAATAATATTAAAATATTATTCAGACCCAGATTCGTGGTCTTGAAACCACTGTTTTGATTAGGGTATAAACCAGATGTTACAATTGTTCTTTTGGCTAGGTTTAAGGATTCAATCTGCCATCCATGCTTGAGTTCAAGATTATTAGCTTCAACCATGTTGTCTGATAAATGATAATATGAACATATTTAAATCCCGCATTTAGCATGCTTTTGGATGATTTATCCCTTTAATTATGGAAATAGGTGCTCTTAATCCTTTGTTTTCATGTTTTATACTTAGAAGAGCACTGAAGGATGAAAAAAATGAGAAATAGGCCGAAAATAGAGTAAATGGGCCGAATTACGAAATCAACACGGCCTGGGCCCAAGACCACATGGTCATGCCTCATTAATAATCCCGAACATGGCCTAGCCTCAACTTACACGGGCGTGTCCCATGGTCATGTCCCTGACGTGTCCTGTTTGAATTCTATTCGAAATAGGGTACTTAGAGGCAAAGAAAGCTAATCAAAAGCCTATATAAACACCCTAGAGGCCAACCTTCAAGAGGGCGTTCAGCTAGGCCAAAGAGCCAAGCCAGAGGGGCTGAATTGTGGCTTGAAGAAAGCCTGTTGATTCATATCAAAAAGCCAGGATCATGCTCAAGACTAGGATCTCCCCTTCAATTCCTTTAGGGGGTTTTATGGTTTTCTTTATGTTTTGTTTTATATTTTATTTTGAGATGTATTCTTTTATGATTCTGAACTAAACTCCTCAAATACCTGAGGGAGATGAAACCTAAGACGGATCTTGTTATTGTTTTTTAGACTATATGATAAATACTTGATTTGTTCTTCACTATGTGTTCTTAATTTTTGTTTTAATATTTCAGGGTATTGATTCAAGTATTGATGTGCTTAGGAGTGGAGAAAAAGTCCTTGTTTAAGAGAAGATCTAGCATAGTTAAGCAGAGTTGATCGCAACCCTAGAAATAGGATAACGAAAATCTACCGGATTAGGGTCAAACCTAATATAGGAGTCCATATATCGAGTTAATGCAATTATAAAGGTTTTAATTAGAAAGATATTTCAATTAATCAACCTAGGGTTAGACGTTAGTAGCCTCGAAAGAGGTATTAATATAAATTAGGGAATCCTACGGATCAAGTCAATTGAAAAAATCATCTGGTTCAGAGTTAAATAACAAGTGAAATCTACGTGGATTCTTCCTCGGGCATTGTCTCAATCAATTGGTTTTTCCCTCAAGTATTTCCCCAATTCCATCTCTGTGTCTTAGCATCTTTAGCTTAGTAGTTAGTTAATTTTAGGTTAAACAACAATTCCTTTAATTCTTGGGTTAAATAATAAAAAGAAAGTTAGTATTAGTACTTTTGGTTCCTTTGGGTTCGACAATCCGGTCTTGCCACTAAACTATACTACTGTTCAATAGGTGCGCTTGCCTCGAGTCATTGTCACAGTTAGTTTTTAGGCTAGATCATTCATATTATAAATTTTTAAGACTCTGACACATGATAAAGTTTGTGGCGTTGTTGCCGGGGAACTGAAATATTAAGAAAGTTCAATTTTTATTACTTTAGCCATATTTTATATTATTTTTTGCAATTAAATTTTATTTTTACTTCTCTA
This sequence comes from Gossypium rotundifolium, assembly GCA_025506655.1. NCBI lineage: Eukaryota > Viridiplantae > Streptophyta > Magnoliopsida > Malvales > Malvaceae > Gossypium > Gossypium rotundifolium. The sequence goes on along the minus strand of CP106724.1, from coordinate 110,368,010 downwards.
ATTTTATTTTTCTTTTTCTTTTCCTGGTAGGTACCTCTAGTTTATGACTAGAAGGAACCCAAACGGACCCTTGATTTATGACAGTGATATTAAATGTACGGTTTGCAGAAATCGTTGAGTACAAGAAGAGCAAGAGAACAAAATTAATACTACCGAAGAGATGGCTGAGAATAATTCGTTACCTCCAGAGGTGGCCGAAAATCATGCTTCTAGAACTATGTATGATTATGCTAAACCTAATTTAACAAGAACTGAGTCAAGTATTGTTAGACTTGCTATAGCTGCTAATAATTTTGAACTGAAACCTAACACTATACAAATCATACAACAATTTATTCAGTTTGATGGTTTGCAGGATGAGGACCCAAATAATCACTTGGCAAATTTTCTAGAATTTTACGATACGTTTAAAATTAATGGCATTTCTGATGATGCCATCCTTATTCAGTTATTTCCCTTCTATTTGAGGAATAAAGCTAAACGGTGGCTGAATTCTCTTCCAGGACGATCAATCACTACATGGGAACAAATGACTAAAATTTTTTTACTAAAATATTTTTCGCCGGCCAAAACAACCAAATTAAGGAATGATATCTCTTCTTTTGCATAGATGGATTTAGAAACACTATACGATGCATGGGAGAGATAGAAAGATCTAATGAGAAGGTTCCCACACCATGGATTACCCTTGTGGCTACTGTGTCTAAACCTTTTACAATTAGGGTTATTTGTAATTTAAATAAACCTTGGGATGAGTCTAGGACACAAAGAACTCATTGGCAAAGTGGGTACCGTGCGTCACTTAAGAGTTGGAGGAAAGAAGGGCACAGTTCGAATGGATAGGGAGCATTTCGCTTTTATTTTCTTTTATGCGATCTTTGGGCTTTAGTAAGAAGGTTTATAATTAAATGTTGTGGTTAATTGACATGAAAGTCTAATGGGAGAAGTGCCTAGGGACGTGGAAGGAGGGTTGGTGCGTGAGGTCTTTGGTTCGAATCAAAGGAGCAAGACCATGTTTTTTTTTTTTTGAGGGTGGCGTGAAAAGGAGAATTGGCTCGCATGGTTCCTTGCTTTTGCATTCGGGTGGAAGGAAGTTGAGGGGCACATGGCTTCTTTGGTTTTTTTTATTATTTATTTGATGAGATAATAAGGGATAATAAGGATTAAATTAGATTTTAATTAGATTATTATTTAATTAATCTAAAAAGGTGGCAAAGAGAAAAAGTGGGCACAGGTTCAATTCAAATTCTTTTTGAATTAATTCAAGCTAGTGGCCAAGAGGGATTTAAGGAAATTGATTGAAATTTGAACTCTTCATGGGAAGAGTGGACGGCAAGCATGGGGGGTTTTAGTGTTCTATTTGTTGAGGGGATTAAGGAATTAAAAGGATGATAAAATTATATTTATCTTGGATAAATCAAGGCTAGGAATTATCACAAATTAAGAGAGTGTTTGCTGAAAATTGGAGACCTTGGGGGGCTGTCCATATCTGTTTTGTACAGCAAAGATGTGCCAAAACTTCAACCAAAATTCTTCCGTTTCATTGCCAAAATCTCCATTGTTTCATAGCCAAAACCATTCAAAATTCCAGCTTCTCTTCTTTTTTTTTACAAGCCGAATATACTCCCTCTTTAAGAGAAAATTTCCAGCAAACTCCTTCTCTTCTTCCTCTCTTCTTGTGCCACCTAAATCTCCCTTAAACCATAGCCAAAATTGTTCAAAAAATTTCCAGCATTGTTGTTTACTCTTAGCCGAATTCCCCTTAAGGAAAAAGGGTGCTGTTTTGGTTCTTTCCTCTTCTAAAAGGTAGCCGAACCCCTCTCACAACATTAAGAAGTGCTGCCAATTTTCTATAAGTGAGGGAAGCTTTCGGGATTTATTTTCCAAGGTGAGTTGGTAAGCACATTCGACCAAGGGCTTTTCAATTAAAAAGTCTATGATTAAATGTCAAACTAATGTATGCCATGGATTTAGGGACTAAGTTACGCTTGGGATTTGATTGGAAATCAAATCCATTCAAGGACAAAAATCTAATGTTGTAGATCGGATCTTCGGGATCTAGGAATTCCGGTAGAAACAGGTGTGTAAACTCCTTACACACTTTATTATTAAACTTGTGAATTTATTGTCTTGTGTATAAATTTTGGTAGTGATCTATGATATGCTTGTGGGCTTAAACATGGATTTCGGGTAAGTCCCCTAAATTTATGACTTTTGATATATGATTTGCATGCCATCACATGATGATTAAATGCTATGATATGATTTAGGAAAATTTTTACTAAAGCATGTGATGGTGGGATTGATGAGAGGAGGGGGATGAAATATGGACTGTCAGTGGTTTTGACCACAAGATGGGTTGGCCCCATCGATTATTTGTGACCTATGGTCATCGCTGGTTTTGACCACAACGATTGAATATTTGCGACTAAGTCCCGGTGGTTTGGTACCACCAAATGGTTTTGACCACACTTGATATTTTGTGACCTATGGTCATCAGTGGTTTTGACCACACGATGGGTTGGCCCCATCATTTAAATTGTGACTTTAAGTCATCGATGGTTTTGACCACACGGGGTAGAAAAGGAGTATGGATGGCTAGTTGGGTTGCATGTGCATGTTTAATTGATAAATTGTGTATGAGTTGTATTTTCGGGTAGGGGATTTACACATCGAGTCTTGGTGACTCACCCTTCCTTAACATTTTGAGATGAGTAGATCGCGGAGATGGAGCCGGAAAGGACTCGAGGCGGCCATGCTAAATGTTGGAATTTAATTTTGTTTTCGTTAAGTTTAATTATTTTATTTCCTAAGTATTTTATTTTGGGATTGTAATAAGGCCGCTATTTATTTTGTGGATGTTATTTTTTTTATTTTGCTTATGTCATGTTACAAATTAAATTTTCAAATGATAAGTAAACCGATTAAAAACAATTTTTCAAAACTTAATAAACTTTTACGGGTTTTAAAAATAAACTAAGTCAACTACAACTTGATGGTTTTTAAAATGATACATGATCAATGTTTTCAAAAGGGTTTATAAAGCCCAACTGTATTTATAAAAGGCCCAATCGAGTTTTCAAACCCGTTTTAAATACCTTAGCCAAATTTAATCAATTTTCACCCAACTTTCAAATTGGCCCAAAATATTTTACCCAAGGACATACCGATCCTGGTCAGACTCATGGGCGGGTTTGGGGTGTTACAAATTGGTATCGAGCTTGCTCAAAACTCTACTGTGGGGGCCCAAGGCCCAAAATGTTTGGTTTTTGGATAGTAGGCCTTATTATAATGTTTGAGAAATTGTTTTGGCTTGATCAAGATGGCACCGAGTCTCTCAGCACCTATCCGCCTGTAAGTACCTCTATCAATTTTGTGAATTCTTTGGATGAGGGTAGAAGGGTAAAATGGGAACGTAGACTACTAGAGTAGAAAGCTGTTGAACCCAGGGCTAGCATACCCCAACAAAAATTTCATAAAATTTAATAATTACCTAAACAAACCCTGTGAGTTGTCACTGAGCAAAGGATGTGGCAATCGTTATACGCATGTCTAGGATTGGATTCGGTGAGGGCCTGGTATTTAAGCAGTCCTCGTGACTCACCTCCTACTCACTTGAATCCTACCTGGTGCGTAGTAACGGTTCATCCTAGCTGAGACGACACACTCACAGGCTAAATTCGATAACTAAAACCCGAAAGGGACTAGCCGTTTTGTTTTGGGAAATAATTAAAATTTTAGTTTTTTTTAAAAAAAGACCAAAATACCCTCAAGATGAAAAATGACCAAAATACCCCTAGTTTGTAAAATACCTCCATATGGAAAAATTTTCAAATAGAAATTTTCAAAACATCCTTCTTTGTGAATTCACTTAGAACCTAAATTTTGGAAATTATTTTGTGAAGATACCCGACTATGTAGAATTACTAAAATACCCTTGGGGTAGAAATTACAAAACGCATCTTGAATTATGAAATTTCCAAAATACCCACGGTTTTAATCAAAAATTTCATCACATAAAAAGTGCCCAAAAATTTTAAAATTCAAAAACGTCATGATTTTGTAAAATTACAAAATTGCCCCTAACCTACTAAATTACCAGAATACCCCCTAACTTTCAAAATTTTGCAATATCCCTATTTTGGAAAGTGCAATTAGCAAAAAGAGCCTCAAAGTTTTACAATCTTTGAAATATCCCTGATTCATCAAATTTTACAAATTCACCCCGATTTGTGAAAATTACCAAAATGCCTCTGAGCTTCAAAATCGACAAAACAACCCCGAATTTCAAAATTTTTCAAAATACCCGGGAAATTAAGAGTTTTGAAATAATTTTTGACAAAATCATCCGAGAACCTGTATTTTTGAAAAATTACGAAAATACCCTCGAGGACAAATTACTTAAAAATACCCCGGGTAGTGGAAGAACAATCACCATGAAATCAACAACTCTCTTTGAATGAATGAATGAAAGACTGTGTGTTTGGTTGATTACGAAAGAACCACTTCTAAAACTCCTATCATAAAATTTCTTCGGATAACCAAGCTGAAACTAAGGTCTTGATACATAAAAATTCTTAAGCAGATAAAGCGATCGTTAGAATGAGTTCAAGAGGTCGTGGGCGTCCGCCTCGTGGCCGTGGTAGAGGTAGGATGACCTGTCGAGAACGCGAGGTCGGTCATGGGTCCGGAAATGAGATGCAGATCTACCGACACCTAAAGGCGAAGTTTCAAGACCATACGGGTGGTAATGACGTAGTATCTCGGTGCGGTGTTCGGTGTTGGAACGAGTAATGAGGTCAAGGCGCAGGAACCCGTGAATCTGTGGTCTGAACGACTCCTGCTAACGAGCGTAAGTATTCGGAGGAGTTTCGAGTGGCACCTAGTGCGATGGAATATTGGTTAGAGTCCACGAAAGGATTATGGGTGACTTGGATTTCACCCGAGGAGAAGTTCAAAGGCATCATCTCCGCTTCGGATGAGTCCTATCGGTGGTGGCTCACCGTAAGGGATGGAACAGTGGTAGAAAACCTTACTTGGGAATTTTTCACGGAAGCCTACCAAAAGAAGTATATTGAAACCGGCTATGTAGACGCTCAGAGAAAGGCTTTCTTGAACTGGTTCAAGGAAACAAGTCGATGTGAGTAATATGAGGCCGAGTTCCTTCGATTAAGTAGATATGCTCGTGGTATTGTGGGTACCGAGCATGAGCACTGTCGAGTTTGAGGATGGCCCGAGAGATGAGTGAGAATGATGATAGCTCCACAACAGAACGAGAGTTCATTTGTCCTTGTGGAGAAGTCTAAAGTTCTTGAGGAGTAAGGCAGTCCGTTAGATGGAACCGGGATAGAAATTGGAATAAGAGGAGCTCGGAACCATCAGAGTTCCCTGGTAATCAGCAAAAGAGGTCAAAGTTTGGTGGGTCGGATCAAACTGCTAGGCCTGCTGCTGCTGCTAATCCTCAATGGCCGCCACGGTGTGATAAGTGTGGCAAGTTTCACAAGGGGGAGTGTTGGAATGGTAATCGTGGATGCTTTGAATGTGGGTCTATGGAGCATCGAGTTAGAGATCATCTAAGAAGGCAGCTAGGCTGAGAACGAAAGGTCAGGACCATGCACCGAACAGAAGGGATAACCAACAACCACAGAGGGGTCGAGGTGCAGCTAGGGGTAATGGAAATGGTAACGGGCGTGGCCGAGGTACTGAAGGTGCAGAGGCGAGGCAACCAAAGTTGGTTTATGCAATTGGCCGTCGCGAGGAGGAAGATGTGCCAGACGTGACAACGGGTACGTTCCTTAATTCTGGAATACCCCTAATTGCTTTAATTATTGTAGAGTTTTCTTGTTTTACTAGGGAAGTGCTTGAAACCTTGGTTGTGAACTTAGAGATTGTGTTTAGGAAGCATGATAATTATTTAAGATCAGAGTGCACAGTAGTAGCATAGTGCGGTGAGTAAAGATGTACGGTTATTCGTTAGTAAGTAATTTCGAGGACGAAATTATTTTTAAGGGGGGTAGAATTGTAACACCCTGAATTAGGGGTTATTTGTAATTTAAATAAATTCCATGTGGGCTTCAAGAAATAAATATGATTTTATTTGGCATGATTTTAGGACCTAAAAATAACTCGAGCTAAGCGACCCGATATTAAAAATTTATTTTCTAAGTATGTAAAAGGAAGAGCTAGGTTAGTTAGGGCTTTAATGAAATTTTAGGCGAGTTAAGACACAAGAATGTCTTTGGTGGAGTGGCATGGAGGCTGCTTGGGGCTTTGGGAAGGTGACGCCCCAAGGTGCTAAGGGGGCTTGGGTTCGAATCAATGTGGCAGCAAGGTGTTTTAATTTTTGGGTTTGGCATTAAAATGGAAGAAGGCCTTAAAAGGAGTTGGGATGAGTCTAGGACACAAAGAACTCATTGGCAAAGTGGGTTCCGTGCGTCACTTAAGAGTTGGAGGGAAAGAAGGGCGCAGGTTCGAATGGATAGGGGAGCATTTCGCGTTTTATTTTCTTTTATGCGATGCTGGGCTTTAGTAAGAAGGTTTATAATTAAATGTTGTGGTTAATTGACATGAAAGTCTAATGGGAGAAGTGCCTAGGGACGTGGAAGGAGGGCTGGTGCGTGAGGTCTTTGGTTCGAATCAAAGGAGCAGCACCATGTTTTTCTTTTTTTTGAGGGCTGGCGTGAAAAGGAGAATTGGCCTGCACATGGTTCCTTGCTTTTGCATTCGGCTGGAAGGAAGTTGAGGGGCACATGGCTTCTTTGGTTTTTTATTAGTATTTATTTGATGAGATAATAAGGGATAATAAGGATTAAATTAGATTTTAATTAGATTATTATTTAATTAATCTAAAAAGGTGGCAAAGAGAAAAAAGTGAGCACGAGTTCAATTCAAATTCTTTTGAATTAATTCAAGCTAGTGGCCAAGAGGGATTTAAGGAAATTGATTGAAATTTGAACTCTTCATGGGAAGAGTGGACGGCAAGCATGGGGGGTTTAGTGTTCTATTTGTTGAGGGGATTAAGGAATTAAAAGGATGATAAAATTATATTTATCTTGGATAAATCAAGGCTAGGAATTATCACAAATTAAGAGAGTGTTTGCTGAAAATTGGAGACCTTGGGGGGCTGTCCATATCTGTTTTGTACAGCAAAGATGTGCCAAAACTTCAACCAAAATTCTTCTTTTCTACTGCTGCCAAAATCTCCATTGTTTCATAGCCAAAACCATTCAAAATTCCAGCTTCTCTTCTTTTTTTTTTACAAGCCGAATATACTCCCTCTTTAAGAGAAAATTTCCAACAAACTCCTTCTCTTCTTCCTCTCTTCTTGTGCCACCTAAATCTCCCTTAAACCATAGCCAAAATTGTTCAAAAATTTCCAGCATTGTTGTTTACTCTTAGCAATTCCCTTAAGGAAAAAGGGTCTTTGTTTTGGTTCTTTCCTCTTCTAAAAGGTAGCAGAACCCTCTCACAACATTAAGAGGTGCTGCCAATTTTCTATAAGTGAGGGAAGCTTTCGGGATTTATTTTCCAAGGTGAGTTGGTAAGCACATTCGACCAAGGGCTTTTCAATTAAAAAGTCTATGATTAAATGCCGAAACTAACGTATGCCATGGATTTAGGGATTAAGTTACGCTTCGAGATTTGATTGGAAATCAAATCCATTCAAAGGACAAAAATCTAGTGTTGTAGATCGGATCTTCGGGATCTAGGAATTCCGGTAGAAACAGGTGTGTAAACTCCTTACACACTTTATTATTAAACTTGTGAATTTATTGTCTTGTGTATAAATTTTGGTAGTGATCTATGATATGCTTGTGGGCTTAAACATGGATTTCGGGTAAGTCCCCTAAATTTATGACTTTTGATATATGATTTGCATGCCATCACATGATGATTAAATGCTATGATATGATTTAGGAAAATTTTACTAAAGCATGTGATGGTGGGATTGATGAGAGGAAGGGATGAAATATGGACTGTCGTCAGTGGTTTTGACCACAAGATGGGTTGGCCCCATCAGATTATTTGTGACCTATGGTCATCAGTGGTTTTGACCACAACGATTGAATATTTGCGACTAAGTCCCAGTGGTTTGGTACCACCAGTGGTTTTGACCACACTTGATATTTTGTGACCTATGGTCATCGGTGGTTTTGACCACACGATGGGTTGGCCCCATCATTTAAATTGTGACTTTAAGTCATCGATGGTTTTGACCACACGGGGTAGAAAAGGAGTATGGATGGCTAGTTGGGTTGCATGTGCATGTTTAATTGATAAATTGTGTATGAGTTGTATTTTTCGGGTGGGGATTTACACCGACTTCAATGAGACAACATGATTGATTTAGTAGCCAATCAGTATTTATAAAAAGGTGGAACCCCGTTTTAAATAACAAAACTCAACTTTCCGAGGTGGCCTATGAGTTTATAGAGGAGATGTCATTGAACAACTACCCGAGGTGGCAAGTTTTAGATGGACAAGGCCAACAAGGAAAAGCAATCGAGTTTTCAACCTCGACCAGATCACCATGCTATCAAATCGGTAGAGATGTTAAATAATATGATTGATGGTTTCTGTGGTTCCTCGTAGGTACACCCAGTAATGCAATGTGACTCAAATCTAGGAGGCATGGCGAATCCTGAGTACCCACTCTACAATCCTAACATGGAAAGCAAACAGATAAATTATATAGGTAATAATTTCAGATCTCAAAATAACCCTTATAGTAATACTTAAAGTCCAGGTTGGAGGAACCACCCCAATTTCTCATAGGGCGATCAAGGAAACCAGAGACAAAATCTTACTCCAAACTTCCAACAACAGTGCTACCTACAGGAAAAGAAGCTGAATCTTGAGGAGATGCTGACAAAATTCATAGCAGTGTTAGAAACTTGTTTCTAAAACACCGAAAGAACACTTAAAAATCAACAAGCATCAATTAAAGGAATTGAGAACTAGTTAGGGAAACTCGCTAAGTTGATCTCCGAACGAGCACAATATAGCTCACCAAGTAACAATAAGACGAACCCAAAGGAGCAACTTCAAGCCATAATAGCTCAAAATAGTAAAGGGTTAGTGGAATCTGAATCTGAGCCAAGGAAAGAACCTGTGGTAAGTGAAGCTAAGGTTGAGGTAAGCTAAGAAAATCCAAAATCGGTAATTAAAGAATACCAACCTCGTATACCATATCCTGATGCGATCAATCAAGACTATTCAAATGAACAGTTTGGTAAGTTTTTTAAACTTTTAAAGAAATTACATATTATCTTACCATTTCTTGAAGCTCTTTCGCAAATGCCAGATCCAACGAAAATTTTTAAAAGAGTTTTTGACAAACAAACGGAAGTTAGACGAAACGTCGCATGTGGAGCTAAACGCAGTGTGCCCAGCAATTCTACAAAATAAACTACCACGTGAGCTCACACTTCGTGTTCTATTAGAAGAAACCGACCCTCGAATAACCGCTTCAGAACTTAATACAAACGGTGTGACTCCTTTTATGACACCTAAGGTCATTCCATACAGAGCGGTCGAGGAAACACATTCTAATTTTGGCACTTTTAAGGTAAATATTACCCGACTCAAACCATATGTTGATAGAATTGATAGTAAGAAAAAAAGGCTTGGACTCGTGAACCACCATGGCCAAATGAATAATAGGTAAGTCTAGCTCAATACTTTAAACGAGCACTTCTCGGGAGGCAACCCGAGCACTAACCCCATTAATTTTTATACTTTTGAATTTTAGCATCTAACTAAGAACTAACAAGACTTTTAGGCGCAGGTTTTCATACCCACACGGCCTTGCACAAGACCATGGCCGTTGCCGTGTGGCCACCACAGGAAGGTACAAGGGCGTCGGCAACCACCAGATCCATGATTTCTATTTAATCCCCTTCTTCTATTCACTTTCTTCCCTAAAGTTTTCTTCCCTTTTCCCCTTTCTCTTCGAACGCATATCCACTTTTCATTATTTGTTTTGATTCTTCTTTCTATATTTATTTATTTTCTTTATTATTTTCTTCTTATTCTTTATGCAATTTAGATTAAGCATAGGATACAATAAGATTAGACCGACTGCTTCAAGGATCCAATTTCAAACAGTTAGAGGCGCCCCTCCAGCTTATCTTTCACTCCAGTACCAAGTTTCCATACTTCCAACTCAAGGAATCCATCGAAAAATTCAGGAAGTTTCACTTCTCTCCCTGTCTTTTGATTTTCGTAATATATGATTACTATCTATCTTTGTACATTGAGGGCAATGTACATCTTAAGTGTGGGAGTGCAAATTATTTACAAAAAGTTCCTAACTTTTTGTATTATTCTCAAATCCCTTAATGATATCTTGTCTTAAGTAATTCTCTCATATCACTAAATAATATGAAATTCCTGTTGATTGATGATTTTTATTGATATGTTTTAGAGTAAGTCATAGTTAATAGTGCATTGATAATTTAAACTTTAAGATGCTGGAGAATCAAGCATGATGAGTCTATTTTCAAAAATTAGAAATTTTGTTAGGTTGTCTACCTGAATCTAATTATTGCCTTGAAATTAAAAATTTACAAGATTGTCATCAAAAACCCATAATTTTTGTGAGATTTTGAGCCTTTTAGAGCATACATTCTTTTCGTGCTCACTTTTTGTATTATAAGTGTGTCGACATTGATTTCTTATTCTAGAACTTGCTTCGATTATACATGTCGAGACCACATCATTGATTTGATATACTGAGATGATAAAGGCACCTAGGATTTAACCCACTTACTCTACTAAAAGCCTACCTTCACAAATAACCCCTAGTGAACCCCGTTGATCCTAACAACCTTTTTATTGACTCACCTACTAATATTAACCCAAAACCCATCTTGTATTTGTTATCAACATTCCTCTTAACTACTCTTCTATCAAGACTTAATATGATCAGTTGCCTAATTATTTTACTTTAGTAGTTGAATTCATCTTATATTATGTATTTACTTGATTTGTTCTTAAAAAAATTGAAGTATATTCATTATTAGTTCTGTGATTAAGAGAGCTTATACATTTAAATTCAACATCTTGAAGAAGAAGCTCGTATTATTAGTTTCAAGTTTTTAATTGATGTAATTATTCAGGATTAGTTCATTTTTCTAGTTAGGTAATTTGTCAATTCAATCTCGATTCTATCCCTCTAATTCAGCCTTTATCCATTCCTTTAACTTAAGCATCGTTACAACCCTTTAAAGACCTTTTGATTTGTGTATCATCTCATTTTATAGTGGTGGAGATTTGATTTTCATGCAAGCCTATGGTAATAACTTTTCATGTTTGACTGATGAGTGCTTTATTTTGAACCTTAAACACCTTGAGTGATTTGAGTGAATATTTAGTGAGGATGTCAACTCTTTTCAATTTTGAATTAAAGGTAATTTTCAGATAAAGGGAAAGACCTATGTTTTCGTGCCAAAAATTATGACTTTGATTGTTTCAATCTTCAGGACTCTTTTAGTTAAATTACCCATGTATAAATTGCCTATGAATTATGATGAAACATTATCGATGAATATTATGAATTGAGGAAGTTCGTTTTAATTGTGAGTTGAGAATTTTACTTGAGAACAAGCAAGAGCTTAAGTGTGGGGGTATTTGATAAACCATAATATGAACATATTTTTATCCCGTATTTAGCATACTTTTGGATGATTTACCCCTTTAATTATGGAAATAGGTGCTCCTAATCCTTTGTTTTCATGTTTTATACTGAGGAGAGCACCGGAGGATGAAAACAATGAGAAATGGGTCGAAAATAGAGTAAATGGGCCGAATTACAAAATTGACATGGCTTGGGCCCAAGACCACATGGCCGTGCCTTATTAACAGACCCAAACACTGCCTGGCCTCGACTTAAACAGGCGTGTGCCATGGGCATGTCCCTAACGTGACCTATTTCAATTCTATTCAGAACAGGGTACTTAGAGGCAAAGAAAGCCAATCCAAAAGCCTATATAAACACCCTAGAGGCCAACCTTCAAGAGGGCGTTTAGCTAGGCCAAAGGGCCAAGGTAGAGGGGCCGAATTGTGGGATTCACTTGAAGAAAGCCAGTTGATTCATCTCAAGAAGCTGGAATCGTACTCAAGATTGAGGATCTCTACTTCAATTTCTTCAGATGGTTTTAGGGTTTTCTTTATGTTTTGTTTTATATTTTCATCTGAGATGTATTCTTTTATGATTATGAACTAAACCCTCAAATACCTGAGGGGGATGAAACCTAAGACGGATCTTGTTATTGTTTTCTAAACTATATGATAAATACTTGATTTGTTCTAAATTATGTGCTCTTAATTCTTGTTTTAATATTTTTGGATATTGATTCAAGTATTGATGTGCTTAGGAGTGGAGCAAAAGTCCCTATTTAAGAGAAAATCTAGCATAGTTAAACAGAGTTGATCGCAACCCTAGAAATAAGATAACGAAAGTCTACCGGATTAGGGTCAAACCTAATATGGGAGTCCATAGATCGAGTTAATGCAATTATAGGGGTTTTAATTAGAAAGATATTTCAATTAATCAACCTAGGGTTAGACGTTAGTAGCCTCGAAAGAGGTATTTATATAAATTAGGGAATCCTACGGATCAAGTCAAGTGAATAAATCGTCTAGTTCAGAGTTAAATAACAAGTGAAATCTACATGGATTCTTCCTCAGGTATTGTCTCAATCAATTAGTTTTTCCCTCAAGTATTTGCCCTATACCTTCTCTGTGTATTAGCATCTTTATCTTAGTAGTTAGTTAATTTTAGGTTAAACAACAATTCCTTTAATTTTTAGGTTAAATAATAAAAAAGTTATTATTAGTACTTTTGGTTCCTTTGGGTTCGACAATCCAGTCTTGCCACTAAACTATACTACTGTTCAATAGGTGTGCATGCCTCGAGTCATTGTCACAGTTAGTTTTTAGGCTAGATCATTCATATTATAAATTTTTAAGACTCTGACACACGATAAAGTTTTTGGCGTTGTTGCCGAGGAACTGAAATATTAAGAAAGTTCAATTTTAATTACTTTAGCCATATTTTATATTATTTTTTGCAATTAAATTTTATTTTTACTTCTCTAATTTTATTTTTATATTTCTTTTCCTGGTAGGTACCTCTAGTTTATGACTAGAAGGAACCTGAAAGGACCCTTGATTTACGACAGTGATATCGAAGGTACGGTTCCCAGGAATCGTAGAGAAATGAGGCAAAGCTTAAACTATATACAAGAAGAGCAAGAGAATGAAATTAATACTACTGAACAGATGGCTGAAAATAATTTGTTTCCTCTAGATGTGGCCAAAAGTCATGCTTCTCAAACCATGTATGATTATGCTAAACCTAATTTAACAAGAACTGAGTCTAGTATTGTTAGACTTGCTATAGCTGCTAATATTTTTGAACTGAAACCTAACACTATACAAATGATACAACAATTTGTTCAGTTTGATGGTTTGTAGGACGAAGACCCAAATAATCACTTCGCAAATTTCCTAGAATTTGTGATACGTTTAAAATTAATGGCGCTTCAGATGATGCCATCCGTCTTCAGTTATTTCCCTTCTCTTTGAGGAATAAAGCTAAACAGTTGCTGAATTCTCTTCTAGGACGATCAATCATTACATGGGAACAAATGACCAAAATTTTTTTACTAAAATATTTTCTGCCGGCCAAAACTGCCAAATTAAGGAATGATATCTCTTCTTTTGCGCAGATGGATTTAGAAACACTATATGATGCATGGGTGAGATACAAAGATCTATTGAGAAGGTCCTCACACCATGGATTACCCTTATGGCTACAGGCCCAAACCTTTTACAATGATGTGAACCCTTCAATGAGACAACTAATTGATTTAGCAGCCGACGAAACTCTGAATAAAAAACTCCTGAGGCGGCCTATGAGTTTATAGAGGAGATGTCACTGAACAACTATCAGTGGCAAGTTACAAGGACAAGGCCAACAAAAACAGTGGAGTTTTCAACCTCGACCCAGTCACCATGCTATCAAATCAGGTAGAGATGTTAAATAAAATGGTTGATGGCTTATGTGGTTCCTCGCAGGTACAACCTGTAATGCAATGTGATTCAAATCTAGGAGGCATGGCGAATCCTGAGTACCCACCCCACAATCCTAACATGGAAAGCAAACAGATAAACTATACGGGTAACAATTTTAGATCTCAAAATAACCCTTATAGTAATACTTATAATCCAGGCTGGAGGAACCATCCCAATTTCTCATGGGGCGGTCAAGGAAATCAGAGACAACATCTTCCTCCAAACTTCCAACAATAGCCCTACCTCTAGGAAAAGAAGCTGAATCTTGAGGAGATGCTGACAAAATTCATAGCAGTGTTAGAAACTCATTTCCAAAACACCGAAAGAGCACTTAAAAATCAACAAGCATCGATTAAAGGAATCGAGAACCAGTCAGGGAAACTCGCTAAGCTGATCTCCAAACGAGCACAAGGTAGCTCGCCAAGTAACAATGAGACTAACCCAAATGAGCAACTTCAAGCCATAATAGCTCAAAATAGTGAAGGGTTAGTGGAATCTGAATCTGAGCCAAGGCAAGAACCTGTGGTAAGTGAAGGTAAGGTTGAGGTAAGCTATGAAAATTCAAAACCGGTAATTAAAGAATACCAACCTCGTATACCATATCCCGATGCGATGAAGAAAGATAATTCAAATGAACAGTTTGGTAAGTTTCATAAACTATTAAAGAAATTTCATATAAACTTACCTTTTCTTGAAGCTCTTTCACAGATGCCAGATCCAAAGGAAATTTTTAAAAGAGTTTTTGACAAACAAATGAAAGTTAGATGAAATGTCGCATATGGAGCTAAACGTAGTGTGCCCAGCAATTCTACAAAATAAACTACCACGTGAGCTCACACTTCATGTTCTATCAGAAGAAACCGACCCTCGAATAGCCAATTCAGAGCTTAATACAAATAGTGCGACTCCTTTTACGACACGTAAGGTCATTCCATACAGAACGGTCGAGGTAACACATTCTAATTTCGGCACTTTTGAGGTAAATATTACCCGACTCAAACCATATGTTGATAGAATTGATAGTAAGAAAAAAAGGCTTCGACTCCGTGAACTACGATGGCCAAATGAATAACAGGTAAGTCTAGCTCAAGACTTTAAATGAGCACTTCTCAGGAGGCAACCCGAGCACTAACCCCATTAATTTTTATATTTTTGAATTTTAGCATCTAACTAAGAACTAACAAGACTTTTAGACGCAGGTTTTCATGCCTACACGGCCTTGCACATGACCGTGGTTGTTGCCGTGTGGCCACCACAGGAAGGTACAAGGGCGTCGGCAACCACCAGATCCATGATTTCTATTTAATCCCCTTCTTCTGTTCACTTTCTTCCCTAAAGTCTTCTTCCCTTTTCCCATTTCTCTTCGAACGCACATCCACTTTTCATTATTTGTTTTGATTCTTCTTTCTATATGTATTTATTTTCTTTATTATTTTCTTCTTATTCTTCATGCCATTTAGATTAAGCGTAGGATACAATAAGATTAGACCGGCTGCTTCAAGGATCCAATTTCAAACAGTTAAAGGGGCCCCCTCAAACTTATCTTTCACCTCAATATCAAGTTTCCACACTTCCAACTCAAGGAATCCATCGAAAAATTCATGAAGTTTCACTTCTCTCCCTGTCTTTTGATTTTCTTAATATATGATTACTATCTATCTTTGTACATTGATGGCAATATACATCTTAAGTATGGGGGGTGCAAATTATTTACAAAAAGTGCCTAAATTTTTGCATTATTCTCAAATCCCTTAATGATATCTTGTCTTAAGTAATTCTCTCATATCACTAAATAATATGAAATTCCTATTGATTGATGATTTTTATTGATATGTTTTAGAGTAAGTCATAGTTAATTGTGCATTGATAATTTAAACTTTAAGATACTAGAGAATCAAGCATGATGAGTCTATTTTCAAAAATTAAAAATTTTGTTAGGTTGTCTACCTGAATCTAATTATTACCTTGAAATTTAAAATTTATAAGGTTGTCATCAAAAACCCATAATTTTTGTGAGATTTTGAACCTTTTTAGAGCATACATTCTTTTCGTGCTCAGTTTTTTTATTATAAGTGTGCCGACATTGATTTCTTATTCTCAAACTTGCTTCGATTGTACATGTCGAGACCACATCATTGATTTGATATGTTTGAGATGATAAAGGCACCTAGGATTTAACCCACTTACTCCACTAAAAGCCTACTATCACAAATAACCCGTTATAGTGAACCCCGTAAAATTCATACCAACTTGTTTTGTTGATCCTAACAACCTTTTATTGACTCTGTCCCAAAGACACAATTGTGCTACCAAAGCACGGTGACCGAAGTCACAAATCCGATGATGGGGCCAACCCATCGTGTGATACCAAATCACTAGCGAGGCGATCCCATATCTCAAGTGGGGCCAACCCACGGTGGTTAAACCACAGGGACAAGTCGCAATGAGGTGCCAAACCTCGGTGACCCAAAGTCACAAAGTGTGCTACCAAAGCACCGGTGCTCGTCGACAAAATATCTTTGCTCCTCCACTCATATCACCCACACATGTCATCTTGACTCATGTACCATATGCAATCATGTAACTCATGCAACCATGTCCAACATTGCATCTCATAGCATATATATACAGTATAGATCATCATATTCAAAGTATCCATAATAGGACTTGTAATAAAATAGACTTACCGGATCCGTACACATACCCCATTTGGGTATCCAATTATCCATCATCTTGGTATCGTTTTTAACGAGCAAAAGCAGGTTTATTAATAACATTACTAGGTATCGGTGTGTTAGTTTACACACAGTAAATCTGAGTCTAGAAATCGACAAAAGCAATCTAAGTCCCTCGAGTACTAGCTTCTACAATCGGCCAAAACATAAGGGTTAGACATCTACACATTCGCCAACACCATTTAGACCAAAAGGGTTTGTCGAAAGCCCTTACCTTTCACACGATTTGGTTTCCTACCAAATCCAACCAAAGAGTGGTTCCCTTAGACAATCGACCCTCTAATCAAGCGGCGTAAGAAAGCGGCTCCTCTTGCTTGCTTTGAAACCTTTGATGTCCTATAATAAGAATTGGTTTATAAAAGATTAGCACCTTCCCACAATCACAATCGGCCATCAACGCAATAAGAATCGGCAAGGTGAGAAAAAGAAAAGAAATGGCCATTCGCCAACACTTACCTACTACCAGCGATTGGAAACCACACCCAACACCACCAAATATTCTACCACCCAACACGAGAGGAGAATGATTGACCCTTTGCTTGGAGAAAGACCCACTAATATTAACCCAAAAACAAGAAGAGACTTAAGCAATCGGTTGGAAGAGTAACATGACCAAAAAGGAAAATCGGTAACCAAAGAGAGTTTGTGACGAAATTAATGGGCACATTCGGCCGCACATTTCAAATGTGTTTACCAAATCTTACTCCTACAATCACTCTCCACCTTACCTTTGAATGGTTTGACTTAGTCCGCTTAATGTGTGGTTATGTTAGTAAAAGTGTTAGGGGTCCGCAAACAATGGATGGGCTCTGTGAATTGGGCCGAGGTCTTAGTTTAATTTTCGAGGATGGGCGCTTGGGCACTTTAAAGGGAAGCCTGTTAGAATGTGGATTAAAAGATATTATATGTAAAATTAAGACATAAATAGGCTTGTGGCCTAGTGGCAAAATGGCGCCACTTAGAGGGCAGGGAGTTAGCGTCAATTGTGGAGGCTCAAGTTCGAGTCGCATGCGGCCCAATTATTTTAATTTAATTTAGCTTATTTTCGGCAATTAAGTGGAAGAGGTTGGACGGCAACAAGGCTTAAAAATAGGAAATTTAATGAATGGGATAATGTAGGTAATATAGTTGATAATATGGCAGATAAAGGGAGGAAGAGGTGGTGATATTTGGGTCACTTATGGATGAGAGATCAGGTAATGATAAGGGAGAAAAGTTAAGACATACCTATTGGTCAAGGTGGTGGCCGAATTTCCAACTCTAAGGGAAGGAGGAATCGATTTTTGTTATACTATAGGGGTGTCGAAATTTGCCCTTATTAGTTGATCAATTTTAAGTTATCGAAAGGGGCATCTTCGATTTTTGAGAAGTAGTTGCCGAAATTTTGTTTAAGTGAGGGGAATACGTTCTTATTTTTGACATTAAGGTTTCTCTATTCTCCCATTTTCTGTAAAATTCCTAAGCGTATTCTCTCATCTCCACTTCTATGCAAAAGCCAAAAGTCGATGATTCTTTCTCTACTTTCTTCTACAAAGCCGAAATCACCCAATTCTTGTCAAGATCTTTCCCTTCAAAAGCCAGAATTCTGAACTTTCTTCTCATCTCCATAGCCGAATACCTTCTATTCTCTTCTGCCGATCTCATTACTAAAAGCCGAATCTATATAGATTTCTTCCTATCCTTTTCTCTTTTTGATTTTCGCAAGAAGCCAATAACTCCTAAGGGTAGCCAAATCTCCTGTGATAAGGTAAGTGCCGATTTCTTCTGTTCCATTCTTTCTCTTTCGGGTTTTGGAAGAAAAAGCCCAAAAGCTAATGGATTGTTGGTTTCTTGTGTTTTCTTGTTGGACGACATTCGGGAATTGAAGTAGATCGCCTAGATCTAAAAGCTGGAAACTGCTAGTCTCTAATTTTGGGATTTCATGGTAAGGAGTTCTTTTTAGATTTTTGTTAGATTCACTATCGTAATCGTGATCTTAACCATATGTTGATGGTAGCAACTGATAAGGTATTTTGATGGAATCAAATATCGATCAGGCGAAGGAGGGGATTGTATCTGTTAAACCAATCCCTAAGTTTAAGAAACGAGCGGTGTCTGAGTTCTGGATTGGCCATCGGGTTGTGGACCGACTTCAGAACAAAATCTTAGACTGTTAGCGATCGTATCGGCTACTAATAGTGTCAACATAGAAAGTACTGTCCTGTCAGTAATCAGCTGTGTAGATCTCTATCACACTCATTAATTTGTATTATATGTATGTTTTGGGCTAAAAGCTAAAAAGAGAGGCTGTGTGAACAGTCGTATTACCCAGAAAGGGTAGGTAAGGGATGCCAGGTACGTAATCATAGAAACTTTTCTATGTGTATCGAAGTATGTGAAAGTCTAAGATCTGTTTAGATGGCTTAATGTTTTGATTTTTGCATGTATGTATGCATGGGATGGGATTGATTGATATGAGGAAGGGGAGCAGGTCGCGAGGCGATCGGTGGCTTTGCCACATAGGTCACATATTGATCGGTCTTTATGACAGGCAGCATAGCTGTCAAAATACTATAATGTATTACTGAGGTCACGTAGCAATCGGTGGCTTTGTCACATAGGTCACATAGTGATCGGTCTTTATGACAAGCAGCACAGCTGTCGATATGGTGTGTAGCGGATGGAGGCTTGATTGTAGAAATCCCACAGTGTGAAGGTCTGTACGGGGGTGTGTAGAGAATGGACTCTTAGGTTTGGGATGACCATGTTGCATGAAATATTCTGTTGCCATTGTGTGGGACAAGGCCCATAATGTGTTTGTGGGCCCAAGGCTTTTATGTGTTTTCGGGATTTGTACACTGAGTCTTGGTGACTCACCCTATTATTTTTCCCCAACTTTTCAGATGAGCAGTAGATCGTGGACATAGGAGCCGAGGCAGACTCGAGGGGCCATCAAGATTATTATCCACATAGACTATTTTCAAATTTTCATTTGAATTTTAATTTTCGGGAATATTTTTGTAATAAGGCTTCCACAACTTAGGTTTTTGGTTAATTTTTTTTTTTAAGTTAAGTTTTTATTAACTTATTTTTTTTTAAAGTCTTAATTATAAAATGAAATGATAAATGGGCTTTTCAAACACAATCAACGCTAATGCTTAAAGTCATTTCAAAAATTTCACAATTATTTGATTAAATGGCTATAATCAACTAAGATCTTCAAAACCCTTCAAGGCAAAAATTTTCAAGTTTCAACCCATAGCATACCAGATCTGGTCATGATGTACGGCCCGGGTTCGAGGTGTTACATTTTTAGTATCAGAGCCTAGTTCAAAACCAGGGCTGTGAAGTGGGTCCAGTAGTGGTTTGTAAAATTGAAATGTACTTGAGAAAAGTTTCAGTTGAGATATGGTCTTCGAGTCTACTGGCACCGATCCACACAGGTAAGTATCCTAAACTCATTGTGTGATATACATGTTGGGCTTGTTGGGCTCCATAGGGACATAGGCTAGTATGATTAGAGCTTGATGGACTCTAGGTTTAGTATAAACAATTATTCAAATTCCATAAAACTTAATTTCTAATTAAACATGTCTATGGACAAGTCACAGTGTTAGGGTGTGGTAACAGGCGTACGCATGTCCAGGATTGGATCCAGGGAGAGCTTGGTATTTAAGCGGCCCTAGCGGCTCACCTCCTCTTCACTAGAATCTTACCTGGTGCGTAGTGACTATTCACCTTAGCACGGGGACTTGTTGACGGGCCAAAATTTATAACTAAAACCCGAAAAGGACCATCACCCTGTCTTTGTAAAATTACTTATATACCCTTAATTTTGAAAATTACCCAAAATACCCTAAGTTTGATAAAATTACCTAAATACCCTTGATTTGTGAAAATTTCCCGAAATACCCTTGGTTTGCAAAATTACTGAAATACCCCTAGATTTTAAAATTACCAAAATACCCCTATTTTGTAAAATCGCCAAGATAACCTATTTTGGAAAATTACGAAAATGCCCCTGTAGGATAAAATTATAAAAATACCCATGGGTAGTGAAATGACGAAAATATCCCTAGGTGATGAATGTAAGTTCATGGATGATGCTTGTATGTTGATGTGTGATGGATGTTGATTGAATGTGTATTCTAGAATTAGGAAATACAGACCTGAGAATTGAACCTCGTAGATAAAATTTGAATTCAAAAGAACTACTGTTAAAACTACTTTCCATAAGACTGTCTGTTATTAATTAGTGGAAGAGAGTATTAATAATTCATAAAATTTCTAATCAGATAAATCGCGAACGGTAGAATGAGCACTAGGAGACGTGGTGTGCGTGGCTGAGGTAGAGGCAGGATTGCTGTGTCAGAACCCGTAGGGTCTAGTCACGAGTCAGGGAATGAGGTACCAGTGCCACCAGCTGTGGAGGCAGAATTTCAAGATTAGATAGTCAAGATGATGCTGCATCTCAGGCAATGTTACGAGTTTTAGAGAGAGTTGCGGGAACAGGCATGGGCACAGGAGCCCGAAAGTCTGTTCCGGAGTGACCTAGAGCCAATAGGGCAAAGGTGTTTAAGGGAATTTCTGGTGTAGCTCCTAGCACAGCAGAGTATTGGTTGGAAGCAATGGAGCGTATAATGGATGATTTTGACTTCACGGAAGAGGAGAAGCTGAAAGGAGTAGTGTCCCTTCTCTAGGATGAAGCCTATCAATGGTGGCTTATGGTTAAGGATGGTACCGTAGCTGACCGTATCACTTGGGATTGCTTCAAAGCGATGTTCCAGAGTAAGTACATTGGAACGAGCTATGTGGATGCGCAGCATAGAGCGTTCCTGAATTTGGTTTAGGGAAGTAGGTTAGTGGCGGCGTATGAAGCGAAATTCTTACGCCTTAATCGTTATGCTCGAGGGATAGTGGCTACAGAACATGAGTGATGTGATCATTTTGAGGATGGCCTGAAGGATGACCTATGTGTTTTGATAGCTCCACAGTCGGAGAGGGAATTTGTTGTGCTTGTAGAGAAAGCTAAAATAGCTGAGGAGGTGAGACAGACAAAAAAACTGAACTGGGATAGAGATAGGGGTGAAGGTAAGAGAAATTTTGGATCATCATGGACAATCGTGCGTACTCAGAAAAGACCTAGGTCGGATGGACCGAGACGGGCTGAGAGATCTGTTGCAGCTAGCCAAACACGAAGTGTGCTCGATGTGGTAAGTTCCATATAGGTGAGTGTTGAGCAAGCAGTGGGAAGTGCTTTAGGTGTGGATCTACGGATCATCAGATAAGAGACATGCCCTCGCCTACGGATAAGGTAGGACACAGGGTGGAAATGCTCAATTTGGGTAGAGGAGGTCAGCAGCCGTAGAGGGGTCATGGTCCAGCCAGAGGTGGTAACGGGTTTGGTCGAGGCCGATGAGCACCAGGCTGAGGGGCAGGAAACATTGATGGGAGGCAGCCGGGGTTGGTCTATGCTGCCAGACGTCGAGAGGAGGCTGACGCATTGGATGTTATAACCGGTACATTTTTAATATTTGGTTTGCCTTACACTGCATTAATTGACATTGGGTCGACGCATTCATATGTTGCTAGTAGTGTGTCTGGAACTTTAAGTTTGGATTTCGAGATTACCCCTAGGGTGATGACTGTAATTAGCCTATTAAGACAATCTGTGGTAGTAGATAAACTTCATCGGGAGGTACCCTTAGAAGTTCAAGGAATAGTTTTTTGGATAGATCTGATGGAATTACCGTTCGGGGAGTTTGACTTAATATTAGGCATAGACTGGCTGATGAAGTACCAAGCTAACTTAGATTGTGTAGCCAAGCATATAGTGTTAAGAACCCCGAGGGAGGTAAAGTTTGGTGATAGGAGAAAGGGGGAATTGTCTGTCGAATGTGGTGACTGCCTTAAGAGTAGAAATAATGGTGAGAAAAGGAGGTGAGGCAGTTTTAATGTTTGTACGGGCTTTGACTACCATCAGCTGAACAAGTTGACTATCAAGAACAAGTATCCGTTGCCAAGGATTGATGACTTGTTCGATCAATTGAAAGGGGCGTCATTGTTCTCAAAGATAGATCTGAGGTCCAGGATACCATCAGCTTAAGGTCAATAAGGCAGATATTGATAAGACGGCTTTTAGAACTCGTTATGGACATTACGAGTTCATGGTGATGCCATTTGGGTTGACTAATGCACCGGCAGCATTTATGGATATAATAAACCGAGTGTTCCAACCCTACTTGGATCGGTTTTTCGTGGTATTTATTGATGACATCTTGGTTTACTCAAGATCGGAGGAGGAGCATGATTCACATCTACGAGTGGTTCTGCAGATTCTGAGGGAGAAGCAGCTTTATGCCAAATTCAACAAGTGTTAAATCTGGCTAAAGGAAGTTACTTTTCTAGGTCACGTTGTGTCAGCAGAGGGGATTAGGGTGGACCCTCGAAAAATTGAAGCGGTGTTGAATTGGAAGCCGCCTAGGTCTGTGGTGGAAATTCAGAGTTTTCTTAGTTTAGCCGGGTACTATCGAAGGTTTGTTGAGGGATTTTCTTCAATCGCGGCACCATTGACTAAGTTGTTACGGAAAGGAGTTCCGTTTGTCTGGTATAATAAGCAGCAAGATAGTTGTGAGAAGTTAAAAAGGATTTTAATGGAGGCTCCGGTATTGATTCAGCCTGAGGCTAGAAAGGAATTTGTAATTTACTGTGATGCATCACACACGGGACTAGGATGCGTGTTGATGCAGAATGGAAAGGTTGTTACGTATGCATCTCGGCAGTTAAGACCGGACAAAGCAAATTATCCCACCTATGATTTGGAGTTGGCGGCGGTGGTTTTTACCTTAAAGATTTTGAGACACTATTTGTACCGGGAGAAATCGGTTATTTATACAGATCACAAAAGCCTAAAATACCTTTTGACCTAGAAGGAGTTGAATTTAAGGCAAAGGACGTGGATCAATTTGTTAAAGGATTATGATTGCTCGATCGAGTATCATCTGGGTAAGGCTAATGTGGTGGCGGATGCTCTAAGTCGTAAAGTAATCACTGACTTAAGAGCAATGTTTGATCACCTTAGGTTGTACGATGATGGGAGTTTATTGGCTGAACTTCATGTGAAACCCTCATGGGTCAGTCAGGTTAATGAGAAGCAGCAGACCGATGAGTTACTAAAGGAGAAGCTTCATGTAGGATCAAGTGATGGATCGATGGGCTTCAGTATGAATGAGGAAGGACTGTTATGTTTTCGAGGGAGAGTATGCATGCCAAAGGATCCGGGATTGAGGCATAGGATTTTGCAAGAAGCACATGGAAGTTCATACGCTATGCACCCCGGAGGGAGTAAGATGTATCGAGATTTGCGGGATCAGTTCTGGTGGCCGGGCTTGAAACGTGAGGTAACTGAATTGGTGAGTAAGTGTTTGACCTATCAGCAGGTAAAGGCAGGACATCAGTTACCATCAGGGTTGTTGCAGCCGGTAAAGATTGCACAATGGAAGTGGGAAAGGATCACAATGGACTTTGTTAGTAGGCTACCTCTCACGCCTACTAAGAAA
This sequence comes from Gossypium rotundifolium, assembly GCA_025506655.1. Taxonomy (NCBI): domain Eukaryota; kingdom Viridiplantae; phylum Streptophyta; class Magnoliopsida; order Malvales; family Malvaceae; genus Gossypium; species Gossypium rotundifolium. The sequence goes on along the minus strand of CP106724.1, from coordinate 110,343,658 downwards.
GATTCAGTTTGGGTGATAGTTGATCGCTTGATGAAGTCTGCTCATTTCATACCGGTACGAGTCAATTACTCTTTACAGAAATTGGCTAAGCTATACATAGCAGAGGTGGTGAGGTTGCATGGAGTACCAGTATCAATCATATCGGACAGAGACCCTAGGTTCACATCACGATTTTGGAAAGCGTTGCATCAAGCGTTGGGTACGAAGTTGGATTTTAGTACGGCGTTCCATCCTTAGACTCATGGTCAGTCTGAGTGAGTAATTCAAGTCTTAGAGGACATGTTAAGGGGTGTGTCATTGATTTCAGAGGTAGTTGGGAAGATTTTTTACCGTTGGCAGAATTTGCTTACAGCAAAAGCTACCAGCCTAGTATTCAGATGGCGCCCTATGAAGCATTGTGCAGGCGGAAGTGTCGTACTCCTACTTGTTGGATGAAATTAGGGGAATGTCAGATTTTGGGTCCGGAGTTGGTTACAGAGACAGAGGAGAAGGTTGAGTTAATTCGAGCTAGACTAAAGGAAGCCTCAGACAGACAAAAGTCCTATGCTGATTTGAAGCGTAAGGACATAGAGTTTGCAGTGGGTGACAAGGTGTTCTTGAAGGTGCCGCCATGGAAGAAAGTACTGAGGTTTGGATGGAAGGGTAAATTGAGTCCCAGATTTATCGAACCATTCCGGGTCTTGAAACAAGTCAGACCAATGGCCTATCAGCTTGAGCTACCTTCAGAGTTTAAGCCAGATTCACAATGTGTTTCATGTCTCTATGCTGAGATGATATCATTCAGATCCGTCTCACGTGGTGCTCGTAGAAGAAATTGAGGTGAGACCTGACTCTCCTTTAAAGAGGAACCAGTGGAAATCTTGGATCATGATATCAAAGTGTTACGAAGGAAGACGGTTCCGTTGGTTAAGGTTCTATGGCAGAATCACAGTTCTGAGGAGGCTACATGGGAACTAGAAGAGGCGATGAGGCAGTAGTACCCCCATCTATTCGGATTAGGTAATTTCGAGGCCAAAATTTCTTTAAGGGGGTAGAACTGTAACATCCTAAATTAATGGGCATGTGCGTTTAATGTGTGGTTATGTTAGTATAAGTGTTATGGGTCTAGGATGGGCTCATATTATCTGTAAAATTAAGACATAAATGGGCTTGTGGCCCAGTGGCAAAATGGCTCCACTTAGAGGGTAGGGAGTTGGCGTCAATTGTGGAGGATCAAGTTCGAGTAGAATAGAACCCAAATATTTTAATTTAATTTAGCTTATTTTTGGCAATTAAGTGGAAGAGGTTGGACGGCAACAAGGCTTAAAAATAGGAAATTTAATGAATGGGATAATGTAGGTAATACAACTGATAATGTGGCAGATAAAGGGAGGATGAGGTGGTGATATTTGGGTCACTTGTGGATGAGAGATCAGGTAATGATAAGGGAGAAAAGTTAGGACTTATCTATTGGTCAAGGTGGTGGCTGAATTTTACAACTCTAAGGGGAGAAGGAATTGGTTTTTGTTATACTATAGGGGTGCCAAAATTTTCCCTCATTAGTTGATCAATTTTAAGTTATCGAAAGAGGCATCTTCGATTTTTGAGAAGTAGTTGCCAAAATTATGTTTAAGTGAGGGGAATACCTTTTTATTTTTGACATTAAGGTTTCTCTATTCTCCCATTCTCTGTAAAAGCCGAAATTCCTAAGCCTATTCTCCCATCTTCACTTTTATGCAAAAGCCGAAAGTTGATGATTCTTTTTCTGCTTTCTTCTACAAAGCCAAAATCACCCAATTCTTCTCAACATCTTTCCCTTCAAAAGCCAAAATTCTGAACTTTCTTCTTATCCCCACAGCCGAATACCTCCTATTATCTTTTCTCGACCTCTTCACTAAAAGCCAAATCTATATAGATTTCTTCATATCCTCTTCTCTTTTTGATTTTTCGCAAGAAGTCGAAAACTCCTAAGGGTAGTCGAATCTCCTGTGATAGGGTAAGTGCCGATTTCTTCTGTTCCCTTCTTTCTCTTTCAGGTTTTGGAAGAAAAAGCTGAAAAGCTAATGGATTGTTGGTTTTTGTGTTTTCTTGTTGGATGACTTTCGGGAATTGAAGCAGATAGCCTAGATCTAAAAGCCAGAAACTACTAGTCTCTAATTTCGGGATTTCAAGGTAAGGGGTTCTCTTTAGATTTTCGTTAGATTCACTATCGTAATTGTGATCTTAACCATATGTTGATGGTAGCAACTGAAAAGGTCTTTTGATGGGATCAAATATCAATCAGGCAAAGGAGGGGATTGGATCTGTTAAACCAATCCCTAAGTTTAAGAAGCGAGCGGTGTCAGCAGTTCGGGATTGGCCACCTGGTTGTTGACCGGCTTCAGAACAAAATCTTAGACTTTTAGCGGTCGTAGCGGCTACTGATAGTGTCGACATAGAAAGTACTGTCCTGTCGGTAATCAGGTGTGTAGATCTCTATCACACTCATTAATTTGTATTACAAGTATGTTATGGGCCAAAAGCCAGAAAGAGAGGCTATGTGAATAGCCGTATTACCCAGAAGGGGTAGGCAAGGGATGCCAGGTACATAATCATAGAAACATCTCTATGTGTATCGAAGTATGTGAAAGTCTAAGATCTATTTAGATGGTTTAATGTTTTGATTTTTGCATGTATGCATGCATGGGATGGGATTGATTGATATGAGGAAGGGGAGTAGGTTGCAAGGTGATCGGTGGCTTTGCCACATAGGTCACATAGTGAACGGTCTTTATGACAGGCAGCATAGCTGTTGAAATACTAGAATGTATTACTGAGGTCGCATAGCTATCGGTGGCTTTGCCACATAGGTCACATAGTGATCGGTCTTTATGACAGGCAGCACAGTTGTTGATATGGTGTGTAGCGGATAGAGGGGTGATTGTAAAAATCCCCATGGTGTGAAGGTTGGTACGGGGGTGTGTAGAGGATGGACTCTTAGGTTTGGGATGGGCCATGTTGCATGAAATATTCTATTGCCATTGTGTGGGCCAAGACCCATAATGTGCTTGTGGGCCCAAGGCTTTTATGTGTTTTCATAATTTGAACACTGAGTCTTGGTGACTCACCCTATTATTTTTCCCCAACCTTTCAGATGAGTAGTAGATCGTGGACATGGAAGCCGAGGCAGACTCGAGGGGCCATCAAGATTATTATCCACATAGACTATTTTCGAATTTTCATTTGAATTTTAATTTTCGGGAATATTTTTGTAATAAGGCTTCCACAACTTAGGTTTTCGATTTATTTATTTTTTGTTAAGTTAAGTTTTTATAAACTTATGTTTTTTCTTTAATGTCTTAATTATAAAATGAAATGATAAATGGGCTTTTCAAACACAATCAACGCGAATGCTTAAAGTTGTTTCAAAAATTTCACAATTATTTGATTAAACAGCTATAATCAACTAAGATATTCAAAACCCTTCAAGGAAAAAATTTTCAAGTTTCAACTCGTAGCATACCAGACCTGGTCATGACGTATGGGCTGGGTTTGGGGTGTTACAAAAACCCATCTTGTATTTGTTATAAGAGTTCCTTTTGACTACCCTTCTATCGAGACTTGATTTGATTAGTTGCCTAATTATTTTATTTTAGTTGTTGAATTCATCTTATATTATGTATTTACTTGATTTGTTCTTAAAAATCGAAGTATTTCATTATTAGTTCTGTGATTAAGAGAGCTTATACATTAAATTCAACATCTCAAAGAAAAAGCTCATATTATTAGTTTCAAGTTTTTAATTGATATAATTATTCAGGATTAGTTCATATTTATAGTTAGGTAATTTGTCAATTCAATCTCGATTCTAATCCTCTAATTCAGCCTTTATCCACACCTTTAACCTAAGCCCTATTACAACCCTTTAAAGACCTTTTGGTTTGTGTATCATCTAAATTTGTAGTGGTGGAGATTTGATTTTTATGCAAGCCTATGGTAAGAACTTTTCATGTTTGACTGATGAGTACTTTATTTTGAACCTTAAACACCTTGAGTGATTTGAGTGAATCTTTAGTGAAGATGTCAACTCCTGTCAATTTTGAATTAAAGGTAATTTTTCGGATAAAGGGAAAGACCTATGTTTTCGTGCTAAATACTATGACTTTGATTGTTTGAATCTTCAGGACTCTTTTAGTTAAATTATCCATGTATAAATTGCCTAAGAATTATGATGAAACATTATCGATGAATTATGAATTGAGAAAGTTTGTTTTACTTGTGAGTTGAGAATTTTGCTTGAGGACAAGCAAAAGCTTAAGTGTGGGGGTATTTGATAAACCATAATATGAACATATTTTAATCCCACATTTAGCATACTTTTGGATGATTTATCCCTTTAATTGTGGAAATAGGTGCTCCTAATCCTTTGTTTTCATGTTTTATACTTAGGAGAACATCAGAGGATGAAAACAACGAAAAACGGGCCGAAAATGGAGTAAATGGGACAAATTACGAAATCGACATGGCCTGGGCCCAAGAACACAGGGTCGTGCCTCATTAATAGACCCCAACACGGCCTGGCCTCGACTTACACGGGCGTGTGCCATGGGCATGTCCCTAACGGGACCTGTTTGAATTCTATTCAGAATAGGGTACTTAAAGGCAAAGAAAGCCAATCCAAAAGCCTATATAAACAACCTAGAGGCAAACCTTCAAGAGGGCGTTCAGCTAGGCCAAAGAGCCAAGCCAGAGGGGCCGAATTGTGGGTTTCATTCGAAGAAAGCCAGTTGATTCATCTCAATAAGCCAGAATCATACTCAAGACTGAGGATCTCTCCTTCAATTCCTTCAGAGGGTTTTAGGGTTTTCTTTATGTTTTGTTTTATATTTTCTTCTGAGATGTATTCTTTTATGATTATGAACTAAACCCCTCAAATACTTGAGGAGGATGAAACCTAAGACGGATCTTTTTATTGTTTTCTGAACTATATGATAAATACTTGATTTGTTCTTAACTATGTGTTCTTAATTCTTGCTTTGATATTTTAAGATATTGATTCAAGTATTGATGTGCATAGGCAGAGGAGGAATATTCCCTGTTTAAGAGTAGATCTAGCATAGTTAAGCGGAGTTGATCGTAACCCTAGAGATAGGATGATGAAAATCTATCGGATTAGGGTCAAACCTAATATGGGAGTCCATAGATCGAGTTAATGCAATTCTAGGGGTTTTAATTAGAAAGAGATGTCAATTAATTAACCTAATGTTAGACGTTAGTAGCCACAAAAGAGGTATTAATATAAATTAGGGTATCGTACGGATCAAGTTAAATAACAAGTGAAGTCTAGGTAGATTCTTCCTCGAGTATTGTCTCAATCAATTGGTTTTTCCCTTAAGTATTTCCCCAATTCCTTCTTTGTATCTTAGCATCTTTAGCATAGTTTTTAGTTAATTTTAGGTTAAACAACAATTCCTTTAATTCTAAGGCTAAATAATAAAAAGAAAGTTAGTATTAGTTCTTTTGGTTCCTTTGGGTTCGACAATCCGATCTTGCCACTAAACTGTACTACTATTTGATAGGTGCGCTTGTCTCGAGTCGTTGTCACAGTTAGTTTTTAGGCTAGATCATTCATATTATAAATTTTTAAGACTCTGACACACGGTCATTGTCACAATCGTCTAAGCATTCGGCATTAGATGTCACTGCAGACTCTTCAGGAAGTACTATGCTTTAGTCATTGAGTTTTTCCTCGATTAGATCATCTAGCACATCAACAGTATGGCATTTTTCTTTATCCTTGCATTTAATAGATTCAAAAACACTAAAGGTGACTTGATCATCATTAAGTCAAATGGTTAGTTCACCATTATAAACATCAATCAGAGTTCAACAGGTGGTTAAAATTATCGTCCCACGATTATTGGAACCCCATTGTCAGCCTCGCAGTCAAGTATGATAAAATCAGCCAAAAAATTAAATTTATCCATACAAACTAATATGTCTTTTATTTGCCCTTCAGGTTGAGCCAAGGATCGACCGGCTAGTTGGAATGTCACTGCAGTAGATTACATGTGACCAATTTCAAACTTTCTGAAAGTGGATAGTGGCATTAGGTTAATGCTAGCCCTCAAGTCGCATAAAGCCTTACCCAAATAGTGATTGCCAATTGAACATGGAATGGTAAAGCTCCAAGGATATTTCAATTTAGTGGGCAACTTGTTCGTCAAAACAGCACTACAACCTTTTGTGAGTGCAATAGTTTCAATACCGGTGAGCTTCTTCTTTTTGGGCAAGAGGTCTTTCATAAATTTCCCATAACTCGAAATTTGTACCAGAGGGTCCACTAAAGGAATGTTGATCTGCAGCTGCTTCTATGTGTCTAGGAACTGTTGATACTGCTTGTCATGCTCATTCTTCCTGAATCTTTGTGGAAAGGGTAAAAGTAGAGATATATCTACTTATGCCAACACCTTTGATTGCGTCGACAGTTTTAAAGGTCTAACATTAGGTATACGAGTGACAATTTGTAGAACTTCTTTGTCTGATGCATTGAAAAATTCTTCAGATTCAACCTTCTCACTAGTGATCATTCCATCCGTATCTTGAGGTACTACAGTAGAGTCAATAAACAGTACTCTAGTTTTTTTACCACTCCTAAGAGTGATAGCCTTACAATGTTCTTTCCCCCTCAGACTAGGACTTTCCGTGCCACTAGGTAATGAACCTCGTGGTCGAGTATTCAGATTTGAAGCCAATTATTCTAATTGCGCTTCCAATGCTCGAATGGAAGATGAATTCCCTTGTACAATACCTTTTGTGTGAGTAATATGCTCTCGCATTCAAGCATCAAAAGTTGCTAAAGGGTTAGAATTAGAAGCTCGAATGTACGGTTGTTGTCGATGTCCTTGAACATGTTGATTTGGTGGCGAAGAGTGTTGTGGCTGCATCAAATTTTGGTGTGGATGTTTCTGGACTTGTTATGGGTGCATCTGAGTGTGCTGATTATAGTTCTACTGCTGTTGATTGTAGTTCCCTCACCTGAGATTATAATTGTCCTGAGTAGATGTATCCCCATATCTGAATGTAGCAGCATTCTGTCTAGCATTTTGAGTTCCCCAAAACTCACAACAAAAGATAGGAACATCAACTTGCTAAGTGATTTGTATAGGTGCAACACCACTAGTCTCTTACATATTTTTAATCATGTTTGTGAGAGAAGAAACTTGAGCACTTAGTGAGATTATTGCATCCAATTCAATAACTCCTGGAGTAGTTTTTGCTTGTATAGCTCTGGAGATAGGGTATTGGTAATCATTCTGAGCAATTTTTCAAGAATTCTCATAGCATCATTATAAGTATAATCTAGCAGAGGTCCATTGGCTGATGCGTCAAAAAGATTCCTTGTATATGAATTTATTCCATTATAAAAAATCTTAATTTGTGTTTCTGGTTGAATGCCATGCATGGGACAAAGTTGAAGTAAAGATTTATATATGTGGTGTGAAGATTTTAATCATCGACGAAATAGGGTTACGGAGCATTACCGGACTTATTACTTAAACATACATAAATTTCTCATACATTGATCATAACCAATTATAAATCATACATAATCAATCACATTGTCCCTAATATGAGCCTATGAGGCCCAAATCATGCATTAGCAGTGGTTCGGGACTAAACCAATAACTTAGGAAAATTTTGGAAATCTTAGAAAAATTTTCAAAATATAGGGGACACACGCCCGTGTAGCCCGACTATGTGTCTCACACGGGCAAAGACAGACTCGTGTCACAGGTCGTATGGACATTCGAAATGGAATCACATGGCCATGTCCTAGCCCATGTTCGACCCCATGTAACTCTCTGACTTGGGTCACACGGCCAACACCCACGCCTATGTAACTAGCTCGTATGCCTTTCGAAATGGCCACACACGCCCTTGTGCTAGGCCGTGTGCTAGGCCATGCAAAACTATATGCTATACTGAATTATGCCACACGGCCAAGTCACACGCCCTTGTGCTAGGTCGTGTGAGCATACTGACTTGTTTTCTAATTAAACACCAGGGGACACATGGTTGTGTCACTTGACCGTGTGTCATACACGGCTGGGACACAAGCCCGTGCCTTTGCCCATAGGGACAAAAATAGGCTATTTAACAAGCCTTTTTTCTCACCCCAAACTTTCTTTCACCTGCTCAAACCAAATGGCATAAAACATGGTATAAATATGCATTCCAACTAATCTCAATCAAGTCTACTTCATGTTATTTCCATACCATCAACCACAAGACACATGTATATCACAATTAGCCATACAATTTCAAACCAATTTCACAATCACAAATCACCTATATGGTTACTTTCAATTATGCATCACCTTACCGAAAACCACAAGGATACCAATCTTAAATTCCAACCATTTGGAACTCCAAACACCAATTCCCATCAAGCATCTATATAGCAATCATACACAACATATCAAAGGCCATTTGCACATATATATCTACATTACCAAGCATTCCAAAATAAGCCAAATTACATGGCTATACACGTAACCAAGCACTTATCATTTACAAGCCAAATCAAATGGCTAAATCCATTATCAGCATATATACCATAAAGACCATAACTCCTATACATGCCATATAACCAAATACATAAGTTCAAAAGTACCAAGCTGAAAGCTTGATAGTGTGATGAGATCTCTGACGACTCCCAAATTCGAGCAAGCTTCGATATTCACTATAAAACACGGAAAAGTAAATAGAGTAAGCTATAAAGCTTAGCAAGTTCGTATAGTATTAAATTCAACTTACCATATATGCACAATTTAAGCAATTAAACATATCATAATATAACTCATATTGATCCACAAACCTATCACATATTAATTCACAAGGTTAGATAAGAAACTCATAAGTTTCCTTCGATTCAATGCTTGTATTTTTCATGTACATACCTGTACCAACTCGTATCAATTTCATACTCATCCATATCCTTGATATACCCATTGAGCCATTTGGAATTATATCGAATACTCAGGAATCTTGCACCCTAAGTGCCATTACATAACCGAAGCTATCTCATTCTCATATCTCATATAATGCTCACTCTCAAGCTATCAACTGGTCTGCCCACACAAGCTGAGAGTCATGACGTAGGTACACGGTGCTGCTCACACAAGCTGACGAGAATCTGGAACACATGCTGGATAACTCAGCCACCAGTAGGACGTATGGACCAGAACCCAAAACATATAACCCCTAATTACATGTCATTTGTATCCTAATCTATTCCTAAGGTTCGACCGGGATTTCACATTGCCGAATCTTCGTTGAACATTTCTGTAGGATCGTATTCATAATTAATTCAATAATAAAGCATTCAAAACACAATTATACTAATGCTTATTAACATACGAACTTACCTCGATTGCAAAAACAATGAAATGGCTCGACTAGTCCAATACTTTATTCTTTCCCCGATCTAAATTTGAATTTCATTTTTCGTGATCTAAATGGACAATAAAAGCTTGGCGGAAGGAAAAAACCTAAAAATGGCTTCTTCTCTTATTAATTTTGGCTAAAGGAAGAAGATGGACATCAAATATGGTTTTTATTTTTTATTTTAGTTTATTATCTTAATTACCTATTTACCCTTTACTAATACATTAAAACATACATAAATAATGTCCATAAATGTCCACTTAAGCAACCAATGGTCTAATTACAACATAAATCCCTCAACTATTTAATTTCATAGCCATGTAGTACCTTTAGCTAATAGAACTCAAGTTTTGCAATTTATACGATTTAGTCCTTTTTATCAAATTGAGCATTTAAACGATAAAATTTCTTAACAAAATTTTCACACAATCATACTATCATGCCATAGACATTAAAATAATAAGAAAATAAATATTTTGACCTCAGATTTATGGTTTTAAAACCATTTTTCTAATTTGACTAAAATGGGCTGTTACAACTCTCCCCCTTATGAATTTTCGTCCTCGAAAATCTTACCAGAAAATAGGTTAAGGTACTATTTTCTCGTAGCTTCCTCAGGTTCCCACGTAGCTTCCTCGACACCATGCCATTTTCATAAAACCTTAACTAAAGCCATGCTTTTATTTCTCAACTCTTTAATCTCTCGAGCCAGAATTCTGATCGGTTCTTCGTTATACGTCATATCAAGCTTAATTTCAATCTCTGTCAGAGAAATTACGTGTGATAGATCTAATCTGTATCATCGTAACATCGACGTCAAATACATTGTGGATCTTTTCTAATTCTGATGGTAAAGCTAGCTGATATGCAACTGGCCCTATTCTCTCGATGATTTCATACGTCCGATAAATCACAGACTTAATTTTCCTTTACGACCAAAATGAAGAATCTTCTTCCAATGAGATACTTTCAAAAATACTTTGTCACCGATTTGAAATTTAATGTCTTTACGTTTCAAATTCGTATATGATTTCTGTCGATCTGAAGCTGCTTTCAAACTGTCGTGAATTACTTTCACTTTATCTTCAGCCTCTCTGTCCAAATCAACCCAGTGAATCTTTTTCTCACTAAGCTCGGTCCAATACAATGGAGTTCGACATTTGCGACCATACAAAGCTTCATATGGTGCCATCTTTATACTCGATTGAAAGCTATTGTTATACACAAATTTAACCAATGGTAAATATTTTTCCCAACTGTCTTCAAACTCTAAAACATAGTAATGAAGCATATCTTCGAGAATTTGAATTACTCTTTTAGATTGACCATCGATTTACGAATGAAATGCAGTACTAAAGTGCAACCGCATACCCAAAGCTTCTTGTAATTTCTTCCAAAATGACGAAGTAAACCTCAGATCTCTATCCAAAATAATAGAAACTGGCACCCTGTGTAATTTGACATTCTCAAAGATGTACAATTCGACTAATCTATCAAGCCAAAAATCTGTACGTACCAGCATGAAATGTGCAGATTTCGTCAATCTATCAACAACAACCCAAATAGCATCTTTCTTTTTTAGAAATAGGGGTAATCTTGATACAAAATCCATCGTAACTCTATCCTATTTCCACTCTAGTATCATTACTAGCTGTAGTAGTCCCAAAGGCACTTGATATTCAGCTTTGACTTGTTGACAAACCAAGCATCTCAATACAAACTCTAAAATGTCTCGTTTCATGCCTGACCACCAGTACAACTGTTTCAAATCATTATACATTTTAGTACTCGTAGGATGAATAGATAAACAACCAATGTGTGCATCATGTAGAATTTTTTCACTAAGCTCGGAGTTTTTTGGTTCACAAATTCTACCTCGGAGCATTAAATAATCATCGGACCTGATCTGATATTCTGAATCACAAGTTGACTCACATTGTACTCTTTTAGCTTGCAATTCATTATCACATTTTTGAGCTTCACAAATTTGCTGAAGAAATAACGGTTTAGCTTTAGCTAAATTTGAACCATAATCAGGAAAGGTTAATTATATATTCATCGCCTGTAAAGCAAACAAAGATTTTCTACTCAGAGCATCCGGGACCACATTCGCTTTTCCCATATGATAATCAATTATTAATTCATAGTCTTTCAACAACTCGATCCATCTTCATTGTCACAAATTCAAATCTTTCTGAGTCATTATATATTTCAAACTCTTGTGGTCAGTAAAGATATGACACTTCTCAGTAAATAAATGATGTCGCCAAATTTTCAATGCGAACACAATAGTGGCCAACTCTAAGTTGTGTGTCATATAGTTCTTTTCATGCGGTTTCAATTGTCTGGAAGCATAAGCTATCACTTTGCCTTCTTGCATCAACACGCATCCCAAACTATTCAATGACGCGTCACTAAAAATCACAAACTCTTTACCTGACTCAGACTGAACCAAAGCTAGTGCTTCAGTTAACAGTGCTTTCAACTGTTCAGAACTCTGTTGACATTTCTCAAACCATTAGAGCTTCACATCTTTCTAGAACAATCTAGTCATCAATGTAGCAATCATCGAGAACCCTTTTGCAAAACTCTTCTAGTAGTCGGTTAATCCTAGAAAGCTTCTAACTTTTGACACATTTCTTGGTGGCTTTATAACACCCCAAACCCGGTCAATACGCTACAACCAAGTCTGGTATGTTACAGGAAAGAAAATTTTAAAATTCTAACTAAACATCGTAATTTGGACAAACTTTTTGAATAGTGTTTCTATCTTGAAAATAATTTAAAAAGTCGTTAAAGAGTTTCTTACTAAATCCATATTAGATTGAACTAAAACCGTAAAAATTTATTTTCATTTTTCAAAAGCCGAATTTGAGGGATTTCATAAGCATGACAGTTGAAAACAATGTTGCGGTTTTAATAAAATCTCTGAATTAATTAGTTATTCACATGTTATCCTTTGTTGACACCTTTTTAGAAAAATAAATGATGGTTTGTGTTTTTATTTTAGAAAACTCCATATTTGACATATCATAAAATATGTAATAGCAGAATTAAAATAAAACCCAGAGTAAAGTTATGGAGGCCTTATTACAACAAAATCCCAAAAAAATTAAGTTTAAATAAAGAAAATGAATTTACGAGAAAAATATTGCATGTCCACCTCAAGTCTGTCTCGGCTCCAAATCTATGATCTAGGGATTACTTGTAAAATTAAGCAGAGGGGTGAGTCACTGAGACTCAGTGTCTAGATCCCCCTATAACACAATCTGGGCCTCAAGCCCACAGATGCCCATTGGGCCTTAGCCCACACAATATAGCATATTAACATGTATGCAATGTAGCCCATCCCAACCTAGTTTTCCATCCTCTAGGTTTCTTGATAAGCCAAACACCCATGGCATTATGCCACTGTGGTCCCAGACCACTTGTGATAGAGTCACAAAATATATATATACGTGGGGCCAACCCATTGTGGTCCCAGACCATTGTGACGATCTCTGATAAGTATACGTGGGGCCAATCCACTGTGGTCCCCAACTACTGAGATAAGTCATTGATACTTATATGTGTACGTGGTTCCAAACCACCGTGGTCACTGACCACTGTGACAGAAGTCACTGAATCACACTTCCACTTTCAATCATTTCCCAAAGCCCATACAACATATTATTATACTGAGATGAATGCAACATACTTTCAATGTACAACTGATAATTATTTCATACATACATATATTCAAAAGTAACATCATAGCAGAACTTACCCGGTGTCTCTAACTTTACCCGTAAGGGTATATCGACTATCTATACAGTCGTTTTGGCTTTCAGCCAACACAATTATTAAAGCAATTTAATAAGTAAAGTGCGAGCATTACATACATTATTACGCGTAAAATTAGACTTTTTATGTCAACATTCTCACTAGCAGGGATAACAGCGATTTGCCTATCCCAGGCAGACATCGGCTCTCTACCACACCCCGGTGGAAAGTCTCGAATCGCCGACACAGCACGTCGTTTGAACTTAGGAGCAGAGAGTCTGCTCCCCTCTTTAGTTTGGCTGGCACTCGCATCCATGAAGAGAGCCTTGATCAGTACTCAAAGAGAAATGCTGATTGGCTAATAAGGAAATTTGATTAAGGCAGACTGTAACGCAATGGAGATAACAGCAAAAAACCCAAAAATAAATGATTCATTACCTTGATAAGTGATGAACCACACAACAAATGATTCGTTCCTGAATCAGAGATGAGTTGTGAGAGAAGCAGAAGTTCGGCCTAGCAGTCAAAGATAGCCCCTTGAGTATTTGCCTTAAAAGAAGACTTAGAGAAGGAAAACGGTATTGCTCGAAGTTACCTTGCGTTGATACTAGTGGTGAAAAGCCAAAGTAAATTCGGAAGAAAATTAGCCCTTCACACCTTAGGCTACTCAAGCAGCATTGATTCGAGATGAAAAAGAAACAGAGATTCAATTAGTGAAGATAGAGATAGAGGAGTTAGAGAATAATAGGGAAAGAAGCCGAAAGAAATAGAATGAGAAAAAGATTCGACTTTTATGACTAGAGAGAAAAGAAGACATTACCTTCAACAATCCACTAGCAAGGTGAAACCGATTCACTTGGGACCAAAGGAACTATTCGGCTAAAGAGAGAAATAAAAAGGTGTCAATGAAGGAGCTGTAAGGTTTCACATATGGTGGAGATCATAAGAGAAGAGGTTCGGCTACCAACAAATAAAGTAGAAATCGATTCATAGAGAATGGGAAAGGTTCTGTCGATGGGGAAAAGTGTAGAGAAATAATGAGGAACCAATGAGAGTTTTGGCTAGAGAAGAAGAAGTAGAGGAGAAGAGAGTTTTGGCCAAAAGAGAATAACAGAGAAGACAGATGTAGAAAAATAGATGAAGAGAGAAAGAAATACCCAAATGGTCACTCTCTAATTCGGCTAAGACCAAAAATGCAAAAGGAGATGAAGAGAAAAGAATCCCAAAGAATTTGCAACATTCGGCACCCCTCACCCCCTTATAGCCGAATATGCTAAGAAAGAAATGTCTAAGCCTAAAGAGAATTTCGGCACTCCCTACTAGCTAAACTGAAATGCTCTCTCATACACTACCTACAGTCGGCCAACAACTCTACCACCCACCAAATTTCTTATTTTTCTCCTTGCTTTACTCTCCATCCATTATTTAAACTAGAAGACCAGGTCTTCCTCCACCTACTCCTCCACACCTTTCATTCAAATGCATTGACCAAGTCAATAACCACCTTTGAAGAGTCCAAGCTGAATGCCAACACTCCACCATTGTGAGCACAAAAAAAATAAAGTCCCTTACTGCGACAGAGGGGATTCGAACTTCTTCCCCCTCCTGATCCCTTGTGACGCCACTCCCATTTCCCTTATGTTGCATCACTTGCCACTACACCACACCCTTCTTTTGTGTGAACAAACACAATTAGTTATTCTTAAAGCTTGTTTCCACTACCTTTCCCCCTTAAGCCCCCAAAATAGAAATTTCACCAAGGCTCTGGCTTGACCCCAAGCCTCCTTAGGGCCTCCAAACATACAAAAATTACATGCTTAACGAGCCAAACACAAGCAATAGTGCAAAATGCAGAACCCCTAATTCTAGGACGTTACAGGCTTCTAGTCAACAACGTCTGAAATCTTACTTGGATCAACTCGTATACCTTCCGCTGAAACAATATGTCCCAAAAATCCAACCTCTCAAAGCCAATACTTACATTTACTAAATTTAGCAAACACCCTCAATGTTTGTAATAAAATTCTCAAATGCTCAGCATGTTCAGATTCATCTCGAGAAATGTCATCAATGAACACAACAACAAATCTATCCAAATACAATTTAAAGATTCGATTCATCGAATCCATAAAAACTTCAAGAGCATTAGTTAATCCAAATGGCATAACAAAAATTCATAATGCCCATACCTGGTTCTAAACGCAGTTTTCGGCACATCCGAATTTTTAACTCGCAACTGATAATTAGCAGATCACAGATCAATCTTTGAAAATAAGGTTGCTCCTTTCAATTGATTAAACAAATCATCAATTCTCGACAAAGGATACTTATTCTTAATCATAACCTTGTTGAGCTGACGATAATCAATACACAATCTCATCGATCTACCTTTCTTCTTTACGAACAGAATAAGTGCACCCTAGGGCAAAAAACTAGGTCACGCAAAACCTCTATCTATTAACTTTGTGATCGTGTCAAACCGTCAAGTTTTAATATTTATAAAGAATGATCGAACCTGTAGGCTAACTATGACAATGATTGAGGCAAGTGCACCAATCGAACAATAGTATAGTTTAGGCAAGATTATTTTGTCAAACCCAAAAGAACCTAAAAGTACTACTACTCACTTTCTTTCTATTATTTAGCATAAAACATGGAGTGATTGGTTTATTAATCTAAAAAAACTAATGAAAAACTAAACTAGATGCAAAGAAAAAAAGAATGAAACTTTGGGAAAGGACTGTGTAAAAACTCAGTTGATTTTAGACGATACCCTCAAGAAGAATCCACTTATGACTTCTCTTGTTATCAAACATTTAATTCATATGACTTCTTTACTTAGCTTGATCCGTGAGACTCCCTAACCTATATTAAATCCTCTCTCGAAGTGAATAACGTCTAACCTTAGGTTAATTAGTGTAACACTCGTACTCTTATAATAACCCCCTGAGGAAGCAGTAAATCGATCAATGGACTCCCATATTAGGTTTCACCCTAATTCGACAAAATCTTGTCACCCTATCTCTATGCGTGCGATCAACTCCGCTTAATTTTGCGAGATCTACTCTTATACAAGGTCTATTCCTCCTCCACCTAAGCACATCAGATTAAATTAAGCAACATAATTAAGAATAAGCTAAGTACTTATCATATAATTTAGAAATCAAATAACAAAATCCATCATAGGTTTCATCCTCTTCAGGTTTCTAAAGGGTTTAGTTCATAACAAAATAAGAAAACATCTCAAGAGAAAAGATAAAAAAATATAAGAAATCCCTAAAACCCCCTGAAGGAATTGAAGAGGAGATCCTCTGTCTTGAGTAGAACCCCGGCTTCTTGAGATGGATCAACTGGCTATCTTCAAGTAATTCCCTAAATAAAAGCTCTGGCAGAAAACTCTACCCAAAACTTCATTCTCTAGAACGGCTACCTTGGGTTGTTTATATATGCTCTTTAGATGCTTTACTTGGCTCCTAAGTACCTTTTTCAAGTAGAATTACTATTAAGGTGTTTAAGTAGACTTAGGAATTTGTTTCTTTGGCTTCAAGCATCTAAATCCGAGTGAAATTGCTCATTCCCGTGGCAGCGGCCATGGCACACGCCTGTGTAAGTCGTGCCCAGACCGTGTTAGACTTTTGTCGACGAGGGACGGCTATGTAAATCGGGGTGAGGCTATGTTCTAAATAAATGGCAAGGCACAGCCGTGTGACTTGAATTCCAAGCCCTTTCGATTTCTTGGGTTGGCCCAATTTGGTTCGTTTTAAGCCCGTTTTACGTTCTTTTTATCCTTAGGTGCTTTCCTGAGTATAAGACATGAAAAGAAAGGATTAAGAGCACCTTTTTACATAAATCAGGGATAAATCATTCAAAAGCATAATAAATGTGGGATTAAAATATGTCACTTTTACGGTTTATCAAATACCCCCACACTTAAGATTTTGCTTGTCCTCAAGCAAAATTCTCAACTTACAATTAAAACAAACTTTCCATAATTCATAATTCCTATCGATAATGTCTCATCATAATTCATAGATAATTTATACATGGATAATTTAACTCAAAGAACCCTAAAGATTCAATCAAGATAAGTCATACCTTTGTAGTACGAAAACATAGGTGTCTTCCCTTATCTAAGTAATTACCTTCAATTCAAAATCGACAAGGATTGACATCCTCACAAAAGATTCACTCAAATCACTCGAAGTGTTTAAGGTTCAAGAATAAGCACTCATAAGTCAAACCTGAAAAGTTAATCCCATAAGCTTGCCTGAAAATCAAATCTCCACCACGGTATATGTGATGATACACAAATTAAAAGGTCTTTAATTAGGGTTGTAACGTGGCTTGGGTTAAAAGGTGTGGATAAAGGATGAATTGGAAGGTTAAAATTGAGATCGAATTGACAAATTACCTAGCTAAAAACAATGAAATAGAAAATAAATGATTACATCAATTGAAACTTTAAACTAATAATAATACGAGCTTTTTTTCTTTGATAATTGAAATTTAAATGCACAAGCTCACTTTCTATACTACTAATACTGAATATACTTCGATTTTTTGATGTTTGTTTCTTTTTTTTTAGAACAAACTAAAGTAAATACATAATAATGAAAGACTTTATCAACTGAAATAAAATAATTAGGTAATTGATCAAATCAATTCTCGATGGAAGGGTAGTCAAAAGAATGATAAAAAATTCAAAGGGTTTTTGCGTTAATATTAGCGGGTAAATCAATAAAAAGGGTTGTTAAGATTAAAAAGGGTTCACTAGGGGTTAATTATGTAGGTAGGCTTTTAGTGGTGTGAATGGGTTAAAACCTAGGTGCCTTTATCATCTCAGTATATCAAATCATAGATGTGGTCTCAACATGTATAAACGAGGCACGTTCTAGAATAATAGTTCAAAGTTGACACACTCATAATCAATAAAGTGAGCACAAAAAAGAAAATATGCTTTAAAAGGCTCAAAATCTCACAAAAATTATGGGTTTTTTTGACATCAATCCTTATAAATTTCAAATTTCAAGGTAATACTCAAATTTAGTTCAACGACCCATCAATTCTAATTTTTAGAAAGTAGACTTACCATGCCTGATTCTCTAGTATTCTTCAAATTTAATCATCAATGTACAATTAACTATGACTTAATCTAAAATATATCAATAAAAATCATAAATCATTAGAAATTTCATCCTAATTAGTAATATGAGAAAAAATACTCTTGAATCAAGACTAAATTCAGGATTTTGAGAATCATGCAAAAAGCTTGACACTTTTATCCCCCCACACTTAAGATGTACATTACCCTCAATGTAAAAAGATGAATAATGACAATTATGGGATAAATCAAAAGATAAGGGGTAAAGTGACTTCCTGATTTTTGGATGGCTCCGGGAGTTGGCAGTGGTCGTGGTAGAAGGTAATTTGAGGAGGCGGTGGTGGCATTTTCTATGGTCCTGGTGGGGTGGCTACCAACGATCTTTGTGCTAGATGAGGAAATTGGGGAGCTTGTAGAGAATTAGCCAGGGATTATTAAGACATATTTAAAATAAACTAAGTATATTTATGAAGATAAGAAAGAAGACGAGAATTAAAATAGAAAATAATCTAAAGTGAAAATAAAAAAATAAATGGACTATTAAGTCCTTACTGAAGGATGGTTCGCAAGGTGGGAGTCAACACTAAGTTTGGGGATGTGATGTGGTGGCGGATGTGAAGAGGTTATCGTGGTGGTCGGTGTGATTCCCAAGCAGCCTGGTGAACCTGACACTAAAAATTAAATTAAAATAAACTAAACTAAGCATAAGATTGCAAAAGAGAAGGAAATTGAAGCAAAAGAGAAAAAGAATGTAAAAACTATATGGTCTCAAAGACCCTTGGCTTGGTGTTTGAATGAAGTGGCCAGCATGAACTTATGTAGATCGGTCTCCCATAGGGAGATTATTCTTGCCTTCTTCCACTTCTTTGACATGATTTTAGTGTTGCTCAAGAGTCTTGGACACTTTTCCTACGGAGAAAGAAAATTTTGAAAGAAAAATGAAAGAAGGAAGAAGAGAAAATATGGGAAGAAGGGGAAGGGCTATGGGGTTTAAATAGTATCTCAAATCAAGCACGTTCACACCCCCGTGGTCCAAGGGCGTGTCAAGTTACACGGCCGCCTCGCACAGTCAAGGTGTGGAGTGTGTTGAATTGCCCATGCTCGTTTTTGATGTGCCATGCCCGTGTCAGAGTAGTCAGTGTCGACCACAGCCGAGTCGCATGGCCGTGGGTACAGGCGTGTTGAGTCTACCACGCCCATTTCTCAGTTGACCACGCCCGTTGGGAGATAGTCAGTGGCTTCACATGGTTTAGGGGCACGACCGTGCTGATCTGTCAGTGCCCGTGGGGAAGGGTGGTTGGGCCCATGACGTCTGACTGTGGTTGACCTGAATTGTACGGCCTCTACTCTGTCAGTACGATGGTTCGGTGGTCCACACGGCCACAGACACGCCGTGTGTAAGGCCGTGTGGCCTGGAAATTTGTACTTTTGTGTTAGTTTAAAAATAAATATTTAGAAGAGAAAGGTGAAAAGAAAAGACTGAAAATAAATTTGAAAATAAATTGAGTTAGTGCTCAGGTTGCCTCCCGAGAAGTGCTCGTTTATAGTCTTATGCTAGACTGTCCTCGTATTTGAAATTTTTAAGGAGGTTTAAAGGTTTGAATATCTTCCCTCATGCTCACAGTTCTATTTTTGTGACAAAGTTGAAGTCGAGAAGTGTTTACCTTGAAATTGCCAAATATTGGATTGCTTACCTCGACTATTTCGTGTGGGAAGATATCTTGTACCTTAAGAAGAATTTCTCCCTGTGCCGTCAGGTCTGTTGAAGTGATGTGGGGATCGACTTTGTCTAACAGTACCTGGTCTCCTATTTTAAAGTGATTTGATGTCCCTACGAGCTTTTTTGGTGGTTCCTCTGGTTTTACTTTGTGTGGATCCGGCTTTTCTTTGATCTGTGTCTCCTGCTCTTCTAAATTGTCGACCCTAAGATTTTGTTTCTTGTGTGACTCTTCTTTGTCGACTTGGGGGCTATGAGTTGGCTCAGGTTTGATGCCTTGTGATGTTTCCTGTAGTGAAGGTTGAACAATTTGATTATCTATTGAAGTGACTTTCTTACCTTCATCATCCGTTGTTCTGGCTGAGTCGAGAGCTTGAAGCTTAATCGATTCATTTCCTACGCGAAGTATGAGTTTACCTGTGGCAACATCAATTTTAGTTATAGTAGTTGCTAGGAAAGGTCTTCCGAGAATTAAGGGGATTGAATTATCTTCATCAATGTCTAAAACAACAAAATCTACTGGGAAAACAAATTTATCGATTTTTACAAGAACATATTCAATAATGCCCCTATGAATTCTAACAGTTTTATCAGCTAGTTGAATACTCATCTTAGTTTGTTTGGGCTTCCCTAGACCTAGTCATTTAAACAATGCATAAGGCATGACATTTATACTTGCCCCTAGATCAGCTAACGCATTATCAATAGTTAAACTACCAACTAAGCATGGAATCGTAAAACTCCCTAAATCTTTTTGTTTCTGTGGTAGTCTATTCTGTAACATTGCCGACCATGTTGCATTTAGTTCCACATGATGCTCTTCGTATATTTTGCGTTTGTTTGTCAAGAGTTCTCTTAAAAATTTCCTCGAGTCTGGCATCTGAAAAAGAGCTTCAAGAAGGGGTAAGTTAATGTAATTTTTTTAAAAGTTTAAGAAACTTACCAAACTGTTCCTCTGAATCATCTCCTTTCAATGCTTCGGGATAAGGTATGCAAGGTTTGTATTCTTTGATTATTGGTTTTGGCTTTTCGTGTGCTACCTCTATTTTACCTTTTTCTTCCTTGGTTTTTTGTGCCGTGGTGGCTTCGTCTACCTTTGTACCCTCTTGAGCTGTGATGGCTTGGATCTATTCTTTTGGGTTTATTTCTATATTGCTTGGTAGACGTCTTTGTTAACGTTCAGAAATCAGCTTTGTGAGATGTCCCACTGACCTAGTAAGTTCTCCAACTTGATTCTCGATCCCTTTGATCGATTTTTGTTGTTCATCAAGTGCTTCAGTCTTTTAGAAATGAGAATCAATTGCTGCCATGAATTTTGTCAGCATATCTTCAAGGTTTGATTTCCTCTCCTGTGGATATGGTTAATTTTGATAATTTGGAGGAGGTTGCTACCTATGATTTCCTTGTCCTCCCCACAAAAAAATTTTAGTGGTTCCTTAAACCTGCGTTGTAAGTGTTACTATAAGGATTATTATTGTATCTGAAATTGTTACCTATATAGTTTGTCTGCTCATGTTCTGCTTCTGGTTGGTAGGGTGGGTACTCAGGATTCGCCACATCCCCACTCGCTTCGCATTGCATTACTGGGTGTACATGTGAAGAACATAAATTATCAAGCTTTTTATTCATCATCTCCACCTGTGTTGACGGCATTGTTACTGTGTCTATGTTAAAAATTCTGGCTGATTTTGTTGGTTTGGCCCTTGTAATTTGTCATTGATAGGTATTCAATAACATCTCTTCAATAAAGTCAAAGCTGCTTCAGGAGTTTTGTTATACAAAGTTCCACCGGCTGATGAGTTAATCATTTGCCTTGTTGAAGAATTCACACCGTTGTAAAAAGTTTGGACTTGAAGTCACAAAGGTAATCCGCGGTGTGGACATCTTCTCATGAGATCCTAATATCTTTCCCATGCATCATAAAATGTTTCTGCGTCATTCTGCACAAAAGAAGATATGTCATTCCTAAATTTGGCCGTTTTGGCTGGTGGAATTTAAAAGAAATTTTTGGTCATTTGATCACATGTGGTGATTGATCCTCATGGTAATGAGTTCAACCACAGCTTTGCTTTGCTTTGCTATATGAGTATTTGAATCTTCATCCTACAAACCATCAAATTGAACAAACTGTTGAATCATTTGTATTGTGTTAGGCTTTAATTCAAAATTGTTAGCACCTATAGTAGGCCTGACAATACTAGATTTTGCCCCTGTCAAATCAGGTTTAGCATAATCATACATAGTACGCGGAGCATTCTATTCTTGCACATTTGGCGGTGGATTTGTAACATCCTAAAATTGGGGTTATTCTTGATTAAATTATTTTTCTTGTGTTTGGATTGCTGTGGTGTTATTCGTGGTGTAATAAGACTTAATTATGGATCTTTAGTAGGCTCGGATAGTAGGAAAAATTGTATTTGCAAGCTTTAAAGATAGGGAGCCTTAGTAGGTAGGGGTTACAAGTTAAATGAGGGAATATTAGACACTAAAAAGGCCTTGGAAAAGTGGCAAAAGGGAGGCCACTTAGGAGCTGGAATTGACGCCACAAGAGGAGCAAGGGGAGCCTAGGTTCGAGTTGCGAAATTCCCCTTTTTGCTCTTTATTTTGGACGGTAAGAGAGAGACAAAATGCTCAATTTTGATTTCAGGATAATAAGGATAATAATGATTTTAATTGGATTTTATTTGATCAATTTTAAAAGGGTGGCAAGGAGGAAAAGTAGCATTTGTTTAATTCAAATTCTTTTGAAATAATTTTAAACTATTCGCCAAGAGTGATTCAAGGTGTTGGCCAAAATTTGAACTCCCTGGAGAGAAGTGGATGGCAAGGGAGCTATGTAGGGGGGAGGCCGAATTTTCTTAGTGAATTACTTAACAAATTCGGCTAGTATTTCATCTCTTTTTCTTTCTTTTTCACTCTCTCAAAACTGAAACCCCATTGCCATCTTCATCTTTTCTTCTTTTTGACCCTTGGCAATCACCTACTCTCTTATCCTCTCTTTTCTTCCATTTGTGCTAAACCGAAAATACTCTCCCTCATACCTTTCTTTCCTCTTCTCAAACCTTTTGGTGAAACTCCTATTTCACTTCTTTCTCTTCCTCTTTTCACTCAAAGCCAACCTTGAATGTTATTTTAATCAACCATAGCTGAATCCCTTCTCCCTATTTGGTGTAGTTTTGGCGAACATCAAAGCAAAGGTGATCTCTTCTAGGATTTCCTCCAATCGGTTTGTAAAGGTGGGTAAGTGTCCAAGGTCAATGCCTTTTATTCTGCTTTTTCTTGATTCTCTCGTCGACTTGGATAAATGGAAAGCGAAATCCAGATTTGTTGAGAGTTTGGCTAATCTTTCTTTGAAACCGATTTCACCTAGGGACTCATGGATTTTGATGTATTCGAACCAAGCCTCTATTTGTTAGCAAGTAATCTTGGTATGTGGTGGTAAGGATCTACTTTAATAGACTATATTTTTAGTGATCGAAAAGTCGAAGGCTATTAATATGGATGGTTGCCGATTGTAGGGAAGTGAAACAGATTTACATATCGTGAGGTGGTTAGTGTTCAAAGGACGTGTAGGTAAGGTCTCGGGTTCATGTGTAACCCTTTGGTATTATTTTGGGTTTGGCCGAATGGTCTATAACACTAACCTTATGTTTGGCCGAATATAGAAGCAAGGATACCTAGTGTGGCCAATTGACTCTTTAGGGATTTAGGGCTATCATGGGTAACAGGTGTGTACATACACACTTTATAACTAACAACTGTGCTAAATACATTATGTATGCTAAACTGGATTGATGTAGATTTAGACCTAATACCATAAAGGTATAAGCAAGGATTCAGGTAAGTCCTTGTCGATTTGAGATAACTATATGATGCATGATTGATGCAAGGCATATTTGGTATATGTGGCATATAAAGTTATGGTTATTGATAAATCCAGTGTATGTTGCTAAATAAACATGTTGGCATGATTTCTGTTAAATGCATATCATTGATTGATGTGGGTTAAATGAGTGGAGCGGGAAGTGATATCCGTGTCTACGGACACCAGTGGTTTGGCACCACAATATTGATGGATATCGTGACTTTGAGTCACCAGTGGTTTGGCACCACTAGTGGTTTGGTACCACACGGGGTAGAGAAAGGTGTTTTGGATGGCTAGGTTGGGTGCATGTTAAAGTTAGTGCATGTTAACTTAGTTATAATTTGTGTATGATGTTGCATTAAACCGGGGGAAGGGTTACACATTGAGTCTTGGTGACTCACCTTCTCCTTTAACTTTTTCAGGTGACTCGTAGATCGCAGATGAGGAGCCGGATGGACTCGAGGTGGCCATGCAGTGAAAATGTGGATTAAATGAATTTTGAGCTATTTTTATTTTATTGTCGGTTTTACTTGTTCAAGTTGTAATAAGGCCTCCTAAGATTTTACTTTGATTATTTTACATGTTTTGGATAATTTGTTTAAACTACTTAGTGACTTTAAAATGGGTATACACGTTTTCTTAAATTCAAACGTAAATGTTTTATTGTGCCATCGGGTACATTTGATATCGGTAACAACCTGATTTAATAGATCTTTAACAAAACTAAGTGTGGTATTCTTCATACACCTCAATGGTTTTAAAACAAGACGGTATTTTTTACTTTAAATTGAATCGGATAAAGGGATTTTTCAAAATGTTTTCTCTGTAACATACCAAATTCGGTCATAATGTTTGGGCCAGGTTTGGGGTGCTACAAAATTGGTATCGAGCCAGTTCAAAGCTCTCTACTGGGGGCCCAAGGCCCAAAATGTTTTGTGAGGCCTTTGTGAAATATTTTTGTTGTGGAACGAGATGGCACCGAGTCTCCAAGCACCAATCCGCCTGTAAGTACTTCTAACTTCTTTGTATGAATTATTATCTGTAGAAGGGTAGGTATGGAACGTAGATAATATGATAGGTGTTTGAACCATAGGACTAGTTTACCCCAACAAAATACATAAGATTTTAAATGCCTAATTAAACAAACCTATGATTAAGTCGCCGAGTTAGGGTGTGGTAACCCCTGTGCACATGTCTAGGATTGGATCCGGAAGAGCTTGGTACTTAAGCAGTCCTCGTGACTCACCTTCTATTCGCAGGAATCCTACCTCGTGCGTAGCTTCGGTTCACCCTAACCAAGAGGACTCGGTCATAGGCTAAACACAATAAATAAAACCCGAAGGAGATTAGCCATGTTTTATGAAAACTCTAAGTTTTAAAAATCATTACAATACTCCTTTAAATAGTAACAAAAATTTATTTCTGGAAAATTTTCAAAATATTTTCAATTTACCAAAATTACCAAAATGCCCCTAGTGGTAAAATTATGAAAATACCCTTGGTTTCTAAAATTACCGTACTACCTCGATTTCAATAAAATTCTCTTACTTTGCAAAAGTATCCAAAATTCATGATTTCAAAATAATACCCGACTTTGAAATTTACAAAATTACCCCGATTGATAAAATTACCAAAATACCCCTAGATTCTAAAATTTCATTGTACCTTTAATTTGACAAATTTTTAGAAATACCCTCTAATTTTGGAAATTTCAAATTTCAAAGCGTCCTGATTTATTAAAGTTTTAAAATTTCTCTGGTTATTACGAAAATACCCCTGTAAGAAAATGACGAAAATACCCATGGGATAGAAGCGGACAGAAATGCCTGAAAGAGTGAGTGTGTATGAAAGGTATTATGGAATGGATGTGACTTTCCTGTTTGAACTAGGATAGAGGACTTAAAACTTTGATTGATCGAAAGAATCTCTATTAAACTCTCTTCATAAAATTTCTTCGCGGATAACCAAGTGAAACAAGTACTAATCCATAAAAATTTCTTAATCAAATTAAAGCGCTATAGTTAGAATGAGCTCTAGAGGATGTGGCAGTCGTGGACGGGGTAAGGCAGGATTATCGTGTTAGAACCCGTTAGGTCAGGTCAGGGATCTGAGAATGAGGTACCACCGCCACCACCACCCCCAACTTTTGGAGTTGAGGAGCAGGATCAGACGGGAGGTGAGGCAGTATCGCAAGCTGTGTTGCGAGTCCTTGAGTCGGTGGCTGGGGCAAGTGGAGGTATGGGAGCTCAAAAATCTGTACCCGAGTGACTCCGATCCAATGGGGCTGAGGTATTCCGGGGTGTATTGGGAGTGGCACCCAGTGCGACGGAATATTGGTTAGAATCAACTGAGAGGATCATTGATGATCTCAATCTGACAAGTGAGGAGAAGCTAAAAGGAGCGGTGTCGCTTCTAAAGGATGAGTCATATCAGTGGTGGCTCACGATTCGGGATGGTGCCACGACAGATGACCTTACTTGGGCGTATTTCAAAGCTACTTATCAGAAGAAGTATGTGGGCACCAGCTACATTGATGCGTAAAGGAAAGCTTTTCTGGGGTTGGTACAAGGAAATAAGTTTGTATCAGAGTATGAAGCAGAATTCTTGAGGCTGAGCCACTATGCTTGGGAACTGTGTCAACAGAGCATGATCGTTGTGTCCTCTTTGAAGACGGACTTAGGGATAATTTAAGGTTGCTGATTGCTCCACAGCAAGAGCGTGAGTTTTTTGTCTTAGTGGAAAAGGCTAAAGTAGCCGAAGGGGTCAAGGAGTCCGTGAGACAGAACTACGATAGGAACAAGTAGAAAAGAGGATTTGGGTCATTTGGATCGGGTAATAATACACAGAAGAGGGCTTAGCAGAGTGGGCCAAATCAGGCAGGAAGGCCCATGGCTACTAATCAGAGACTAGCTTAGTGTAATCGCTGTGGGAAATCACATTGGGAGGTTGTTGGACCGGTGAAAGGGGATGCTTTGAATGTGGATCGTTGGATCACCGTGTAAGGGATTGTCCTCGGAAGTTAGCTAAGAACCAGCTAGAGGGTCAGAATCGTGCTCAGGCTAGAAATGTAGGACCACCACAGAGGGGTCGTGGTAATGGTAGAGGAGGCAATGGTTCTAGTCGAGGTCACAGAATTCTAGGCAGAGGTGCAAGCAACATAGAGGCAAGGTAGCCTGGTTTAGTCTATGCAGCAAGGCGTCGAGAGGAGGGTGACACACCGGACGTCATAACCGGTACGTTCCTAATTTTTGGTCTTCCATATGTTGCATTATTGATGTGGGTTCGACGCATTCATATGTTGCTAGTAGCATGGTAGAGACTATGAATCTAGACTTTGAGACTACTTCTAGGAGATAGCGATAATTAGCCCTCTAGGTCACTCTGTAATTGTAAACAAGTTATATAGAGATGTACCCTAGAACTCCAAGGGGTAGTGTTGTTGGTCGATCTAATGGAGCGCCATTTGGGAGTTCGATTTGATTCTTGGAATGGACAGTTGGTTAAGTATCGTGCAAAGTTGGATTGTCTTTGCTAAGTTTATGGTTCTAAAGATGGCTGAGGGTGATGAAATGGTCATGATAGGTAATAGAAGAGATTACCTAACCAACGTGGTGTCTGCGTTGAAGGCGGAGAAGATGGTCAGGAAAGGGTGTGAGGTGTTTTTGGTTCGAATATGTGCCTTGAAGGCTAAGGAGTCAGCAGTTGAGAAGGTCCGAACGGTAGGGGAATTCACTGATGTGTTTCCAGAAGAACTTTCGGGTTTGCCTCCAGATCAGGAAGTTGAATTCGGTATAGACTTGTTACCCGAAACGGTGCCTGTGTCTATAGCACCATACCGAATGGCACCGAAGGAATTGGTGGAGCTAAAGGCTCAAATTCAGGAGCTCTTGGACCGAGGGTTTGTCCGACCAAGTATATCTCCGTGGGGAGCACCTATGCTGTTTGTCAAGAAGAAAGACGGGTCAATGCGGATGTGTATCGACTACCGTCAGCTAAACAAGTTAACAATCAAAAACAAGTATCCGTTGCCTCGGATTGATGACTTGTTTGACCAACTGAAGGGTGCATCGATTTTCTCGAAGATAGACCTTAGGTCGGGTTATCATCAACTTAAGGTGAAGGAGGGTGATGTTCACAAGACGGCATTCCGTACTCGGTATGGGCATTACGAGTTTCTAGTGATGCCATTTGGATTGACCAATGCACCTGCAGCGTTCATGGACTTAATGAATAGGGTGTTTCAGCAGTACTTGGATCAATTTGTGGTGGTGTTTATAGACGACATATTGGTTTATTCAAAGACGGAGGGGGAGCATGACATGCATTTGTGTATAGTTCTACAAGTACCGAGGAGAAGCGATTATATGCCAAATTCAAGAATGTGAATTTTGGCTTAGGGAGGTCGCTTTCTTAGGTCACGTGGTGTCGTGGAAGGATTAGAGTGGACCTCGCAAGGTTTGCGGTGTTGGATTGGAAATCGCCTAAGTCGATGGTAGAAATTTGAAGTTTTCGGTGCAGCGGTGCTATCGAAGATTTGTGGAAGGGTTCTCTTTAATCGCAGACCACTAACTAAGTTATTAAGAAAAGGAGTTCCATTTGTATGGTCGGAGAAACAAAGCAGGAAAGTTTTGATAAGCTCGAGGAAGATTCACTGAAGCTCCAGGTTCAGTATAGCCTAAGGCGGGAAGTTGTTTACGCTTCTTGTGATGCATCCCATACGGGTTGGGATGTGTATTGATGCAGAAGGAAGGTAGTGGCCTATGCATCCTGTCAGCTAAGACCGCATGAGGTTAACTACCCAACTCACGACTTGGAATTAGCGGCAGTAGTCTTCGCTTTGAAAATATGGAGGCATTACTTGTATGGGGAAAAGTCGATAGTCTGCACGGATCACAAAAGTTTAAGGTATCTCTTGACTCAGAAGGATTTGAACTTGAGACAGTGTCGATGGATTGAACTATTGAAGGATTACGACTGTTCAACTGAGTACCATCCAGGCAAGGCTAACGTGGTGGCTGATGCGTTGAGCCGGAAGGTCGTAACGGACTTAAGGGTGATGTTTGCTCACCTCAGTCTATACGACGATGGAAGTCTTTTGGCAGAACTACAAGTTAAGCCGACTTGGATCGAGGAGATTAAGGAAAAACAGTTAGTAGATGAAAGTTTGAATGCGCGGAGATTGCAAGTTCAAGATGGTGGTTTGGAAGGGTATAGTTTGTTTGGTGATGGAGTATTATGTTTTCAAGGGCGAGCTTGTATGCCGAAGGATGTTGAATTGAGGCAAAGAATTCTTCAAGATGCACATAGCAGCCCATACGCTATGCATCCTGGAGGTAGCAAGATGTATGGAGATTTGCGAAGCAGATTACGGTGGCTGTATCAAGCGCGAGGTAACTGAATTTGTGGGAAGGTGTCTGACGTGTCAGCAGGTTAAGGCTGAACACCAGTTGCCATCAGGGTTGCTTCAACTAGTGAAGATTCCTCAGTGGAAATGGGAGAAGATCACTATGGATTTTGTCAGTAGGCTACCCCTCACGCCCAGCAAGAAGGACGCAGTTTGGGTGATTGTGGACCGTCGACTAAATCAGCTCACTTCATACTGGTAGGGTGGATTACTCACTTGAAGCTAGCTTCGAAATAGTGAGGTTGCATGGAGTTCCAGTATCGATCATCTCAGATAAGGATCCCAGATTTACATCAAGGTTCTGGAAAGCATTGCATCAGGCTTTGGGTACACAATTGGATTTCAAAGATGACTTTCCATCCACGGTCGACGGGCAATGGAAAGGGTCATCTGATTTTAGAGGACATGCTAAGAGGTTGTGTTCGGATTTGGTGGTAGTTAGGAAGAGTACCTACCACTAGCGTAATTCGCTTATAACAATAGTTATCAGCGAGTATCCAGATGGCACCATATGAAGCAATCAGATGGACGAAAATGCCGTACTCTACGTGTTGGACGGAGTTGGGTGAACGACAAGTTTTGGGTCGTAATTGGTATGTAAACCGAAGATAAAGTTAAGGTGATTCGAGCTCGTCTTAAGGAAGCGTCAGATAGGCAGAAGTCTTATGCTGATCTTAAGCGCAAGGAGATGGAATATGCAGTAGGAGATAAAGTTTTTCTGAAGGTGTCACCTTGGAAAAAGGTATTAAGGTTTGGGCGAAAAGGGAAGCTAAGCCCAAGGTTCATCGGGCCATATATAGTAGTGAAGCGACTGGGACTGGTGGCTTATCAGCTCGAACTGCCGCAGAGTTAAGTCAGATTCATGACATCTTCCATGTATCAATGCTTAGGCGATATTAGTCGGATCCATCACACGTTGTGCCAGTGGCAGAGATTGAGGTAGACTTGAACTTATCTTTCGAGGAAGAACCAGTTCAGATCTGAGATCGAGATGTCAAAGTTCTAAGTAGGAAGTCAGTACCTTTGGTGAAAGTGATATGGCGAAACCATGGTGCAGAGGAAGCTACGTGGGAACCCAAGGATGTGATGCGACAGTAATATCCCCACCTCTTCTGATCAGGTAATTTCGAGGCTGAAATTATTTTAAGGGGGTAGAACTATAACATCCTAAAATTGGGGTTATTCATGATTAAATTATTTTTCTTGTGTTTGGATTGCTGTGGTGTTATTCGTGGTGTAATAAGACTTAATTATGGATCTTGAGTAGGCTCGAATAGTAGGAAAAATTGTATTTGCAAGCTTTAAAGATAGGGAGCCTTAGTAGGTAGGGGTTACAAGTTAAATGAGGGAATATTAGACACTAAAAAGGCCTTGGAAAAGTGGCAAAAGGGAGGCCACTTAGGAGCTAGAATTGATGCCACAAGAGGAGCAAGGGAGCCTAGGTTCGAGTTCTGAAATTCCCTTTTGCTCTTTTATTTGGACGGAATGAGAGAGAGAGAAATGCTCAATTTTGATTTCAGGATAATAAGGATAATAATAATTTTAATTGGATTTTATTTGATTAATTTTAAAAGGGTGGCAAGGAGGAAAAGTAGGCATTTGTTTAATTCAAATTCTTTTGAAATAATTTTAAACTATTGGCCAAGAGTGATTCAAGGTGTTGGCCGAAATTTGAACTCCTTGGAGAGGAGTGGACGGAAAGGGAGCTATGTAGGGAGGAGGCCGAATTTTCTTAGTGAATTACTTAACAAATTCGGCTAGCATTTCATCTATTTTTCTTTCTTTTTCACTCTCTCTCAAAACTGAAACCCCATTGCCATCTTCATCTTTTCTTCTTTTTGACCCTTGGCCGAATCACCTACTCTCTTATCCCTCTCTTTTCTTCCATTTGTGCTAAACCAAAAATACTCTCCCCTCATACCTTTCTTTCCTCTTCTCAAACCTTTTGGCCGAAACTCCTATTTCACTTCTTTCTCTTCCTCTTTTTCACTCAAAGCCGAACCTTGAATGTTATTTTAATCAACCATAGCTGAATCCCCTTCTCCCTATTTGGTGTAGTTTTGGCCGAACATCAAAGCAAAGGTGATCTCTTCTAGGATTTCCTCCAATCGGTTTGTAAAGGTGGGTAAGTGTCCAAGGCCGAATGCCTTTTATTCTGTTTTTCTTGATTCTCTGTCGACTTGGATAAATGGAAAGCCGAAATCGGCATTTGTTGAGAGTTTGGCTAATCTTTCTTTTGAAACCGATTTCACCTAGGGACTCCGGGATTGTGAAGTATTTGAACCAAGCCTCCATTTGTTAGCAAGTAATCTTGGTAAGTGGTGGTAAGGATAAACTTTAATAGACTATATTTTTAGTGATCAAAAGTCAAGGCTATTAATATGGATGGTTGCCGATTGTAGGGAAGTGAAATAGATTTACATATCGTGAGGTGGTTAGTGTTCAAAGGACGTGTAGGTAAGGTTTCGGGTTCGTGTGTAACCCTTTGGTATTATTTTGGGTTTGGCCGAATGGTCTAACACTAACCTTATGTTTGGCCAAATATAGGAGCAAGGATACCTAGCGTGGCCGATTGACTCTTCAGGGATTTAGGGCTATCATGGGTAACAGGTGTGTACATACACACTTTATAACTAACAACTGTGCTAAATACATTATGTATGCTAAACTGGATTGATGTAGATTTAGACCTAATACCATAAAGGTATAAACAAGGATTCAGGTAAGTCCTTGTCGATTTGAGATAACTATATGATGCATGATTGATGCAAGGCATATTTGGTATATGTGGCATATAAAGTTATGGTTATTGATAAATCCAGTGTATGTTGCTAAATAAACATGTTGGCATGATTTCTGTTAAATGCATATCATTGATTGCTGTGGGTTAAATGAGTGGAGGGGGAAGTGATATCCGTGTCTACGGACACCAGTGGTTTGGCACCACAATATTGATGGATATCGTGACTTTGAGTCACCAATGGTTTGGCACCACTAGTGGTTTGGTACCACACGGGGTAGAGAAAGGTGTTTTGGATGGCTAGGTTGGGTGCATGTTAAACTTAGTGCATGTTAACTTAGTTATAATTTGTATATGATGTTGCATTAAACAGGGGGAAGGGTTACACATTGAGTCTTGGTGACTCACCTTCTCCTTTAACTTTTTCAGGTGACTCGTAGATCGCGGATGAGGAGCCGGATGGACTCGAGGTGGCCATGCAGTGAAAATGTGGATTAAATGAATTTTGAGCTATTTTTATTTTATTGTCGGTTTTACTTGTTCAAGTTGTCATAAGGCCTCCTAAGATTTTACTTTGATTATTTTACATGTTTTAGATAATTTGTTTAAACTACTTAGTGACTTTAAAAAGGGGTACACACGTTTTCTTAAATTCAAACGTAAATGTTTTATTGTGCCATCGGGTACATTTGATATCGGTAACAACCTGACTTAATAGATCTTTAACAAAACTAAGTGTGGTTTTCTTCATACACCTCAATGGTTTTAAAACAAGAAGGTATCCTTTACTTTAAATTGAATCGGATAAAGGGATTTTTCAAAATATTTTCTCTGTAACATACCAAATTCGGTCGTAATGTTTAGGCCGGGTTTGGGGTGTTATAGGATTGTTTTCATCCATCCCTTCAGTAGGATTGGATCTATCTTGTTCTTCTCTTTGGTAGTCTAGAGCTCGTCTAGTTTCTCTGCGATTTCTGCGAGCGGTAGCTTCAAAGTCACTTTCGTACGCTAAAGGTCCTCTCGGGTTCCTTCTAGTCATAAACTAGAGGTACCTACTAGGAGAAGAAAGGAAGAAATTTAGTGTAAATAAAAATTTAACCTAAATTAAAAATAAAAGTAAATTGCGAAAAAATTATAAAATAATGGCTAAAGTAATAGAAATAGAGCTTTCTTAATATTTTAGTGTCCCCAGCAACGACACCAAAAACTTGATCGTGTCAAACAATCGAGTTTTAATATTTATAAAGAATGATCGAACCTGTAGACTAACTATGACAATGATTGAGGCAAGTGCACCTATCGAACAATAGTATAGTTTAGGCAAGATTATTTTGTCGAACCCAAAGGAACCTAAAAGTACTACTACTCACTTTCTTTCTATTATTAAGCCTAAAATATGGAGTGATTGGTTTATTAATCTAAAAAAAACTAATGAAAAACTAAACTAGATGCAAAGACAAAAGAATGAAACTTTGGGAAAAGACTGTGGAAAAACTTAGTTGATTTTAGACGATACCCCAGGAAGAATCCACCTATGACTTCTCTTGTTATCTAACTTTTAATTCATATGATTTCTTTACTTAGCTTGATCCGTGAGACTCCCTAACTTATATTAAACCCTTTCCCGAAGCGAATAGCGTCTAACCTTAGGTTAATTAGTGGAACTCTCGTTCTCTTATAATAACCCCCTAAAGAAGTAGTAAATCGATAAATGGACTCCCATATTAGGTTTCACCCTAATCTGGTAAATCTCGTCACCCTATCTCTAGCCGTGCGATCAACTCCGCTTAATTTTGCTAGATCTACTCTTAGGCAGGGTCTATTCCTCCTCCACCTAAGCACATCAGATTAAATTAAGCAACATAATTAAGAACAAACTAAGTACTTATCATATAATTTAGAAATCAAATAAAAAAATCCATCATAGGTTTCATCCTCTTCAGGTATTTGAAGGGTTTTATTCCTAACAAAATAAGAAAACATCTCAAGAGAAAAGATAAAATAAAACATAAGAAATCACTAAAACCCCCTGAAAGGATTGAAGAGGAGATCCTCTGTCTTGAGTAGAACTCTGGCTTCTTGAGATGGATCAACTGGCCATCTTCGAGTAATTCCTTGAATAAAAGCTCTGGCAGAAAACTCTGCCCAAAACTTCATTCTCTAGAACGGCTGCCTTGGGTTGTTTATATAGGCTCTTTAGATGCTTTACTTGGCTCATAAGTACCTCCTTCAAGTAGAATTACTATTAAGGTGTTTAAGTAGACTTAGGAATGTTTCTTTGGCTTCAAACATCCAAATCTGAGTGAAATTGCTCATTCCCGTGGCAGGGGCACGCCCATGGCACACGCCCGTATAAGTCATGGCCAAACCGTGTTGGACTTTTGTCGACGAGGCACGGTGGTGTAAATTGGGGTGAGGCCATGTTCTAAATAAATGGCAAGGCACGACCGTGTGGCTTGAAGTCCAGGTCGTGTCGATTTCTTTGGTTGGCCCAATTTGGCCCGTTTTAAGCCTGTTTTACGTTCTTTTTATCCTTGGGTGCTTTCCTGAGTATAAGACATGAAAATAAAGGATTAAGAGCACTTTTTTACGTAAATCAGGGATTAATCATTCAAAAGCATACTAAATGTGGGATTAAAATATGTTACTTTTATGGTTTATCACTTTGCAACTAAGTTTTCAATTCCTTCAATTCTGTCGGAGCCATTCTATACATAGCTATCGATATCGGTGATGTTCCTGGTACAAATTCAATAGCAAACTCGACTTCTCTGATCAGTGGCAACCTAGGTAACTCTTCTGGAAACACATTCGGATATTCACAAACCACTGGTACTGATTCAATCTTTGATTCAGACACTTTTGTATCCTGTACATACGCAAGGTAAGCATCACAACCTTTTCTCACATATTTTTAAGCTAACATTGATAATATCACAATAGGCAATCTACTCGACTCATCAGATTCAATTCAAAGGATTTCACCATTCTGACATTTCAATTCAATAGTCTTTCGTCTACAATTCACAACAACATCGTACAAAGTCAACCTGTAACACCCAAAACTCGGTCAACACACCATGACCGAATCTGGCATGCCACACAGGTAAAACGTGTTGAAGAAAATCAAGTCATCGATTGAAAACTAGAGAAAACCCTTTGTTGTTCTATGTTTGTAGAAACCAGGTGCATGATTAGTAAAAAAAATCGATTGCATTTGAGTGTAGAACTTAAAATTTGAAACCATTTAGGTTGTCAAAAATATTTGAATTGTCATTTATTCCCGAGTGTTTGTATTACCCAATGGTAAAGTTTTGAAAATCATTGCGTTTTGTAGTTTAGAAAAACCTTGCGCTCATGTTATTAAATTAATCAAGTAACTTACTTAACCATGTTCGAAATCAAATCCAAAACATATAAATAATTCAAAACATAATTTAGAAGGCCTTATTACAAACCCAAATAATAAAAACGAAATATGAAATAATACCCAATTTAAAAATCCAAGTAAAACCAAATGTGCTTAACGCATGGCCACCTCGAGTCCATCCGGCTCCTCATCCGCGATCTACGAATCACCTGAAAAGATAAGGGAGAAGGTGAGTCACCAAGACTCAGTGCATAAATCCTCCTCCCGGATAAAGCAACATACTTACACAAATCATAACCAAGCAATACATATAATGCACCCAAACCTAGCCATCCATTCTCCTTTCTACCCCGTGTGGTACCAAACCACTGGTGGTGCCAAACCACTGGTGACCCAAAGTCACGATATCCAATAAAAATGTGGTGCCAAACCACTGGTGACCCAAAGTCACGAAATATCAATAATCCCAGTGTGGGGCCACCCACGTGTGTACCAAATCACTGCGACAATCCCGATAAATCAACATTAGGGCCAACCCACTGTGGTGCTAAACCACTGGGACGAGTCACTATGAGGTGCCAAACCTCTGGTGACCCAAAGTCACAAAATAATTTGTGGTACCAAACCACTGGAGGTGCCAAACCTCTGGTGTCCCAAAGACAAGGATATCAAATCTTCCCCCTCCTCTCATATCACCCATCACAATGCAAAACTTATGCAAATCATGCCATCATGTTTATTATGAATCATATAGCAAATATATCACAGATCATGGTATCTAGCATCATATAGCAAATCATATCGAAACAGACTTACCCGAATCCTTGCTCATGCCCTCTACAGTATCAAATCAAGATCTACACAATTTTCGGCTTTTAACATATTCAGATTATTAATATATTACTTAGTTTAAAAGTGTGTAAGTTACACACCTGTTACTAACGCAAGCACTAAATCCCAAAGACCCGATCTACCACACTAGATCTCCCTGATC
This sequence comes from Gossypium rotundifolium, assembly GCA_025506655.1. Classification (NCBI taxonomy): domain Eukaryota; kingdom Viridiplantae; phylum Streptophyta; class Magnoliopsida; order Malvales; family Malvaceae; genus Gossypium; species Gossypium rotundifolium. The sequence goes on along the minus strand of CP106724.1, from coordinate 110,307,297 downwards.
CTACATTCGGCCAAACTATAAGACCATTAACAAGGCCATTCGGCCATACCAATAAATCCCAAAGAGTGAGATTACGCATAAATAACACCACCTTTACCTTTCTGCCTTACGAAAACAACACCAAAATATGCGAGACTGATTCTCCCCCTACATTCGGCCAACAATAACACTTAGTCTCAATAGCCTTCAACTTTTCAACCACTTAAAGAATGATGAACCAACGTAGATATCCTTACCACTTGACTTACCGAATTCGATTGTTAGAGAATGGAGGCTTAGATCGACTGCTTCAAATCCGGAGAACCTAGGAGAAATCATCCTTAAATGATTAGAAATCTATTACCAAATGCCGGAATCCGCTTTTGCTCCTATGATAGTCGACAGAGAGAAAAGAAAAGGAACAAAAGGTATTCAGCCAAGACACTTACCCCTTCTCAAAATCGATTGATGAAGAACCGAAGAAGATCCACCCTTGTTACTATTCGGCCAAAATAAGACAAGAGGAAAATAAGGAGATTTCGGCACAGAATATGGTGGATGGAAGAGAAAAGCAATCAATATTCGGCTAGAGTGGAGAAAGAGAAGGAAAAGTGAAAATAGGAGAGGGAGGATTCGGCAATAGAAGTAAAGAGGAAGATGTGGTTTGGAGTAGTTATGAAAAGAAAGAGAATGAGAAGAAGATGTCAAGTGAGGGTTTTCGGTTTTGCAGAGAGGGAAAAGAGAGAATGCTAGAGAGGGTTTCAGTTTGTTTCTTCACCAAATGCACCAAGGCTTGCTAGCTGAAAATGTCACCTAGCCCTTCCCTAAGTCTCCCAATCGGTTACTCCTCTCATACCAGAGTCCAAATTTTGGCAAACCTCCCTGAATCACTCTTGGCCAATCATTCAAATGAGTTTGAATGAATCAAACTCCTAAATCCCCTCTTCTCCATCTTATCTGATAGAGTTTGTGCTGAGCATAACTCTTCCCCCTTAGCGTCAAAACAATTAGCAGAAAGTGGAATTTCTGCTGGAGCCAAAGCTCTCCCTTCCCTATATGTGGCGTCAATCACAGGGCCCTAAGTGGTGCCTCCTTGCCACATTTCCAAGCCCAATCTTGTGCTTAAACCCCCCATGAATTATACTTAACCCCTAGCTCCTTCTGCTCCCTTTACTTAAAATAAAAATTCCTGCAACTCGGGCCTACTCTAGACTTATAACCAAATCTTACAACACCTCAAATAATAATACAACAGTCCATAATCATGAAAAACAATTCAAACACAAATAACCCCTATTTCAGGATATTACAGTTCTACCCCCTTAAAAATAATTTCACCTCGAAATTACCTCATCAAAAGAGTTGGGGGTATTGCTGTCTCATCACATCCTCTGGTTCCCATGTAGCTTCCTCTACTCCATGGTTTCGCCACATCACCTTCACTAATGGGACCGAATTCTTACGCAAAACTTTCACATCTCGATCCAGGATCTATACTAGTTCCTCTTCCATAGTCAAATCTGGATTTAACTTAATTTCCTCCACTGCTACAAATGTGATGGATCGGATCGATAACGTCTAAGCATGGAGACATGGAACACATCGTGTATCTGACTCAGGTCTGCTGGCAACTCGAGCTGATAGGCTATCGGTCCCACTCGTCTCAACACCTTATATGGCCCGATAAACCTAGGGCTTAATTTGCCTTTCCTCCTGAACCTCAACACTTTCTTCCATGGCGAGACCTTCAAAAAGACCTTGTCTCCCACGGTAAACTCTATATCTCTCCGCTTAAGATCAGCATATGACTTTTGCCTATCCGAAGCTTCTTTTAGACAAGACTGAATTAACTTAACCTTATCCTCGGTCTCTGCAACCAACTCTAGTCCCAACATCTGACACTCACGCAATTCTGTCCAGCAAGTAGGTGTGCGACACTTCCTACCATAGAACGCCTCATATGGTGCCATCTTAATACTTTCCTGATAACTATTGTTGTATGCGAACTCAGCTAATGGTAGAAATTCTTCCCAGCTGCCTCTGAAGTCCAAAACACAACCCCTTAACATATCCTCTAAGATTTGTATAACCCTTCCCATCGTCTGCCGATCGAATTGCGGGTGAAAAGTCTTTGAAATCCAACCTCGCTCCCAAAGCTCGATGCAAAACTCTCCGTAACCTCGATGTGAACCTTGGATCCCTATCCGAGATAATTGATATCGCACACCATGCAACCTCACTATCTCACCACATACAACTTAGCTAACTTCAAGTGAATAATCACCTTAACGGTATAAAATGAGTGATTTGGTCAAACGATCGACAATCACCTGATCGAGTCTTTCTTACTAGGCGTAAGGGTAGCCCATCGACAAAGTCCATGGTAATTCTTTCCCACTTCCATTGAGGAATCCTTACTGGCTAAAGTAAACCTGACGGCAGCTAATGCTCAGCTTTGACCTGCTGGCACTCAGACACTTACCCACAAAATTAATTTCAACATGAATGATATTAATAAGACATATTTATAGTTGCTCAACATGTTACAAACTGCTAAAAGTAACATGAAAAAGGCTGGGCTTAAGCCCATTCTAATGGTCTAGAAGGACAAGGGTAAAAAAAGGCTAAGGCTAAGACAAAGCCTAAGGACATTGGCAAGGTCAAGCCAAATAAAGGAAAAGCTGCATTGAAACCTAAAAGAGGAATTTCTAATGAAGGAAAATGTTTCCATTGTGATAAGATTGGACACTGGAAGAGGAATTGCCCATCCTATCTTGAAGAGGTCAAGAAGGCAAAAGAAAACGAAGCGTCTGCTTCAAGTATTTATGTTATTGATATTAATTTATCAAGATCTACTTCAAGTATTTATGGGTCATATTGATATTAATTTATCTAAAGGAGATCTGGACTTCGAGTTGGGAATGGATATTAGATAGGAACACATATTTTATCATTGCCTAGTGGGATTTAATTTTAGAGGATTGTTATTTTGTGCCCAGTTTGACTAGAAACATTATGTCAATTTCTTGTTTAGAAAAAATTGGTTTTGTGATAATTATTAAGAATAATTGTTGTTCATTTTATCTTTATAATGTTTTCTATGGTTCAACACAATTAGTAAATGACTTTTACATTTTAGATCAAGATAGACCCATTTATAACATAAATACTAAAAGATAAAAAATAAATGACTCTAGTCAAACTTATCATTAGCATTGTTGTTTGGGCCATATAAGTGAGAAGCACATATCAAAGCTGCATAAAGATAAGATTTTGGATTCTTTTGTTTTCAAACAATTGAATATATGTGAGTCTTGCTTGTTGGGTAAACTGAGTAAAACTCCTATTAATAGTAAAAGTAAGCTAGCCGATGATTTATTGGGGTTAATACCTAGTGATGTATGTGGACCAATGAATAAACAAGTTAGAGTAAGTTTTCAATACTTCATTACTTTCACTGATGACTTCAATAGACATGAGTATATTTATCTTATGCACCATAAATCTGAAGCCCTTGAAAAGTTCAAGGAAATTAAAAATGAAGTACAAAACCAAATAGGCAAAAGTATTAGGCATTTCAATCAGATCGAGGAGGAGAATACTTAAGCTTAGAGTTTGATGAGTTTTTTAAAGAATGTGGGATTGTCTCACAACTTACACCGCCTGGTTATCCATAATGGAATGGAGTTTCTAAAAGGAGAAATTGAACGCTGTTAGATATGGTTCGATCAACGATGACTCATGTAATCTTCTTACTTCCTTTTGGGGACATGCACTTGAAACAATTACTCACACTGAATCGTGTTCCATCTAAATTGGTTCAAAAGACACCATATAAGATTTGGACTAGAAGTGTCCTAGTATGTCTTTCATGAAGGTTTAGGGTTGTGAAGCTTATTTTAAATGTCAAACGTCTACTAAGCTCGTGCCTGAATCTCAAAGTGCATCTTTATGGGATATCCTAAGGAAACTAAAGGATATTATTTCTTTAATCCTATTGAGAACAAAGTGTTTATTGCTTGGACAGTAGTCTTCTTTGAAAGAGAGTTTGCCTCTAGAAAAGGAAATGGTAGATGAATATAACTCGGATAAATTCGAGAATAACAACAAATCATTGAACCAGAGATTGAACAACAACATGTTCCACAAGTTGTTGCAGAATAATCAACTATTTTTAAAAAACAACTACTGTAAAGATCTTTAAGAGAACACCATGTACCTAAGAGATATGGATTTCTCATTACAACACATGGTGATATTATACTTATGGATCAAGATGAGCCTAAAAATTATCAAGAAGCGGTGGTAAGCCTAGATTCTAAGAAATGGCTTGAGGCCATGAGGTCTATGATGAATTCCATGTTAGAAAACCAAGTATGGATCTTGGTTGACCCACCTAAAAGGGTTAAACCCAGAGGGTGCAAGTGGGTTTTGAAAAAGAAAATTGACAAGGATGGTAATGTACAAACATACAAAGGGCGATTAGTCGCTAAAGATTTTCGCCAATTTCATGGTATTAACTATGATGAAACATTTTCTTCTATTACTATGTTTAAATCCATCCGAATCTTACTAGCAATGGCTACATGTCATGATTATGAAATCTGGTAGATAAACGTCAAAAAAACTTTCCTTAATGGGAAACTGGAAGAGGATGTGTACATGACACAACCTGAAGGTTTTGTTGATCCAAAAAGATGCTGGTAAGATATGCAAGCTACAAAGATCCATTTATGGATTAAAGCAAGCTTCTCGAAGTTGGAATCTTCATTTTGATGATGCGATCAAAGAGTTTGGTTTTATAAAAAATGAAGATGAGTGTCACACCCCAAACCCGGCCTAAACGGTAGGGCCGAATCTGGCATGTCACATTGAGGTGTTTTTCGAGAACCATGTTTTCATTGAAAACCCTTCTTGAAATTTAAAACTAAAGTCTCAGTTTGTGTTTGTTCAATTTCAAAATGTGGTTCATTGAAAAGTTAATCACTTTTAAAAATGTTATTAACTTCGTTAAAAATCTCTTTTTGTTGCGGAAGCTAATTTAAGGTAAAAAAGTTTAAAACGTATGTTTTTTAAAAAAAATAGTAATTGGGTTGAAAACTCATCTACGTCTAACAGATATAAAACGTAACAAAATTCTCAAATTCAGAATTAAATCTATAGAGGCCTTATTACATAAATTAAAACCCAAAATAGAATTTAAAACATATATAAATCCCAAAGCATAATAGCCGCAGTCTTGTGGTCACCTCCGAGTCCCTCACAACACTGATCCTCCTAACGCTGGGGATTACCTGCACAGTTAAAATCTGGGTGAGTTTACGAAAACTCAGTGTGTAATCCCCTTACTAGAGTAACAATCAGTATACAGAAACAAAAACCAAAATAGCCTGGGCCAAAGCCCTTTAAAAGTAATAGTACATGCCAGTTCAGACCATACGTGGGCCAAAGCCCACTATAATATCATTTGGGTCACAGCCCATAACAGAATCAATTGGGCCTAGCCCAAACCAATAACAGAACAAGTGACCTAAGCCTAGTACAGTGACAGATTTCATAAATAGATATGCAACAGTATGAGGATGCATCCCACCCTGATCCAGCCAACACACCACCCGTACCAACCCTACACACCATGTGGGGACAACGTCGACCCACCCAGCCAACACACTAAGCTTAGCACCGATTGCGGCACTAAATCAATAGAACGGCTCAGCATCGTAGGCAGAACGACTAAAAGCCATAAATATTGCAACGACGCTGGCAGTTAACAGAACGGCTAAAAGCCATAAACAGAATGGTTATAAACAAAAATCAAGATGGCATAGAGCCATAATCAGGATGGCACAAAGCTATCGGTAACTGCAATAAGTTTGTCACATAGCCATCAGCGACGACAATATAATCGGCACACAGCCACGAGTAACTATGATCGACACAAAGTCATCAATATATATGTCAGGCACATAGCCATGGGTAAATACAATTGGCACAGAGCCATAGTCAAGATGGCACAGAGCCATATTTAGGTTGGCATAGAGCCGAAATCAGATTACGTAGCTTTAAGCCATTTGTCGGTCCACAGTCTTCTCATGCTACCCGTATGACCTTAATAGATAAATACTGGATCCACAATCGTCTCATGTGACCCGTGCGACCCTATCAGAACTTCCTCTGTATCAATGTCGTAACCCCATGCAATATGTCGTGTATGTCATACTCAATCATTACAGGTGTATGCAGAATGGCCGTGTTCAGTAATAGTCATTTAAACATATATTAAAAACATATCAGTGACATGACCACTGTCAAGTCAGTTAAAACACGGTCATACGATCACATCCAAATCAGTCAAATTCATAATCTAAGTCAGTCATTTACCCAAAAAGGCAAAATAGTCATTTTACCCTATAAGGGTATTTCAGTAATTCTATCCTACAGGGGTATTTAGATAATTTTGCAATTTGAGGGTATTTCGGTAATTTTGTAAATTGGGGGTATTTTGGTAATTTTACAAATTGGGGTATTTTAATAATTTTACAAATTAGGGGTATTTCAATAATTTTGCAAATTGGGGGTATTTCAATAATTTTGTAAATCAGGGGTATTTCGATAATTTCCCAAATTGAGGGTATTTTGATAATTTTACAAACTGAGGGTGTTTCGATAATTTTACAAATCGGGGGTATTTTGGTAACTTTATAAATTAGGGGCATTTTAGTAATTTTAGTAAATCGGGGTCTTAACGACCTAACAGAAGGCCCACCGTCACCTCGAGCAACTTAAGTAACCCAAACAGTCACAACGGTGTAAATGGGCTTAAGGCCCATTAGTCGGCCCAAGTGGGTCGACATGCTCATGTGGCCCAATTAGCCCAGACATGCCTCGGCTATAAGAACAATACAGTTCAAACCAATAAAACCATCTAACATGCATGTTATCCGTGTGAGGCCCACAAGCCAAGTGGGCCCACACGACCCATTTCCTAAAATTGACCCCAGCCATGTGGACTACACGGCTCGATCTAACATTTACCACAATATGCAAATTTAATACGTGTGGAGCCCATAGGCCTATTGGGCCCACACGACCCATTTTGCTGGCCAAAACGACTTAAGCCCATAAGAACGTTCATGGTGGCCTCAACCATCTTACGCCCATATTCGTGGGCTCGATCCACCACACGTGCGATAGCATGCTCGTGTGGCATCATTCGCTGGTACTTCGACTTTTCGGCATTTTGTCGATCTACGATTAGAAGGATGTGGTTACACTCCTAATCACGTAGAGTACTAAAAATTCATGATTGCCAGAACCTATATCCAAACATAACATTCAGTTAATCACTTATCAAATAGTGTTAGAAAAACTCTTAACAACCACTTAACCGAGAGGTCGACTACCACTTGCCTTGACTAGATCGGTCGACTATAATTAGCCGATTCGAACCAGAGTTTGGTGCAGCCACCTTTCTGTATCCTGGCGGAAAGTCCCGAATAGCCGACACCGCACGCCTCTTAAACTTGGGAGTAGAGGCTACGCGCTCAATCTAAGCCGGCACCTTTGCCATCACTTAATCACTAGCACCCTCTTTATAGCACCTAATTCCAAAATGGTACGGACTGCCTACCTTGAATAGCAACAGGTTCCTCTCTTTAACCATCGATCTAAGCTGCCTTCCAAAACTTGATAAAATCTGTATAGCATTACCACCCTGTTAACTAAGACTGTGAATGAGAAAGATTGGAACCAAAAGAATAATAACTTACCACTATTTAGGAGTATTCAGCCTCCTAAGGTACACTCTAGGCTGGAGTCCCATGAATAATAGTTACACTCCTATCAGAAACGGTGATAAAGATAGTGTTAAGGATGTAACAGTTTGGTTTATACCCTAGTCGGAACAGTGGTTTCGGGACCACAAATCTAAGTCAGTAAAATGTTTTAATATTATTTTCTGTGCCATTGATGAGTGCTTAAGCATATGTTAAATGTTCATGAGATAATTTATCTGTCTGTGTGTTTAATTTGATAAAAGGATTGAATTGCATCAAATGCAAAATTAGCATGCTATTTGTTAAGGTATCAATGTGCTGTGGCTTTGTAAAGATGGAGGCCTTATATTGCAATTAAGCCACTTATAAGATGGTGGATGGTAGATGGTTGAATATGCCCTTATTGTATAATTGTTTCAAATATTTATTAAATGGCTAATATGGTAAAATGCATATTATTATGTTTGTAATAAAATAACTAAAGAAAAGATGAATGTTATCATCTCTTATGAATGTCTAATGTTGAAAGAAAAAGAAAGGAGAAGGAAGCTAGGTTATTCGGCCATTGAAAGGTTCAATTAAGGTGTGTTTTGGCTTTAGATTTTGGTGATTTTTATGTTTTTGAGATTGTTGCTTAGTCTACTATCAAACCCATGTCTCAATTTTGTGTATTGATGATATTATAGAGTTGTGCCATTGATGAAATTGTAAGCTTTATGATGATTTATGATGTTAAATAAAAGATATATATTTGACGAACATGCTTTTCTCTTGAAATTTTGATGAATTTAGCTAATTAGGGCTAAATTGAGAAAATAGCAATTTGAGGGACTAAATTGCAAATTTGATGAGAAATGTGGACTTGTATGAGATGTATGAACATTCAGCTAAGCATGAGTATGCAATGATTTTGTGAATTTGATGTTTTGAGAAAAATGGATTAAATTGATAATTTGTGCAAATGTAAGGGTTAAGTTGCAAATAGCCCTAAATGTGTGTCCTTGTATTGAGTTGAATAAGTTAGTGAATAAAAGGGTTAATTCTGAATATGTATAGATCAAGAACTAAGGAAAATAGACTTAGATCGCGGGAAAGCGAAAGTAACCGAGTAGTCGTTTCCATTTTCGTTAAATCGAATCTGAGGTAAGTCATTATGCAAATAAACGTATTTGTATTGAACTGTGTACGTTCATATGACTATTTTTAACTATGAATGCTTATGAGATGATCCGTACATGAATTTCGAGATAATGTTGACTTAATGTCGATGTCCGAGAAGTCCTGTACGAATCTAGGAGTAGAAAGGATTAGCTATGTCATGACATAAGTATCTGTTCTATTTTATCATGTAACACCACGTCTGGGACTTTGGCGTTGATTTGATATTTCATGTAAGACCGCGTCTGGGATGTTGGCATCAATATGATCTTTACGTGTAAGACCATGTCTGGGGCATCGGCATCTATTGATTTGTATAAGACCCTGTCTGGGACAGTGGCATCGATATCTGAGTGCATGTAAGACCTCGTTTGGGGCGTTGGCATTGTACGACTATTCTGAGATTTCTGAGCATACTATTAGGTTCCTAACGGTTCAACGGGCAAGTCTATGATACGAATGGCTATGTGAGTTGTAAATCCATTTCAGGTACGTTGATTTTTATACACTAAGAGTGTGTACAAGGTAAGTATCTTTATGAACTCACTAAAGTGAATATGTGCAATGAAATGATGAGATGATATGTGAAATTATGCTTAAATGAGCTATGTGCTTATAAGGTATTTGAGTTGAGTGTGTGGAAAGTTATGTTTAAGTAAACGAAAATAAGAAAGAATGATATGAATTTGTTATGAGAACCATTATGGTCTTTACATCAATTCGGTTTTGTGCAATTCATGTTAAGTTTATTTGTATATGACTTACTAAGTTTTTGGAAAGCTTACTCTGTGTGTGTGTTTTCTCTATTCTATAGATCGTCAAAGCAACTGAAAGCTTGGGACCGTCGAGGATCGTCATCACACTACTCAACTTGTTTTGGTACATTTTGGAGATGTATATGGCTAGATATGGCATGTATAGGCTAGTATTTGGTATAAGTTTGTTATATGAACTTAGCCATGTGATATGACTACTTATAAGTTGATATGTTGCTTTGATAAAGATGATATATGATGTATGTTTTGGTATGGTTGGGTAGAATATGAAATGGTTAATATTTGATAAGTATATGGATGAAGTTATGACCATATATGTTTGACAAGGGAATGAACTCATGAAAGGTAAGTATGGATAAATTTATGCTTATGTTTATTCAAGTTTTAGTCTTGTGAATTTGATATGAATGAGATTGGTTTTGAATGTAAAGATTGAATGGAGATATTGGCATGTTCATGGTTGTTAAATGTGCATGGATTGTGTTGGTAATTTTCTTGTAAGAATGACCCTATTTGGGTGGCATTTTGGTCTTGCAAATAGCCTATAATGTCACACGGGTGTGGCACACGGGCGTGCCTTGTGACCGTGGGGCTAAGTCAGTAGCTAGCTTAAGAGCACATGGCCAATGTACACGGGCGTGCCTAGTAGTCATGTGAAGAAGTTAGTATATGGCCTAAGAGTACACGGCCTTAGCACACGGGGGTGCTTGGTAGCCCTGGGCCCAAGACCACACGGCCATGCCTCATTAATAGAACCGAACACGGCCTAGCCTCGACTTACATGGGCGTGTGCCATGGTCGTGTCCCTGACTTAACCTGTTTGAATTCTATTTGGAATAAGGTACTTAGAGGAAAAGAAAGCCAATCCAAAAGCCTATATAAACACCCTAGAGGCCAACATTCAGGGGCATTCAGCTATGCCAAAGAGCCAAGCCAAATGGGCTGAATTGTGGGATTCACTCGAAGAAAGCCAGTTGATTCATCTCAAGAAGTCAAATCATACTCAAGAATGAGGATCTCTCCTTCAATTCCTTTAGGGGGTTTTAAGGTTTTCTTTATGTTTTGTTTTATATTTTCTTATGAGATGTATTCATTTATAATTATGAACTAAACCCCTCAAATACCTGAGGGGGATGAAACCTAAGACGGATCTTGTTATTATTTTCTGAGCTGTATGATAAATACTTGATTTGTCCTTAACTATGTGTTCTTAATTCTTGTTTTGACATTTCAGGATATTGATTCAAGCGTTTATGCTCTTAGGCAGAGGAGGAATAGACCCTGTCTAAGAGTAGATCTAGCATAGTTAAGCGGAGTTGATCGCAACCCTAGAGATAGGATGACAAAAATCTACCGGATTAGGGTCAAACCTAATATGGGAGTCCATAGATCGAGTTAATGCAATTCTAGGGTTTTAATTAGAAAGAGATTTCAATTAATCAACCTAGGTTTAGACGTTAGTAGCCTCGAGAGAGGTATTAATATAAATTAGGGAATCCTACGGATCAAGTCAAGTGAATAAATCGTCTGGTTCAGAGTTAGATAACAAGTGAAGTCTAGGTGGATTCTTCCTCAGGTATTGCCTTAATCAATTGGGTTTTCCCTCAAGTATTTTCCCCAATTCATTCTCTTTGTCTTAGCATCTTTAGCTTAGTAGTTAGTTAATTTTAGATTAAACAACAATTCCTTTAATTCTTAGGTTAAATAATAAAAGAAAGTTAGTAGTAGTACTTTTGGTTCCTTTTGGGTTCGACAATCCAGTCTTGCCACTAAACTGTACTACTATTCGATAGGTGCGCTTGCCTCAATCGTTGTCACAGTTAATTTTTAGGCTAGATCATTCATTATATAGATTTTTAAGAATTTGACACACGATCAAGTTTTTGGCGCCGTTGCCGGGGAACTGAAATATTAAGAACGCTCAATTTTTATTACTTTAGCCATATTTTATTTTATTTTTTCAATTAAATTTTATCTTTACTTTTCTAATTTTCTTTTTCTTTTTATCTGTTCCTAGCATGTACCTCTAGTTTATCACTAGAAGAAGCCCGTCAGGACCTTTACTTTACGACAGTGAAATAGAACATACCGCTCGCAGAAACCAAAGAGATGTCACTGAATAATTATCAGTGGCAAGTCATGAGGACAAAGCCTATTAAAGCAGCCAGTGTTTTCAACCTTGACGCGATTACCATGTTATCTAACCAGGTAGAGCTTTTAAATAAAAAAATTGATGGTTTCCATGGTTCTACATAGGTACATTCGGTAATACAGTACGATACAGATGGAAGAGGGGTGGACAACACAGAATATCTATCCTACAACCCTAGCGTAGAGAACGAACAAGTCAACTATATGGGTAACTATTCTAGACCTCAAAATAATCTTTACAGTAACACTTACAATGTAGGTTGGAGGTACCATCCTAATTTCTCGTGGGGAGGTCAAGGTAATCAAAGATCGCAACTTCCTTCAGGTTTTCAACAACCACATCACTAGCAGGAAAATAAGCCAAACCTTGAAGTAATGCTGACAAAATTCATCGCGGTGTCAGAAGCTCTTTTTCAAAACACCGAGACAACACTTAAAAATCAACAAGCATCGATTCAGGAGATCAAGAACAAATTAGGGCAACTTGCCAAGATCATCTCAGAACGACCACAAGGAAGCCTGCCAAGTAACACCGAAACTAACCCAAGAGAGCAACCTCAAGCAATAACTGCTCACAATAGTGAAGGGTTAGATGAATCAAAATTGAAGCAAGAGAATGTGGTAGATGAAGATAAGGTTGAGGTAAGCCATGATAAACCAAACCCGGTAATTACAGAGTACCAACCACGTGTTTCGTCCCCCAATGCAATAAAGAAAGACCACACAGAGGAACAATTAGGTAAATTTCTTAAACTTCCAAATGTTATTAACTTGCCGTTTCTTGAAGCTCTTTCACAGATGCTAGATTCAAGGAAATTTTTAAAAGAGTTTTTGACAAACAAACGGAAGTTAGACAATACGTCGCATGTGGAGCTAAACGCAGTGTACCCAGCAACTCTACAAAATAAACTACCACGTGAGCTCACATTTCGTGTACTGTCAGATGCAACCGACCCTCGAATAGCCGCTTCAGAGCTTAATACAAATGGTGCGATTCCTTTTATGACACGTAAGGTCTTTCCATACGAGACGGTCGAGGTAACACATTCTAATTTTGACACTTTTGAGGTAAATATTACCCAACTCAAACCATATGTTGATAGAATTGATAGTAAGAAAAAAAAGCTTCGACTTCGTGAACCACCATGGCCATACAAATAACAGGTAAGTCTAGCTCAAGACTTTAAATGAGCGTTTCTCAAGAGGCAACCCGAGTACTAATCCCATTAATTTTTATATTTTCGAATTTTAGCATCTAACTAAAAACTAACCAGACTTTCAGGCGCAAGTTTTCATACCCACACGGCTTTGCACATGGCCGTGGCCGTGGCCGTGTGGCCACCACAGGTAGGTACAAGGGTGTGGGCAACCACCAGATCCATGATTTCTATTTGATCCCCTTCTTCTGTTCACTTTCTTCCCTAAAAGTCTTCTTCCCTTTTCCCCTTTCTCTTTGAACGCATATCCACTTTTCATTATTACTTTTATTCTTCTATTTATATTTATATTTATTTTTTTATTATTTTCTTCTTATTCTTCATGCCATTTAGATTTAGCTTAGGCCGACTACTTCAAGGATCCAATTTCAACCGATTCGGGATGCTACCCCATGGTCACCTCTGCCCAATCTTATCCAGTTTCTTTTCATCGACTCCATCCAAAATTTAGGAAGTTTCACTTCTCTCCCTATCGTATGATTTTATTATTATTTCGTTGTTATCTATCTTTGTACATTGAGGGCAATGTACATCTTAAGTGTGGGGGGTGAATTTTATTATTATCAAATCCCTGAATGATATCTTGTCTCAAGTAATTTCCTCATATCACTAATTAAAATGAAATTCCTATTGATTTATGACTTTTATTGATATGTTTTGGATTAAGTCATAGTTAATTGTACAGTGATGATTTAAACTTTAAGATACTAGAGAATCAAGCATGATAAGTCTATTTTCAAAAATTTAAATTTTGTTAAGTTGTCTACCTGAATCTAATTATTACCTTGAAGTTTAAAATTTACAATGTTGTCATAAAAAAACCCATAATTTTTGTGAGATTTTGAACCTTTTAGAGCATACATTCTTTTCATGCTCACTTTATTGATTATGAGTGTGTCAACATTGATTTGTTATTCTAGAACTTGCTTTGATTATACATGTTAAGACCACATCATTGACTTGATATACAGATATGATAAAGGCACTTAGGATTTAACCCACTTACTCCACTAAAAGCCTACCTTCACAATTAACCCCTAGTGAACCCCTTTGATCCTAAAAAACCCTTTTATTGATTCACCCACAAATATTAACCCAAAACCCATGTTGTATTTGTTATCACCATCCTCTTGACTACCCTTTTTGTCGAGATTTGATTTTGAGCAGTTGCCTAACTATGTTCTATATTCAGTTGTTAAAGTTCTTTCTTATTATTGTTGATTTGTTCTTAAAAAAAATCAAAGTATATTCATTATTAGTTCCGTAATTAAGTGAGATTATATGTTTTAAATTCCACATCTTGAAGAAGAGGCTCGTATTATTAGTATTATTAGCTTTCAATTGATGTAATTATTCATGATTAGTTTCATTTTTCTAGTTAGGTAAATTGTCAATTCGATCTCGATTCTAACCCTTTAATTCAGCCTTTATCCACACCTTTAACCTAAGCCCCATTACAACCTTTTTAAAGACCTTTTGATTTGTGTATCATCTCATTTTATAGTGGTGGAGATTTGATTTTCAGGCAATCCTATGGGATTAACTTTTCATGTTCGACTTTTGAGAGCTTAATTTTGAACCTTAAACACTTCAAGTGATTTGAGTAAATCTTTATTGAGGATGTCAATCCTTGTCAGTTTTGAATCAAAGATAATTATTTAGATAAGGGGAAACACCTATATTTTTTGTGCTGCAAACTTGTGACTTTGATTGTTTGAATCTTTAGGACTCTTTAAGTTAAATTATCCATGTATAAATTATCTACGAATTATGATGAAACATTATCAATGAATATTATGAATTGAGGAAGTTCGTTTTAATTGTGAGTTGAGAATTTTGCTTAAGGACAAGCAAAAGCTTAAGTTGTGGGGGTATTTGATAAACCGTAATATACACATATTTTAATCCCACATTTAGCATGCTTTTGGATGATTTATCACTTTAATTATGGAAATAGGTGCTCCTAATCCTTTGTTTTCATGTTTTATACTTAGGAGAGCACCGGAGGATGAAAAGAATGAGAAACAGATCAAAAATAGATTAAATAGGCTGAATTATGAAATCAGCACGGCCTGGACCCAAGACCACACGGCCGTGCCTCATTAACAGACCCGAACATAGCCTGGCCTCGACTTACAAGGTCGTGTGCCATGGGCATGTCCTTGATGTGACCTATTTGAATTCTATTCGGAATACGATACTTAGTGGCAAAGAAAGCCAATCCAAAAGCCTATATAAACACCTTAGAGGCTAACCTTCAAGGGGGCGTTCAGCTAGGCCAAAGAGCCAAGCCAAAGGGGCCGAATTGTGGGATTCACTCGAAGAAAGCCAGTTGATTCATCTCAAGAAGCCGGAATCATACTTAAGACTGAGGATCTCTCCTTCAATTCCTTCAGGGGGTTTTAGGGTTTTCTTTATGTTTTATTTTATATTTTCTTCTGAGATATATCCTTTTATAATTATGAACTAAACCCCTCAAATACCTGAGGGGGATGAAACCTAAGGTTGTATGATAAATACTTGATTTGTTCTTAACTATGTGTTCTTAATTCTTGTTTTGATATTTCAGGATATTGATTCAAGCGTTTATGCTCTTAGGCAGAGAAGGAATAGACCCTGTCTAAGAGTAGATCTAGCATAGTTAAGCGGAGTTGATCACAACCCTAGAGATAGGATGACGAAAATCTGCCGGATTAGGGTCAAACCTAATATGGGAGTCCATAGATCGAGTTAATGCAATTCTAGGGGTTTTAGTTAGAAAGAGATTTCAATTAATCAACCTAGGGTTAGACGTTAGTAGCCTCGAGAGAGGTATTAATATAAATTAAGGAATCCTACGGATCAAGTCAAGTGAATAAATCGTCTGGTTCAGAGTTATATAACAAGTGAAGTCTAGGTGGATTCTTCCTCGGGTATTGTCTTAATCAATTGGTTTTTCCTCAAGTATTTTCCCCAATTCATTCTCTTTGTCTTAACATCTTTAGCCTAGTAGTTACTTAATTTTAGGTTAAACAACAATTCCTTTAATTCTTAGGTTAAATAATAAAAAGAAAGTTAGTAGTAGTACTTCTGGTTCCTTTGGGTTTGACAATTCGATCTTGCCACTAAACTGTACTACTATTCGATAGGTGCACTTGCCTCAATCGTTGTCACAGTTTTTAGGCTAGATCATTCATTATATAAAATTTTAAGACTTTGACACACGATCAAGGACACACGGGTGTGTCTAGCAGCCATTGGAGGCTTACGGCCTGCGCACACTGGTGTGTTACCCCTGAAACTTTAAAAAGTTTTAAATTTTTGAGAATTTCTGTATATGTTCCAGTTTAGTCCCGACCCTTTTACAAAGCATGTTTTAGATCTCAATGACCTATATAAGGGACTTTATGATTATATATGATAGTTTAATTGACAAATTATCTGTTAAAGTTTTTGATCTATCAGGTAATGCCCTTAACCCTAATCCGGTGATAGATACGGGATAGAGGTGTTACAAAGGAGGAAGCTTATATCGATAAAGAGAGAAAGAGGGAGAAAAGACCAAAAGGTATTCGATCACGCAAAACAAATGAGAGAGAGAGGGTGGAGAAGTGATTCGTCAGAACGCTTGTAGGTCGAAACGTTTGATCGATAGAGAAGGGAAAAAGAATGAAGGCAGAGAAAAAGAGGTTGAATTCGGCTCACATTAAGAAGAATAGGAAACAGGGAGAAGAGAATAAAGAAAATCGAAACGAGGAAAACACAAAAAGGTCTATGGTAGTATTTGGCACTATAGATAGAAGAGAGAAAATAAAACAAATCGGCATAAAAGAAAGCAATTGCTGAAAATGCACCCAATACACTCCCTAGCCGAATTTGCCTAAACAAAACTCCCCCAATCGGCTCCAACTTCTCCCATTTCAAAATCCTTCAAAAACTCCACCAATCCCTCCACTGAATTTTCTACTTGATTTACTCTAACTCCCCATTCAAATTCAATTCAAATTCCTATGATCAATTCAACCACAGAGTTCCAGTCCAGTTCCAACACCTCCCCAGCTCAAGCAGCAAAATAAACATACAATTGCGCACACCAAGCCTCGAACCTCAGACTCCTTGCCACATATGTAGTGCCACCTTGCCATTAGATCCCTTCTCTCTTTTTGTAATAAAACAAACACTAATTATTATAAGTCCTATAAACTAACATCTAGGTTCACTTAAGAGCCCAAATTAAAATTTTGTAAACACCGAGACTTGAACCCAGGATTCTCGAGCACTCCCAACTATACCCAAATACTTAGCCACTAAAGCTACACTTAATTTATGATATTTTCTCACACACATAAACTTTTATGTGCAACTAGCGGCTCCCACGCACACGGCCCAATCCTTCTAGGCCCAAATTTAGGGCGTTACAATGAGCCTTGTGTTTACAAGAAAATTAGTGGGGGCACTATTGTATTATTGGTACTATATGTAGATGACATACTTATTATAGAAAATAACATACCTACCCTACAGTATATTAAGACTTGGTTAGGAAGTTATTTTTCTATGAAGGACTTGGGTGAGGCTACATACATATTAGGAGTCAAAATCTATAGAGATAGATCAAGACGGCTCCTAGGTCAAAGCCAAAGTACATACATAGGTAAAGTACTAAAAATGTTTGGTATGGAAAAATCTAAGAGAGGATTTCTACCTATGAGACATGATATTTCACTTTCAAAGGAAATGTGTCCTTCAACTTCACAAGAGAGAGAACATTTGAGTAAGATTCCATATGTTTTGACTACTGGATCTATCATGTATGCCATACTATGTACTCGTCTAGATGTATCGTATGCTTTAAGCGTGAGGAGTCAGTACCAAGTAGATCCTAGTGAAAGTCATTGGGTTGAAGTTAAAAATATCCTTAAGTATTTGAGAAGGACTAAGGATACATTCCTTATATATGGAGGTGAGGAAGAGTTGGATGTAAAAGGTTACATTGATGCTAGTTTTCAAACCGAAAAGGATGTTTCACGACAGCAATCAGGTTTTGTGTTTTGCCTTAATGCCGGCACTATGAGCTAGAAAAGTTCAAAGCAAGATACAGTAGCAGATTCTACAACTGAGGCAGAGTATATTTTAGCTAGTGAGGCTACAAAAGAGGCTGTTTGGATTAAAAAGTTCATATCTGAACTAGGGGTTGTGCCTAGAATATTAGATGGTATAGAACTTTGTTTTGACAATAACAGAGCTATTGCAAAAGTAAAAGAACCCAGATCTCACCAATGATCCAAATATATACTTAAGCGTTTTCATCTCATTCGAGAAATCATTGATCAAGGAGATGTGGATATATACAGAGTACCAACATATGAAAACATCGTTGATCCACTAACAAAGCCTCTGACACAGCATAATCATGATCGTCACACTAAATCACTCGGTATTAGATATATGATTGATCGGTCTTAGTGCTAGTGGGAGATTGTTAGAGTATGCCTAAAGACCAATCATGAGATTATTGTAATCACATATTCTTTTTTCCTTGTTTATTATTATAAGACATTGCCATTATTATTTCAGTTTCTTTTTTTTAAGTATATAAATGAACTGAATTGTAATAAAGTCCTATGAAAATAATGCATTGAGACTAATGTGTAGTTAACTGATGAAAAAGAATTGTCATTGACATAGGGATGTCAAAATCAATACATGAGTATGTGTTAGAGAACAATATATTGGACTGACCCACTATGAGTATGTTTCTTGGATTATTATGTAATAGTCACAATATTACTCATAGTGATAACTATGTATATGATCCTCAGATTTAAGATCAACATTGTTCCAACATCATGAGTCATATATTTTGATACAACCAAAATTTCTACCATAACAAGTTGTACTGTAACACCCCTTACCCGTATTCAATGCTGGAACAGGGCTCGAGGCATTACCGGACTTATAACACAAGCATTCACACAATTTCGAGTCATAAATTTGCGTCCAAATTAAGACCATTCATATTCAATCATAAATTCCTTAGACGAGCCTACGAGGCCCAAAACATGCTTTGGAAGTGGTTCGGGACTAAACCTAGAACTTTAGAAAATTTTACAAAACTTAGAAAATTTTTCATGTTATAGGGGTCACACGCCCGTGTGGCTCAAGGGACACGCCCGTGTGACCTTGAGACACGCCCGTGCTACAGGCTGTGTTCAATTTAGGGTGCTCTCTGACTTGTGCCACACGGCCGTGCCACACACCCATGTGCTAGGCTTATGGTCAATTTAATTTTCATAATTTTTCCTAAAATAGGTTCAGACTTCACATGACCGGGGCACATGCCTGTGTTCAAGGCCGTGTAGCACACACGACCAAGACATACACCTGTGTCTCTGCCCGTGTGCTTAATTCTAGACATTCTGTTTCTCAAAATTAAGGTATAGGGGACACACGGCCGAAACACATGCCCGTGGGGCAGACCGTGTGTCACACACGGCCTAGACACACGCCTGTGTGTCTACCAGTGTGGACAAAAATAAGGCTATTTACCAAGCCATTTGCCATCCTCATTTACACCTACACTTACACCAATTCAATGGCACAATTCATAACATACTTAGGCAACCAAATATCCACAACCAATACATCCACACATCATTCACATGCTACACTATCATACATAAACATCGCATTTTAATCAACTCAAATCATGCAAGTTTCCACATTCATGAAAGGCATCATCATATGAATATACTTATACCAATATTAGCCAATTTGAAATGGCCTTATACAAAATGAACTTTCAACCAATATAAGCCAACATATTTGGCCACATTGCAAATGACACATCTAACAAAATGACCAAGTCCCTATACATGACATACACTCAAAATGCCAAGATCATCAAATACCCAAAATAAGAGTTTGATAATGTGATCCGAATCTCCGACAGTCTTCGATTCCGAGTTAGCTTGGCGTCACTATAAAAATATGGAAAATAAACGGAGTAATCTATATAGCTTAGTAAGCTCGTATGCAAGAAATAAGCAATCCTACCATGCACATAGCATTCAAATAACATAACATAATTAAATGTGAACCTACCATAGTTTTATAATCACAATCTATCCCATCACAAAACTTACCTCATAATCACCATTTCACACATTTAATAAGCATAAGCTTTACATACTTACCTGAGCCATCTCAAAATGAATGTGCACATACTTTCATCTTTGACATACCCGTGAACCACTTAGAATAACAATGTCGAATACTCGGGAAACATTGCACACTAAGTGCCACATATGTAGCCAAAGCTACCTAAGTCTCATATCACATAATGGCTTGCTCTCGAGCTATCGACGGGACTACTCACACAAGCTGTTAAGTATCCACAACATATGCCTGTATACTCAGCCATCGGTAGAACGTACGAGACCAGCACCCAGACCACATAATCACATAACACATAATAACCCTAGTGACATGTCACTTGTATCCTAACCTATTCCAAAGGTTCAAATGGGATTTCTTACTTGTCGATTCGTCTTCGGACTCGTTCGTAGGATTGTAGTCATTCACAAAATCAAACATACAATTCATGCAATGTTAAAGCATGTAGATACAATCATTCTAAAGCTTATTTTTAACATACAAACTTACATCGGTAGAAAATGGATAATTGTTTGATTTAGTCCACAATCTTGTTCTTTCCCCAGTCTAGGTCAGAACATCATCTTTCTTGATCTATAATATCAAATTTAGCTTATTCAATTATCACATTATTCAATTTAACCCCAAAAACACCTTATGGTAAAATTACATTTTTGCCCCTAACTTTTCAACTTTTTACACTTTAGTCCCTAGGCTCGTAAAATGGAATATAGTTAATTTCTTCAAAACCCAAGCCTAGCCTAACCATTTTCATACTCAAAAAAGCTCACATTTTTCATTAAATCACACTTCTACTTCATGTATATAACTTTTACAAATAGGTCCTTTTAGGCATTTTCATCAAAAATCACTTGGTAAATGTTGTTTATCTAACATCAAACATATATTTTTTACCATTAAACATCAAAATAAACAAATACATAACATGGGTAAAATTTTAGACTTTTATATCTCTTCAAATTAGTCCTTGAAATAGCTAGATTAGGTTACAATGATCTCAAAAACATAAAAATCATTAAAAATGGGGCTAGAACAGACTTACAATCGAGCTTGGAAGATGAACAAACCCTAGCTATGGACTCCTCTTGTGAATTTTGGCCATGGAGGACTAAATTGATAAATATGAAGATTTTTATTTAGTTATTTTGGCTTTATTTACTAGATTACCAAAGTGGCCTTCTCCTAAAATTTGAAATTTTTCACTAACAATGCCCATTTTTGTCCATACTAAAGCATAATGGTCTAATTACCATCTAATGACCTCTAATTTAAAATTTCATAGCAATTAGACACCTCTAGCTTCTAGAAAACACATTTTGCACTTTTTGCAATTTAGTCTCTTTAACTAAATTGAGTGCCCAAACGTCAAATTTTTTAAACAAAATTTTCACGAAATCATCCCATAAAATTGTAGACCAGAAAAATATAATAAAAATAAATTTTACTGCGTCAAATTTGTGGTCCCGAAACCACTGTCCCAACTAGACCCAAAATCGGGCTGTTACATATGATATAAAGGCTGATGTTGGATATAGCACAATCCATCTAGTGGGATATGGTTGATCAAGATAGGATTTATCCCTCCTGCATAATGGGAGCAATATCTTAGGCCTCTTGATAGACTGAGACTAGAAATGCATGACCATGCTCGAATAAGTTGATATGAGATATCACACTTATTTGTTTATTATAGTCTGCTTAGAAAATCAAGAAATATGAGATTGGACTATATAAGTGTGACTATTCCATGACTTGCGTCCAATCTAGATATTAAGGATAAAATGATATAATACATGAAAATATTATCGTAGAAAGGTTATGTTGAATCATGACTTCTTTTAACTTGGGTGGCAATGATGCATTGCTAGATACAACTCATTGCTTGTAATGTTAGAATCGTTCTAGTATTACTACCAATGTTACAAGAGCCTACAGGGTCACACCTGATCGTGCCAAACAATCAAGTTTTAATATTTATAAAGAATGATCGAACCTGTAGACTAACTATGACAATGATTGAGGCAAGTGCACCTATCGAACAATAGTATAATTTAGGCAAGATTATTTTATCGAACCTAAAGGAACCTAAAAGTACTACTACTCACTTTCTTTCTATTATTTAGCCTAAAATATGGAGTGATTGGTTTAATAAACTAATGAAAAACTAAACTAGATGCAAAGACAAAAGAATGAAAACTTTGGGAAAAGACTTTGGAAAAACTCAGTTGATTACGACGATACCCTCAGGAAGAATCCACCTATGACTTCTTTTGTTATCTAACTTTTAATTCATATGACTTCTTTACTTAGCTTGATCCGTGAGACTCCTTAACCTATATTAAACCCTCTCTCAAGGCGAATAACTTCTAACCTTAGGTTGATTAGTGGAACTCTCGTTCTCTTATAATAACCCCCTAAGGAAGCAGTAAATTGATCAATGGACTCCCATATTAGGTTTCACCCTAATCCGAAAAAATCTGGTAACCCTATCTCTAAGCGTCCGATCAACTCTTCTTAATTATGCTAGATCTACTCTTAGGCAGGGTCTATTCCTCCTCCACCTAAGCACATCAGATTAAATTAAGCAACATAATTAAGAACAAACTAAGTACTTATCATATAATTTAGAAATCAAATAACAAAATCCATCATAGGTTTCATCCCTTCTGTATCTGAAGGGTTTAGTTCATAACGAAATAAGAAAACATCTCAAGAGAAAAGATAAAACAAAACATAAGAAATCCCTAAAACCCCCTGAAGGAATTGAAGAGGAGATCCTCTGTCTTGAGTAGAACTCCGGCTTCTTGAGATGGATCAACTGGCTATCTTTGAGTAATTCCCTAAATAAAAGCTCTGGCAGAAAACTCTGCCCAAAACTCCCTTCTTTGGAACGGCTGCCTTGGGTTGTTTATATAGGCTCTTTAAATGCTTTAATTGGATCCTAAGTACCTCCTTCAAGTAGAACTACTATTAAAGTGTTTAAGTAGACTTAGGAGTATGCTTCTTTGGCTTCAAGCATCCAAACCGAGTGAAATTGCTCATTCAGTGGCGGTGATGCCCATGGGACACGCCTGTAATCGCCTTCGTGCCGTGTCTCAATTACATCGATTGGGGCACGATTGCTTAAATCATGGCATGCCTATGTGAAGTAAGTGGCAAGGCACTACCAGTGGCTTGAAGTCCGTGCCGCGTCAATTCTTGGTTGGCCCAATTTGGTCCGCTTTAAGCCCGTTTTACGTTCTTTTCGTCCTAGGGTGCTTTTTTGAGTATAAACATGAAAAGAAAGGATTAAAAGCACCTTTTTACATAAATCAAGGGCTAAATCATCCAAAAGCATGCTAAATATGGGGTTAAAATATGTTACTTTTATGGTTTATCAACACCATATAGTTGAAATGAACAAAATCCAAATACATTTTGTATTGTATTTAGTTGTCACATGAATTAAATTAATTAGTGAATTGATTTAATTTGATAGTTAAATATTAAATACATTATATGTACAAACTTATTGTACATAAATAGAGAACATAGATATAATTAATATATGAATTTGATTCATAAAAATATTAATTGTATATATTTTCTTGAATTTATCAATATAAATAGTTATATTAATTAATTTCGGTCAAAATATAAAGGACATGAAAATTATTATTCTTTTGGAAAGAATATAATTAATATATCAATTTAATTCATACAAAATATTAATTGTAAATATTTTTTACCTAATTTATTAATATAAACATTTATATTAATTAATTTCAACCAAAATATAAAAGATATAGAAATTAATATTCTTTTAGAAAGAATAATATATATGAATTTGATTCATACAAAATATTAATTGTATATATTTTACTAAATTTATTAATATAAACAATTATATTAATTAATTTCGTCAAAATATAAAAGACATGAAAATTAATATTCTTTTGGAAAGGATATAAATTATTTTTCTAACTTTCCATTTGTCTTCTCTATATAGGGGAATAATCCCAATTTTCCTTTTTAGTATGTGATATCAAATAGGATAAAAGGATGATAATCCCTTAGTGTGTTAAGGTTACCAACTTGATAAAATAAAGGTCTAGCAACCTTTTTTCATTCTCTCTGTAAAGTTAAAGAGAAAGTGGTTGTTCGTTTTTGACAAGGTGGACTACGTAGAGGCTGGGATGTTTTCGTTGTGGCTTGGAACTGATATCGAATCAACAACATCCTTTTAACATTTTCTGTAAAGAAGGTACATTTTCAACCCTTTTTCAACTCGATTCATTCCTCGTACTTGAATACGTGGTTAACGATCACTAGAATAATTTTTTGTTGCGCCACGGGTGTACCGACAATCCAACATTTGGTTCAAGTATATCTTTTTCAGGACGATGCCTCGAATCATCCCTTTGCTATATGCTAACTCTGTAAGTAAGTTATGTTATATGCGAATAGTGTTCGCATAAAAGCCTATTTTGTGTAAACTATGTTCACAAGTGAGTCTTGTAGTTTGGATACCCAATTATGTGTTTAATGTCATACCTAAACAAGAATGACTCTATAACAAGCCTTACCCGTATTCGACACCGAAAGAGGGTACGAGGCATTACCAGATTTAAACACAAGCGAACATAAAATTTCAAGTCATAAATTTGGCACCAAATTAAAACTTTCTAACAATCAATCATATCGTCCCTAAAACGAGCCTACGAGGCCCAAAACATGCATTAGGAGTGGTTTCAAACTAAACCGAGAACTTCAAAAAATTTTACAACACTTAGAAATTTTTTTGCTAAAATAGGGGTCACACGCCCGTGTGGCTTGAGACACACCCGTGTGGGCAGGCCGTGTGGTCACACACGCCTGTGTCCTTAACCCGTGTAACTCTCTGTTTGTCACCCAAGAACAAATTGAAGACACACGCACTGTGGCACACGCCTATGTTGCCCGCGAGGTCTTGAGCATTGTCCTTCACATTTAGGTGCAGGGGGACCGAGACACACGGTGAGGGCTGACGTGTCTCATGCCCGCGTGCTCGATGTAACACATCGAGCATTCACCACCAACCAACGGTATGCTCTGAGGGAAAAGGTTTGGGTGGTTTTTGCAACAATTTAGGTGCTTAGGGGACACAAGGTAGGGATCACATTTGAAAACCAGAAAAGTTTTGAAAAGTAATCCGATGTGTGTCGACACGAAGCCTAGACACACAGTAGAAAATCATATTTGAGTTAGAAAAACAATTTGAGTTCACTTTATCCCAAGTTATAGTATGATGCAGATGGAACAAAATAGAAATAAATCAGCTAGTGTACCAAATTTTATAAAAAGAAAGTCCGAGCAAATCTTTATTTCAGTGTGGCATGGGCACCTCGAGTCCATCCCGGCTCCATGTCCGCGTTTAAGTGTCACCTGAAAAGTCAAAGGAGAGAGGGTGAGTTGCAAGACTCAGTGTATAAGTCCCCCTCCCGGTATAACATGCCAACGCACACATCATAACAAAATAATGCAAGTAATGCACCCGATCCTAACCAACCATATCGCCTTTTCTACCCCGTGTGGTACCAAACCACTGGTGGTGCCAAACCACTGGTGACCCAAAGTCACGATATCCATCATGTGGTGCCAAACCACTGGTGACCCAAAGTCACAAATAATCCAATGATGGGGCCAACCCATCGTGTGATACCAAATCACTAGCGACGATCCCGTATCTCATAAGTGGGGCCAACCCACGGTGGTGCCAAACCACAGGGACGAGTCGCAATGAGGTGCCAAACCTCTGGTGTCCCAAAGACACAATGTGATACCAAATCACTGGTGACCGTAGTCACAAATCTGATGATGGGGCCAACCCATCGTGTGATACCAAATCACTAGCGTCAATCCCGTATAATCAACTGTGGGGCCAACCCACTGTGGTACTAAGCCACTGGGACGAGACGCTGAGGTGCCAAACCTCTGGTGACCCAAAGTCACAAAATATCATTGTGGTACCAAACCACTGGAGGTGCCAAACCTCTGGTGTCCCAAAGACACAGTGTCCCAAAGACACGGATATCATACTCCCCCTCCTCTCATATCACCCAATCACATATCATACTAGATGCAAAATCGTGCAATCATGCTATCATGCTCACATGCTTAATATGGCATCTCAAAGTATCAAAAATCATGATATCATCATCATCACATAACTCATAATGAAACGGACTTACCCGAATCCGTATCCATACCTCAATGGGTATCGCAATAATCAATCACACTGTTTCATTTACACAACAGGTTATCACATTATTAAGTTAAGATAGTGTGTTGGTTTACACACCTGAAGTAGCGAAGGTATTAATCCCTAGAATCGATTTACGCCCCTCGATCACTTCTACAACTCGAATCTTACAATCGGCCAACAATAGATTAACCATCATACCATTCGGCCATAACCAAATAAATCAAAGGGTATATCGGTTTACCCTTACCTTCAACTTTATTTGGTTTCCTACCAAATCCGAACCCAACAATGGTTCTTTCAGCAATCGGCTTCACCCTAGAGAGAACGTGGTTAATCCTTTGAAACCATATACTTAATCGAAACTAAACTGATAACTATGAGCAATCGTCTCACCATTACTTACCGATTGCTAAGCAGAGTAAAAAGGCTCTCCTTGCTTGATTACGAACTCCAAAGGCCCTATATGGAAATAGTTACCAAAACAAGTGATTAACTCCTTTATAATAGATATCGAAATCAGCCCTTAAATATACCCAAAAATCGGCAAGGTAACAGAGAAAGGAGAAAGGCCATTCGCCAACACTTACCCACTACCAATCGATTGGAAACCGGCACCTAACAACACCCAATATTCGTACCACCAAAACCACTAGGAGAGGAGAAAGATTAAACTATGAGGTTTTGGAAAAGAAGTGAAAGTAAAGATAGATGAATGGAGGGGGTCACTTTCGATTTTGAAAGGGGAAGAAATGAATAAGGTGTTTAGAAGAAGAACAAATTTTGGCTACTACCCTTCAAGAAAAGGAGAAAGAAAATGCTAGATTCGGCTCAATGATGAAGAGAAACAAAGGCTGGTTTCGGTTTAAATGAAATGGTGTGGAACAAATGGGGAAAATCGGCACGAGGGTTTGTAAAAACAACAAGAAAGAAAATAAGAAGGAAGGACCACTAGTTAGAAGCAACACCAATGGAAAGAAAAGAGGAAGATAGTGAGTATATGGTTCGCCAAGAGTAGAAGAGGAAGCAAAAATAAGCAAAGGCTTGAGAACCCAAATAGCATTCGACTACAAAAGAAAAATTAAGAGAGAAACAAATGAAGTTTCGACAATGGTAAAGGTTACTTGGGATTTTCGGTTTCAAGAAGCAAAATGGGAGAGTTTGCTAAGAGAAAATCAACTTTTGGTGCACAAACAAAAGGTGGCGAAAGTACTCAAAAATGCCTAAGAACAAGCGGCATTCTCCTCCCAACTTACCAACCGGCCAACTCCCCCAAAACTCTCCTAACAATCGGCCAACCTCCCCCCATTTACTCTCACACCACCAATTCAAATTCCATGACCAAGTCTCCCTCCTACAATTGCTCTCCATCCACCGTTTGAATGAGTTGACAAGGTCCAAGCTAGAGTTCAAATTGCCCACAACTCTTCCCTTCCATGCCGTCAAAATGGATGCAAAAGGGGTGGGATTCTCGCGACTTGAACTCAAGACCTCCCCCTTGCAATTGACGCCACACACATGCTCCAAGTGGCGCATGCCTTGCCACTTTGGTAGCTCTTCATTTGTGTTAAAAATTCACCTAATTTAATTATAAACCCAGCTCCTTCAGCTCCTATCCTTAAAGCCCAAAACAAAAACTTTTCCACCTACTCAGGCACACTCCTAGCCTACATCTAAGCCCCAAACCACCACAGACAACAACATAGCAAGCCATAAACATGCAACAATTGCCAAAATAAAATAACCCTTAACTTGAAATATTACAGTTCTACCCCTTAAAAATAATTTTGACCTCGAAATTACAGTCGGGAAGAGTTGCGGGTATTCTTGTCTCATCATATCCTCGGGTTCCCACGCCGCTTCTTCCACGCCATGATTCCACCATAGAACCTTAACCAAAGGCATGAGACTTCTACGCAGAACCTTCACATCCGCTCTAAAATCAGACAGGCTCTTCCTCCATGGTCATATCCGGGTTTACCTCAATCTCTCCCATGTCACCACGTGTGATGGATCGGCGATAACGCGAAGCATCGAAGCGTGGAACCGTCATGAATCGACTTAGTTCTTGTAACTTTCGGTGATCACGCAAGCTGGTCCCACTCGTCTCGGCACCTTATATGGCCCAATAAACCTCGGACTTAGCTTGCCTTTCCTCCGAACCTTAATACTTTCTTCCACGGTGAGACCTTTAGGAAAACCCGATCTCCCACACAAACTCAATATCTCTCCGCTTAAGATCGGCATAAGACTTACTGCGGTGTGAAGCTTCCTTTAGTCGAGCACGAATCAACTTAACCTTGCCTTGGTCTCGGCCAACTTTCTGGTCCCAACAAGCGGCGTTCACTTAACTCATCCAACAAGTCGGTGAGCGACACTTCCTAAATATAATGCCTCATAAGGTGCCATCTTGATGCTCGCTTAGTAGCTGTTGTTGTAGGCGAACTCGATAGCAGTGATATTCTCCCAAGCGCCTCAAGTCCAAAACACACCCTCGTAGCATGTCCTCCAAAATCAGTATAACCCTTTCCATTGCCCGTCGATCTGCGGATGAAATCTTTGTCTTTGAAATCTAGCAGTGTACCCAGAGCGATGCAATGCCTTCGGAACCTTGGCGTGAATCTGGATCCCTATCCAGAGATGATCGATCTTGGCACCCGTCTGGATCTCACTATCTCGACACATACTGACCGCTAACCTTTGAAGTGAGTAGTCCACCCTCACGGAATAAAGTGAGCTAATTTAGTCGGTAGATCCACAATTACCCAGTGAATCCTTCTTGCTCGGTGTAGCGGTAATCCAGCGAAATCCATAGTTATTCTTTCCACTTCCTTTGTGGAATCTTCATTTGGTGAAGCAACCCAGAATGACAGCGATGCTCGGCCTTGACACAACGATAAGTCGGACACTTACCCACAAACTTCGGTCACCTCCTTTTTGGACCGCCACGAGCTTCTCCGAGGTCCCTATACATTTTGCTACCTCCGGGATGCATAGCGTAGGGCTGCTATGTGCATCTGAAGAATCTTTTGTCTTAACTCGGAATCTCTCGGCATACAAGCCTTCCCCGAAAACAAAGCACCCCATCCTTGGACAAGTGTAACCCTTCAAACCATCACTCTGCACTTGTGTCCTCTACGCTTTCGGGACCTCATCCAACAAGCTGTTTCTCTACGATCGCTCGACCCAAGTAGGCTTGCTGACTCTGCGCGAATACTACCGTCGTCAAACAAACTCAAGTGGGCAAACCACGCTCTCAAATCCGAAACAACCTTACGGCTCAACGCGTCTGCCACAACATTAGCCTTGCCCGGATGATACTCAATTGAGCAATCGTAGTCTTTCAGCAGCTCAATCCATCGGTGCTGTCTCAGATTTAAGTCTTTCTGAGTCAGAAGGTACTTCAGACTCTTATGGTCCGTATAGACTATCGATCTTTCTCCGTACAAGTAATGCCTCCAAATCTTTAAGGCAAAAACAACGGCCGCTAACTCCAGATCGTGCGTTGGATAATTCACCTCATGTGGCCTCAACTGCCGAGATGCATAAGCCACAACCTTCCCTTCTTGCATCAACACACAACCCAACCCCGTATGTGATGCATCGCGATACTTGTGAATTCCTTACCGCCAAAGTTGAATCGAGCTGGAGCTTGATTAAAATCCTTTTCAACTTATCGAAGCTCTCTTTCGCTTCTCACCCAAATAAACGGAACTCCTTTTCTCAACAATTTAGTCGCCGGTCTTTGCGATCAATGAGAAACCCTCTACAAATCTTGGTAGTATCACGCCAAACCAGAAAACTCGAATCTCCGCTCTTGACTTAGGCGGCTTCCACTCCAAAAGCGCTTCTATCTTCTGGGGTCCACTCTAATCCCTCAAACCGATACTACATGACCCAAGCGTCACCTCCACGAGCGAACTCACATTCTTGAACTTCGCGAATTTGTTTCTCCTTAGAATCTGCAATACCACCGTAAATGCGCATCATGTTCCTCCTCGGTCCTTGAATATACCAAGATGTAATCGATAAAAACCACTACTGGCCGATCTGAATCTTTGTTGGAACACCCTATTCATCGGATCCATGAAAGTGCGGTCGTTAGTCAAACCGAGCGGCATAACCAAGAACTCAAAGTGCCCATACCGAGTACGAAATGCCGTCTTGCGGATATCGCCTCCTTTACCCTTAGCGGAGATACCTGGACCTTAAGTCGATCTTCGAGAAAACCGATGCACCTTCAACCGATCAAACAAGTCATCTATCCAGGGTAGTGGATACTTGTTTTTGATCGTCGACTTATTCGATTAGCGGTAGTCTATACACATCCGCATAGTGCCGTCTTTCTTCTTTACAAAAGTCTGGCGCTCCCCATGATGAAATACTTGGCACGATAAAGCCTCGGTCCAACAATTCACATGTCGAGCCTTAAGCTCCACTAACTCCTTAGGTGCCATCACATGCGGAGCAATGGATCTTGGCGCGATTCAGGTAACAGATCTATTAGAACTCTACCTCCGTCCGGTGGCAAACCGGAAGCTCCTCGAAACACATCAACAAATTCCTAAGCGTCAAGCTGTCTCCCACGAGACTCCTTAGCCTCTAAGGCATACACATGAACCACATATGCTTCACAGCCCTTCCTGACCATTTTCTCGGCTTTCAGAGCAGATACCACATTGGACAGATAGTTCCTCCTATTACCGATCAGAACTACCTCATCACCCTCAGCTGTTTTCAGAACCATGCGCTTAGCCGCGCAATCCAACTTCGCTTGGTACTTAACCAGCCAATCCATCCCCAAAATCAGATCGAACTCCCCAAACGGCAGTTCCATCAGATCAGCCTCGAAAGATACCCCTTGGAGTTCTAGAGGTACGTCTCTATCTGATTTATCTACCACTACTGAGTGACCTAGAGGGCTTATTACGGTCATCTGCCTAGAAGATATTTCAGAGTCTAGATCCATGGTCTTCACTATGCTACTTGCAACATACGAGTGTGTTGAACCCACATCAATCGAAGCGATAAATGGAGAACCAAAGATTAGAAGCGTCATTCTGTAATGACGTCCGGTGCGTCGCCCTCCCTCGGCGCCTCGCGGCATACACCAACCCGGTATGCGGCCTCGAACTACACGCACCTCGCCGGTGCCACGGCTAACCGAACTATTACCTCCTCGCCATTACCTCGGCCCTCTGCGGTGGTGGTCCGTTATTTCTGTCTTGATTACGTACCGATTCTCGTTGAATCCTAGCTAACTTATGCAGACAGTCCCTCGATGGTGGTCAATGAGCCACACTCAAAACGACCTCTACCATCGGTCCAACATCCTCCCCAATGAGCCTTCCCATAGCGGTTACTGCGGCGGTCCACGCTTAGCGACAACAAACCTACGGTGATCGATTCGCCCCTTCGGTCTAGCTCTTTTCTGCGATTTCACGATGACCCGAAGACCCAAAACTCCTTTTGCGGTTCCTATCCATACCCTGCCTCACAGACTCTTTAATGCCCTCGGCAACCTTCGCCTTTTCAACCAGGACAGCAAATTCACGCTCCTGCTGGGGCGCAATTATCAACCTTAATTCGTCCCGAGCCATCCTCAAAGCGAACACACCTCTCATGCTCGGTAGCCACCATACCTCGCATACCGACTCGACCTAAGAAACTCGCCTCGTATTACGACACGATTTGCTTCCTGGACTAACCTCGAAATGCTTTTACCGCTCATTTATGTAGTTTGCTCGGCGTACTTTTTTCGATAGCGGCCGGAAATAGTCCCATGTCGGATCTTCGGAATGGCCGTGTCCGACGATGAGCCACCACTGGTATGACTCATCTCGAGAAGTGATACGATCCCTTTAATTTCTCCTCGGTAGTTAGGTCGGATCGTCCATGATCCGTTCGTCGCTTCAACCAATACTCGGCGGTCTTTGGAGCAACACCCGAGACACCCGAAAGAATTCCCGTTTGCCGAAGTCGCCAGTACGATTTCCTAGCTCCTCGCCTCCACCTACTCCAGCTACCTGTTCTAAAACCGTAGCATCGCTTTGTGACAACTGCGTCATCGCCGGTCGCTCTCGAACTCACCACCTCCGGTGGTGGCGGGGCAGTATCTCACTTTACGAACCACGACGAACCTACGGGCTCGAAATCAGTCATTCTCTGCGACCTCGCCCACGACCACGTCCACCTCGGTACTCATGACTAAATCTCGTCGATTAAAGAATTTTATGTATCGGTCATTATTCCATTGTGCTTAAAGCAAAGTTTTATGAATATTGCTTATTAAAGAAGTTTCGTTTTCGCGAGTCCACAATGTCCTATCAATTTCAGTCTCTAAAGTAGTCTTACTAGCCATCCAATCATATCAATTAATATCACAACCAATAGTACGGGGTACTTACCTGGGCGGACTGGTGCCGGAGACTCGGTGCCATGCCCTTCAAACCATACTTTAAAACAGAATACTTGAAAACTATAGTTTTAAAACATTTTGGGCCTCGGGCCCACAAATTGAAACTTTGAACTCGGCTCGATATCACAAATGTAACACCCCAAACTCGGTCAATACACTACGAATCGGAATCTATTCTGAGGAAAAGGTTTTGGGTGGTTTAGGTTGAAGTCTAGAAGTTTGGTGAAAACACTTAGCGAAATTTTGTATTTGAAGAAATCTCGATTAGGTTTTGATTAAAAATCTGATGATGTATTTGAAAACCCAGAAAGTTTTGAAAAGTAATCCGATGTGTAGGTAAAACTAGTTTATTTCGTTTGAAGCTTAAGTTATTTCTTATTGTTACTAAAACATTTTTTTGACTTAGTAGAAAATCATATTTGAGTTAGGAAAACAATTTGAGTTCACTTTATCCCAAGTTATAGTATGATACCCGATGGTATAGTTTAAAACATCATTTTTTTTGAAATTTTGAAATCGTTGTCTTTTCAAGTTTTAGCACATTTCACTCAATTAGTTTGTTAAAGCATATTGAAAATCTACTTAAACCTAACATATCAAATCATAATTTAAGAGGCCATTTACAAACCCAAATATAACAAAATAGAAATAAATCAGCTAGTGTACCAAATTTTATAAAAAGAAAGTCCGAGCAAATCTTTATTTCAGTGTGGCATGGGCACCTCGAGTCCATCCCGGCTCCATGTTCGCGTTTAAGTGTCACCTGAAAAGTCAAAGGAGAGAGGGTGAGTCGCAAGACTCAGTGTATAAGTCCCCCTCCCGGTATAACATGCCAGCGCACACATCATAACAAAATAATGCAAGTAATGCACGATCCTAACCAACCATATCGCCTTTTCTACCTGTGTGGTACCAAACCCTTTGGTGGTGCCAAACCACTGGTGACCCAAAGTCACGATATCCATCATGTGGTGCCAAACCACCGGTGACCCAAAGTCACAAATAATCCAATGATGGGGCCAACCCATCGTGTGATACCAAATCACTAGCGGCGATCCCAGTATCTCATAAGTGGGGCCAACCCGCGATGGTGCCAAACCACGAGGGACGAGTCGCAATGAGGTGCCAAACCTCGGTGTCCCAAAGACACAATGTGATACCAAATCACTGGTGGCGTAGTCACAAATCGATGATGGGGCCAACCCATCGTGTGATACCAAATCACTAGCGTTAATCCGTATAATCAAGCGTGGGGCCAACCCACCGTGGTACTAAGCCTTTGGGATGAGGCGGAGGTGCCAAACCTTTGGTGACCCAAAGTCACAAAATATCATTGTGGTGCCAAACCTTTGGAGGTGCCAAACCTCACGGTGTCCCAAAGACACGGTGTCCCAAAGACACGGATATCATACTCCCCTCCTCTCATATCACCCAATCACATATCATACTAGATGCAAAATCGTGCAATCATGCTATCATGCTTACATGCTTAATATGGCATCTCAAAGTATCAAGAATCATGATATCATCATCATCACATAACTCATAATGAAACGGACTTACGAATCCGTATCCATACCTCAATGGGTATCGCGATAATCAATCACCTTGTTTCATTTACACAACAGTTATCACATTATTAAGTTAAGATAGTGTGTTGGTTTACACACCTGAAGTAGCGAAGGTATTAATCCCTAGAATCGATTTACGCCCCTCGATCACTTCTACAACTCGAATCCTACAATCGGCCAACAATAGATTAACCATCATACCATTCGGCCATAACCAAATAAATCAAAGGGTATATCGGTTTACCCTTACCTTCAACTTGATTTGGTTTCCTACCAAATCTGAACCCAACAATGGTTCTTTCAGCAATCGGCTTCACCCTAGAGAGAACGTGGTTAATCCTTTGAAACCATATACTTAATCGAAACTAAAGCGATAACTATGAGCAATCGTCTCACCATTACTTACCGATTGCTAAGCGAGTAAAAAGGCTCTCCTTGCTTGATTACGAACTCCAAAGGCCTATATGGAAATAGTTACCAAAACAAGTGATTAACTCCTTTATAATAGATATAAAATCAGCCCTTAAATATACCCAAAAATCGGTAAGGTAACAGAGAAAGGAGAAAGGCCATTCGGCCAACACTTACCCACTACCAATCGATTGGAAACCAGCACCTAACAACACCCAATAGTCGGCCACCAAAAACCACTAGGAGAGGAGAAAGATTCGGCTAACAGGTTTTGGAAAAGAAGTGAAAGTAAAGATAGATGAATGGAGGGGGTCACTTTCGATTTTGAAAGGGGAAGAAATGAATAAGGTGTTTAGAAGAAGAACAAATTTTGGCTACTACCCTTCAAGAAAAGGAGAAAGAAAATGCTAGATTCGGCTCAATGATGAAGAGAAACAAAGGCTGGTTTCGGTTTAAATGAAATGGTGTGGAACAAATGGGGAAAATCGGCACGAGGGTTTGTAAAAACAACAAGAAAGAAAATAAGAAGGAAGGACCACTAGTTCCAGCTTAACACCAATGGAAAGAAAAGAGGAAGATAGTGAGTATATGGTTCGGCCAAGAGTAGAAGAGGAAGCAAAAATAAGCAAAGGCTTGAGAACCCAAATAGCATTCGACTACAAAAGAAAAATTAAGAGAGAAACAAATGAAGTTTCGGCAATGGTAAAGGTTACTTGGGATTTTCGGTTTCAAGAAGCAAAAATGGGAGAGTTTGCTAAGAGAAAATCAACTTTTGGTGCACAAACAAAAGGCTGGCCGAAAGTACTCAAAAATGCCTAAGAACAAACGGCATTCTCCCTCCCCAACTTACCAACCGGCCAACTCCCCCAAAACTCTCCTAACAATCGGCCAACCTCCCCCCATTTACTCTCACACCACCAATTCAAATTCCATGACCAAGTCTCCCTCCTACAATTGCTCTCCATCCACCGTTTGAATGAGTTGACAAGGTCCAAGCTAGAGTTCAAATTGCCCACAACTCTTCCCTTCCATACCGTCAAAATGGATGCAAAAGGGGTGGGATTCTCGCGACTTGAACTCAAGACCTCCCCCTTGCAATTGACGCCACACACATGCTCCAAGTGGCGCATGCCTTGCCACTTGCTAGCTCTTCATTTGTGTTAAAAATTCACGTAATTTAATTATAAACCCCACTCCTTCAGCTCCTTTCCCTAAAGTCCAAAACAAAAACTTTTCCACCTACTCGGATATTACAGGACAATAATAAGGCTATTTACCAAACCATTTGGAACCCTTATTCACACATACACTTACCCCAATTCAAAGGCATAAAACAATACATACTTAGGCAACCAAAACATCTACATTCATGGTTAAAACATATCAACTTTATATCTTTTTCTAACATATTCACTAAATTTATTAAGCCCTAAATCAAACATAAAAATTTCACATTCATTACGATTCATTCAACTATTTTCTAGTTACCAAATTATACTCAAATTCCTCATCTCATCGATAAGTCACATTTCCAAAAATTTACACAATCATGCCATAAATCACATTTCCAAACATTTCACATTCACCAAGCATACCATGATCATATCACCATAGACATTGACACATATATGAATATACATAGGCTTACAACCATGTTAGGTAATATAAGCTAACTTACATGGCCAAATAGAAAAACAAGCCTTTGATGATTACAAGCCATTACATTGGATAAAATCATATGACGCATATAACAAAATGGCCAAGTCCCTATACATGCCATAAACACAAAATCTTAAATTCATCAATACCCAAAATGATAGCTTAATAGTGTGATAGAATCTCTGGCGATCTCCAACTCGAGCTAGCTTGACGGCTGTAACACAACCTAACCCTAAATTGTCGCCAGAACAGGGTTACGGAGCATTACCGAACATATCAGACAATTTACAAATAATTCATAAATAAATTATCATACATAGTACAATTTAATCATTAAATTCCTATAATGGACCCTCAAGGCCTAAAACACGTATTAGAAGTGGAACAGGACTTATTTGAGTACTCTAGAAATTTTTTGTGAATTTCAAAAATTTTTCCTAGGTGCAGGGCTCACACGCCCTTATGGGTCAGGGACACGCCTGTATGTCTCCATGACACGCCCGTATTGACATACCGTGTGGCTTACACGGCCATGACACACCCGTGTCCTTTACCCGTGTAACTCTCTAACTTATTGTTCATGAACAAATTAATTTCACACGGACAAGCCACTCGCCCGTGTGCTTAGCCGATGTGGATTTATTTACTCTGAAAATTTTTCATGAATTTCTAAAATTTTTCCTAGGTGCAGAGTTCACACGCCCGTGTGGGTTAGGGACACTCCTGTATGTCTCCATGACACGCCCGTGTTGACATACCGTGTAGCTTACACGGCCAGGACACACCCGTGTCATTTACCCGTGTAACTCTCTGACTTATTGTTCATGAAAAAATTGATTTTACACGGCCATGACACATGCCCGTGTTCAAGGACGTGTCCTTCACATGGCTGAGACACACACCGTGTCTCTGACCGTATGCTAAAACCTGGGTATTTTGTTTCCAAAATTTAATTTGCAAGGGACACACGGCCAGACCACACGCCTATGTACTAGTAGTGTGTCTCACACGGTCTGGCCACACGCCCTTGTGCCAGGCTGTGTGAACTCTATATGAGCCATTTATACTAACCTAGCAACCCCTGCAAATTCAAACCAAAACCAATCCAATACCAATATTTCAACCAATACATTTGCATACTCAATATACCTAAATCATGCCTAAACCATTGACTTAATAATATGACTAATAACATTCATAATATCATTTAAAATTAATTGATAACTTCATTCATCTTTCCACTTAACTTGGTGCCAAAGTACCAAAACATTTTATAAAGTTTCTTACCATTTCATTAAACCATTTAAACTTTGTAAATAACTCTTACCAAAAATTACAAGACATATACATGTGACTTATACAACACCTAGTACATGCCACTTTTACCCAAAAAGGAAAATTTACATCACCAAAGTTGTGATGAGGTCGGGATTTATCTGGATGCTGAACCGAGACCTTTGACTTCTACTAATCTGAACACAGAAACAACCATACGCTGAGTATGCCTATACTCAGTGGTATTACCATAATTCAAACTAAATAACATTAATGTTCTATAAGCATCAAATATGTAACAATGTAAATCATAATAATTAATTTACATTCAAATTAATGCTTCATTTATAATATTTCATCAATTGATATCATATATCAACAATTCGAATCTTCAATCAATTCATGAACCTTAGGTTCATGCTTGCAAATCTAATATCTCAATTTCAATTCACATTTCAATTCATAATTCCACTTTCTCATACCTTCAGCAGAGCAAATAATCAAACTCATTCAATTTTCTCATTTCATTTATTTACAAGACACATAACTTGGCGGATACACGGATCCAACGAAACAAACTAGAATAATCCAACCAAACACACCAAAATAATCCACCCAAACTCACCAGTATGATCCACCCAAACACACCAGAACGACACTAAGTGCCTCTTCGGATAGTCTGAAGAAATATAATGACATCTGTGTCTTCTCGGCCAAGCCGAAAAATCTCCAAATCCTTTCAATCCTATGGCATGCCAACTATATTCGACTCAACCCGACTAATTAATAGGGAATTCCAATTCTCAATTAAATTTTTAATTTCTTATCAAATTCACTTTCAATTCAATATACAATTCAACTCAATACATTTTCCAATTCAATCCACATTTAAATCAATTTTAATACATATTAATTATATAACTCAATTTCATACATTTCAATAATACACTTACTTCATAATTTACTTATCAACTACATAATTTAAATACAAAATTTAACAGTAAATAATTTGAATTATAGTAATACAAACCGTGATTTTCTCGTGTCTACTCCTCGATAACTTTTTCCTTTCCTTTTTGAGCTGATGCCTCTGGTTCTTTGCTAGCTACGAAAGTTAAAGTAATTTACACTACTAATACAGTACTAATATATATTAAATAACTAAATTTCTATTCAATTTCTACCTTAATTTCAATTTGGTCCTAATTAAACTCATTTACTTTTCTAACTTAATTCATACTTTATTTCTACTCAATTTCCTACCAAATTCAACTTAACTATCTAATGTTCATGATAAAACCCTAATTTTAAATTTCTTTCAATTTAGTCCCTCTAACACAAAACTTATAGCTTACTTTACAATTTAATCCTTTAATCAATTCTAACTAGAAATTCTATCAATTAAACCTCTAATTCAATAATTTGTCCAACATGAATCATGTTAAAAAATCTAAGAACTTTCAAAATTTCAACAAAACTTTGATCTAAAGCTTTTAAAACATCAAAATTAAAAGAAAAGGACTTAACTGACTTACCAATTAAAGCTTAAAGCTTCAAAACCCTACTTTTTCCCTTTTTCTTTCTCCCTTGTTCTTCCCTGTTTTGTTTCATTATTCTTTTTTTGTCTATCTTTATTTCTTTTATTTGCTTTTAATTATATAATATAATAATAATATATAATACAATAATATTTACTTATAATATAAGTAAATATATAATAATTACTAATATATATTTATTATTATTCCACATGTATTTCACTATTACCACACACTTGGCACTTATGGTTTAATTGCTAATTTAGTCCCTTCATTTTTTTCTCTATTCTATAATTCAATTTTTACCCTTTATTCAATTCAGTCCTTTTTCCTAATTACTAGTAATTAAGCTAAATTCACTTAATTGAAACCTAATTAGACACACCACTAGACTCATAAATATTTTTAATAATTATTATGAGTTTGGTTTACAAAGGCGGAGGCCCGATAATGTACTTTTCCGATGCTTGTGAATTTTGGGTCATTACATTTCTCCCCTTAATAAATTTCATCCTCGAAACTTACTTGAGAGGAGATGAGGATATTGTGCTCTCATTGTTTCTTATGGTTCCCAGGTTGCTTCCCTAGTACTATGACTTCTCCATAACACTTTCACTAAAGGAAACCATTTATTTCTCAACTCCTTTATTTCTTTAGCTAATATTTACACTGGCACCTCTTCATAAGACAGATCCAATCAACTTTCAATATCTTCAGTGGGGATAACATGAGAAGGATTAGATTTATATCTCCAAGCATAGAAACATGGAAAACATCATGAATCTTTTGTAACTCTGGAGGCAAAGCTAGTCGATAAGCAACCGGTCTGATTCTTTCTACTATTTCATACAACCCGATATAACGAGGACTTAATTTTCCTTTTCAGCCAAACATCAAGACCTTCTTCCAAGGCGATAACTTAAGGAACACTTTGTCACCAATAGAATACTCTATGTCTCTCCGTTTCAAGTCTGCATAACATTTCTATCTATCGAAGGCTGCTTTCAGTATATCTTTAATCTTTTTAACCGTTTCCTCTGTCTCCTGAATTAACTCTGGTCCAAATATTTTTCTTTCATTCAATTTCGTCCAACATACAGGCGATCTACACCTTCTACCATATAAAGCCTCATACGGAGCCATTTGAATACTATATTGGAAACTATTATTATAGACAAATTCTGCTAATGGAAAATAATGTTCCCAACATGATTCATAGTCAATAATACAAGCTTGTAACATGTCTTCTAATATTTGAATCACCTATTCAGACTGTCTATCAGTTTGAGGATGAAATGTAGTACTAAAATTAAGTCGAGTACCCAGAGAATTATGCAATTGCCTCCAAAATCTTGATGTAAACCGTAGATCCCGTTATAAAATTATAGATGTAGGAATACCAGGTAATCTTACAATATCTCAGATATAAATCTCAGCAAGCTTTAGCAAAGACCAATCGGTTCTAACTGCTATGAAATTACCTGATTTTGTGAGTCTATCCACAATTACCCAGATAGCATTCTTTTTACTCACTAAAAGTGGCAATCCTGTAACAAAATCCATAGTAATGCAATCCTATTTCCACTCGAGAATACTAATAGGCTGTAACAAACCTATAGGTACCTGATGTTCTGCCTTTACTAGCAGACAAGTCAGACATTTGCCAAGAAATTCAACTATATCTTTCTTCATCCCTGGCCACCAGTATTATTCCCGTAAATTCTGATACATCTTTGTTCCACCAGGGTGTAAAGCAAAAGTACCATCATGTGCTTCTCGGAGAATCAACTCTTTTAACTCAGAAGTAGTTGGAATACAAAGCCAATTTTGGAACCTTAAACAATCATGTTCATCAATACTAAAATTTTCTACCATACCATTCTGCACCATCTCTTTTCTCTTCATTAACTTTTCATCTTCTAGATGGGCTGCTCTAATTTGGTCAAACATTATCGGCTTAACCCTTAATTCAACTAACAAGCTTCCATCATTATTAATACTAAGTTGAGCAAACATTGCCCGTAATTCAATTGCTGCTTTTCTACTCAATGCATCTGCTACTACATTTGCCTTTCCTGGATGGTAATCTATTACACAATCATAATTTTTCAGACGCTCAATCCATCATCTTTGTCTCAAATTCAACTCCTTTTGCGACAAAAGATATTTAAGGCTCTTATGATCAATATAAATGTAACATTTCTCACCATAAGAGTAATGCCTCCAAATCTTCAATGCAAAGATTACCGCAGCTAACTCCAAATCATTTTTCGGGTAGTTGTACTCATGTGGTTTCAACTGTCGAATGCATAAGCTATTACTTTTTCATCTTGCATCAATACACAGCCCAAACTTCTCAAAGAAGCATCATTGTATACAACAATGTCCTTTCCTACTCTGGTAAGGTCAAAATTGGTGCCTTAGTTAACA
Organism: Gossypium rotundifolium; assembly: GCA_025506655.1. Classification (NCBI taxonomy): domain Eukaryota; kingdom Viridiplantae; phylum Streptophyta; class Magnoliopsida; order Malvales; family Malvaceae; genus Gossypium; species Gossypium rotundifolium. Next base: position 110,265,564 of record CP106724.1, on the reverse strand, counting down.
TTTGCTTCAATGCCTCAAAACTCCTCTGGCACTGATCATCCCAAATGAAAGGATCATTCTTTTGTAAAAGCTTTGTCATCGGCAATGCTATCTTTGAAAACCCATTAACAAATCTTCTATAATATCCAACTAATCCCAGAAAACTACGTACCTTGGATACATTCTTGGGTGCTTTCCATTGGACAATATCCTCAATCTTCTTCGGATCAACTCTAATCCTATCAGCAGATACCACATGTCCCAAAAATACCACCTCCGATAACTAGAATTCACATTTACTCAATTTTCCGTACAACTATTTTTCCCACAGAATCTATAGCACTATCCTTAGATGTTGATCATGCTCTAACTCTGTCTTCGAATAGACCAATATATCATCAATGAAGACCACCACAAACTAATCCAAGTACAGCTGGAAAATACGATTCATTAGGTCCATGAAAATAGCTGGGGTATTAGTCAACCCAAACGGCATCACCAAGAACTCATAATGATCATATCGAGTACGAAATACAGTCTTTGGCACAACACTTTCTTTTACTTTCAACTGATAATACCCGGATCTCAAGTTAATCTTCAAAAATACAGAAGCTCCCTTTAATTGATCAAAAAATCATCTATACGAGGCAATGGATACCGGTTCTTGATCATCACTTTGTTCAACTGCCAGTAATCGATACAAAGTCGCATTGAACCATCTTTCTTTTTAACAAACAATACCGGAGCTCCCCAAGGTGAAATGTTCGGTCTAATAAATCCACAATCTAACAAATCTTGTAACTGTACTTTTAATTCTTTCAATTCGATGGGCGACATTTGGTACAGAGGTATAGAGATTGGTGCTGTACCCGGATACACCTCAATTGTAAATTCAACTTCTCTGACAAGTGGTAAACCCAGTAGTCTGATTTTGCTACATTGACTTCAAACTGAATCAAAATTAATAACATAAGCTAAGCATGTTGCACAACCCTGCTGAAGCAATTTATTAGCCTTTATTGCCAAAATGATGCGTGTTGATCCACTAGTACGAATACCATTTACCTCCATTCTACCTCCATCTTCTATCTGAATACTGAACCTTTTTTTATAACAATGTAATACTACTCTGTGTTCAGATAACCAATCCATGCCCAAAATTATATCAAAATCACCGAAAGGCATAATCAACAAATCAACGGGAAACATTTTATCATGTATTATCAACGGGCATCTCCGGCACACTCGGTCTACAGACATAGTTTGTCCCAAAGGGCTAGACACTTCTATTAATATTCAAGACATCTCATATATTAATTTCCCTAACTCGACCAGTTTTGAATTAATGTATGAATGAGAAGAACCCGGATAAATTAATGCATAAACAGGTTCAGTATATAATAAAAATATACCTGTCACGACGTCATGTGCATTGCCTTCATCCCTATTCTGAACTATATATGCCCTGGCCGGTGCTCTAGCCTCTGGCTATTGTGTAATACCACTGCCCCTTCTTACACCTCCACCTCTAGAAATAGAACCGCCTCTACATGAGCCTCTACCTCGAGCAATAGACACTGATCTCGGTGATGTTGTAGGTGTGATGCTTTCACTTTTTAGGTAATCTTTGATAAAATGATCTGTAGAACCACATCAGTAGCATCGTCTGGTTATTCTCCAACATTCACCTCTATGCTTTTTCCCACAATGTTCGCAGTCTGGCATGTCAATGTCTTGAGAAGGGCCTCTTACACTGCCAGTAGAAACTGTAGTCTGCTTTCTCCAGCTTCTGTCACCTCGGTTCGATCTAAAACTCAGCCTCCAGCCACCTCAGGATTCTTTGGATCTTTTTGGTAGAGGATTTGAACTAGTAGTTCCAGCTCGTTTCTCGGTTGATCTAGCAATTTTAGGCATTTTATCCAAACCCAAAACTTGCTCTACCATCTTTGCTCTCTCGACCAAGTCTACAAACTCTGTAACTTGATGGGATACCAGTTGTACCCTAATTTCATCTCTCAAACCCCGTAGGAATCACTTACAACTATCAGCCTCTGTCAGTATAAACTTTGAAGCATATCGGTCGAGTCTAGAAAATTCCTGTTCATAGTCTACCACTGATAGTTCACCTTGTTTCAACATCAGGAATTCTGGCTTTTTGTCTTCAATATATAATTCCCTGACATATTTCTTCTAGAATTCTTTCTGAAATAAATCCCATGTTACCTGTTCTGTTGGTAGATGTCGAATTACAGATTCCCACCACAAATATGCTTCACTTTGCAATAGAGAAACAACACAGATAAGACATTCTCGGGGGGTACATTTTAATTGTTACTGAACTCTTTCAGTTGATTCCATCCAATTCTCTGATGTGGATGGTCGACTCCTTTCAGACCCAAGAATTCAATGGCACCGTATTTTCTTAAATATTTTATTGGGGCTCGTCTCTGAGTAGGTGTAGATGTCGCAGCAGCAGCAGTTCTCGCTACCCTTTGTAAGGCATCAGTAATAACTCTTAATAAATTAGAATCGTCCCTATCTCTAACATTTCCCCTATCTACTCTAGGGGGTTGATTTCTCATCGAATTTACACTAGGTGTTACTGATTTAGTTTCATCTAATCCGTATGATTCTTCGTCCCTAGTGTACATTTCTTGGTCAGTATCATTTATTCGTTCATCTGACATCTTTAATCTATAAAACAGAAATAAACAAATAGGTCAGCATCCAAATCTCGACTCAATTTTGACTCAACAGTGACATGTACTTTTAGACTCACTTTCGAGCTCGATTTAGCCCGAAAATTGGCTAAACCTGAATAGCTCTGATACCAACAATTGTCACACCCCTTAACCCTAAACTATCGCTGAAATAGGGTTACAAAATATTACCGGATATATCAGACAATTTAAGAATAATTCATAAATAAATTAACATACATAGTATAATTTAATCATTAAATTCCTATAATGGACTCTCGAGGTCCAAAACACGTATTAGAAGTGGAACGGGACTTATTTGAGTACTCCAGATATTTTTCATGAATTTCTAAAATTTTTCCTAGGTGCAGGGCTCACACGCCTGTGTGTCTCCATCACACGCCCGTGTTGACATACCATGTGGCTTACACGGCCAAGACACACCTGTGTCTTTTACCCGTGTAACTCTCTGACTTATTGTTCATAAACAAATTGATTTCACACAGCCAAGCCATACGCCCGTGTGTTTAGCCCGTGTGAATCTAAAGGTGTTTAGCCCAACTGACTTCAAACTCTAAAATACAACATCTTAACATGTCTACGAGAATCTGAATAACTCTTTCAGTCTGACCGTCAGTCTGAAGCTGAAAAGCTATACTAAAATTCAACTTCGTACCTAAAGCTTCTTGCATTTTCTTCCAAAATTGCAATGTAAATCTCGGATCTCTATCAGAAATAATAGATAGTGGCACCCCGTGCAATCGAACAATCTCAGAAATGTACAATTTAGCTAATCTGTCAAGTGAGTAATCTGTACGTACCGGTATGAAATGAGCAAAATTCATTAGTCGATCAACGATGACCCAGATAACATCTTTCTTTTTCAGAGTTAAGGGAAATCCTGACACAAAATCCATTGTAACTCTATCCCACTTCCACTTGGGAATCATCACAGGCTGCAGTAAACCAGATGGTACTTGAAGTTCAGCTTTGACTTGCTGACAAATCAAACATTTAGAAACAAATTCTGATATATCTCTTTTCATGCCTTGCCACAATAAAACTGTTTCAAATCGTTATACATTTTGGTACTTCCTAGATGAATAGGTGAGCAACTATAGTGTGCTTCGTGCAAAATCTTCTAAATGAGTTTTGAATTTCTCGGTATGCAAATTCTATTTCGGAACCTTAAACAATCATCAGATCCAATATGAAACTCTGAATTATGGACTTTCTCACATTGAATCTGTTTAACTTATAATTCACAATCTTTTTTCTAGGATTCACAGATTTGTTGAAGAAATACCAGTTTAGCTTTTAATTTATCTACAATAGACCCATAATCACAAATCATCAACTGGGTATTCATTGCTCGTAATGCAAACAAAGATTTTTTGCTTAGGGCATCAGCAACAACATTAGCTTTTCTCGGGTGATAATCAATCACAAATTCATAATCTTTCAATAATTCGAGCCATCTTCGTTGTCGCAGATTCAAATCCTTCTGTGACATCAGGTACTTTAAGCTCTTGTGATCCATATAAATGTGGCATTTTTCACCTTATAAGTAGAGTTGCCAAATTTTCAACACAAACACAATTGCAGCCAACTCAAGGTCGTGCGTCGGATAATTCTTTTCATGCGGTTTCAATTGTCGAGAATCATAAGCTATAACTTTTCCTTCTTGCATCAGACAACATCCCAAACTATTTAATGATGCGTCACTATAAATCAAAAAATTCTTTCCCCAATTCAGGTTGAACCAAAATTGGTGCTTTAGTTAACAGTACTTTCAACTGTTCAAAACTCTGCTGACATTTTTCTAACCATTCAAATTTTACATCTTTTTGAAGTAGTCGTGTCATTGGTGTTGCAATCATCGAAAATCCTTTCACAAATCTTCAGTAATAACCCGTTAAAACCAGAAAACTACAAACTTCAAACACATTTCTCGGAGGTTTCCAATCAACAATAGCAGAAATCTTACTCGGGTCAACTCTAATATCGTCAGCTGAAAAATATGCCCCAAAAATCCAACCTCTTGAAGCCAAAACTCACATTTGCTGAACTTTGCAAATAATTTCTTATCACATAGAGTTTGTAACACAACTCTCAAGTGCTCGGTATGTTTAGATTCATCTCGCGAATAGATCAGAATGTTATCAATGAATACAACACAAATCTGTCTAAATACAATCTGAATATTCGATTCATCAAGTCCATAAAAACTGCTGGAGCATTAGTTAATCCGAAAGGCATAACAAGGAATTCATAATGTCCATACCTCATTCTAAATATAGTTTTTGGCACGTCCAACTCTTTAACTCGCAATGGATAATAACCCGATCTCAAATCAATCTTTGAAAATACTGTAGCCCCTTTCAAGTAATCAAATAATTCATCAATCCGCGGTAGATGGTATTTGTTCTTTATAGTCACTTTATTCAGCTGTCTGTAATGATACACATTCTCATCGTGCCATCTTTCTTTTTCACGAACAATACCGGTGCACCTCCGGGTGAATAACTTGGTCGTGCAGAACCTCTGTCTGTCAATTCTTGTAGCTGAGCTTTCAACTCATTTAATTCTATTAGAGCCATTCTGTATGGAGCTATTGATATCTGTGTTGTTCCCGATACTAATTCAATACCAAATTCAACCTCTCTAATCGGTGGCAAACCCGACAATTCTTCTGGAAATACATCTATAAACTCACAAACAACAGGTATAGATTCAATCTTTGATTCAAATACCTTAGTATCTAATACATATGCAAGATATGCATCACAGCCCTTTTTCATACATTTCTGGGTTAACATAGACAATATCACAGTAGGTGATTCACTCGAATCATCAGAATCAATCCAAAGAATTTCACCATTTTGACATTTCAATTCAATAGTCTTTCATCTACAATTCACAACTGCATCATGCATAGTCAGCCAGTCCATACCCAAAATCACATTAAAATCATCAAATGGTAGAAGCATCAATTCAGCCCAAAAATAGTAACCCCGAGCCATCAAAGGACAAATCTTACAAATTTTATCAACTAACACAGATTTGCCTAAAGGGTTCGATACTTTAATTACAAACTCTGTAGAATCGACATATAAACTCTTTTTAAATATTAAATTCATACAAATATATGAATGGGTTGATCCAGGATCTATCAATGCAACTATATTAGTATCAAAAAGAGAAAAGTATCAGTAATAATGTCTGGCAAGGATGCCTCCTCCCGTGCATGGATAGCATAAGCTCGGGCAGGAACTCATGCCTCAGATCTCACAGTAAAATCTCTCGTAGCACCTCAATTACCACTCGTATTTTTAGTGTTTCAGGGTGGTCTTCCTCTAGTAGCCGTATTACTCATTTTCGCTAGTTAATCTCTTTCAGCTATAGACTTTTCTTGACAGTCCCGAAGATAATGATCAAGAGATCCACATCTAAAACAAGCTCTGCTCACTATTCTGCATTCAATGTAATGTCACTTGTTGCAATGCTTACATTCAGATACAACATTTCTAACACTACCTGCACTGGCAACAAATGTCGTCTGAGGTTTAGAGCTGAAATTTCTTGCATATATTTCCCTTATCAAAATCCCCACAGAATCAGTAGAAAGAGGATGATATTCTTTAGATTTCTTTGATGCTGACTGATGTGATTTGCCCGCAAATCATTTTCTAAAGTCTCTAGCCTTAAAATCAGCTTTTCTTTTCTCATTGCTAAGCTCTTCAGCTTTGCAGGCTCTGTCAAATAAAACAACGAACTCCTTCAACTCAAGAATCCCCATTAATAGTTTGATTTCTTCATTTAGCCCATCTTCAAACCTTTTACACATTATAGCCTCAGAAGAAACATATTCACGAGCATATTTGCTAAGTCGTACAAACTCTCTTTCGTATTCTGTTACCGACATACGACCCTATTTCAATTCAAGAAATCCCTTTTTTTCGATCAATGAACATTTGGCTGATGTATTTCTTTCTGAATTCAACTTGAAAGAACTCCCAAGTAACTCTTTCTCGAGGGACTACGGATATCAAAGTATTCCACCACTAATACGCGGTGTCTCTCAATAGTGATAAAACACATTTTAAACATTCTTCAAGTGTGCAAGACAGTTTGTCAAATACCCGAATCGTGTTCTCAAGCCAAAACTTGGCTCTCTCAGGATCATCGCTAATAGTAGCTCTGAAGTCCTCAACCTCATTTTTTCGTATCTTATCAATAGGTGGCTTATTCAATTGCAAAGGATCCATACCTTGAGGAACTACAGGGATTGGTTGGGGAATAGGTAAGGTGGAGGTTGTTAAGCATTCGTGTTTGTACGAGTGTATTTTGTGAACCATTCATTCATCATTTGGAAGAAGGCTTATTTAGCCTCTCCTCCTTAGTTACCTGTTACGGGTCTAGAGTTAGATGGCACTGTCCCTTGTACGGGAGCAGGCACGTTACTCTCGACCTCATCAACTACGACTCGATTAGGATCCATTTCCTATATAAAAACACATTTAAAAATGTCAGGAGTCATCACACTATCATAGTTTATATACATGGCATGTATAGCTAGACTCACATACGCTATGTTAGTCCTAGAATCGACTAAACCGTAGCTCTAATACCTATAAATGTAACACCCCTCACCCGTATACAATGCCAGAATAGGGTTGCGGAGTATTACTGGACTTCTAACACATATAACTATACTTTTGTCAATCATTTGATAAATTTAAACAATCATTATTCAATCTCAATCATTTTGTCCCTTATAATAGCCTTCGAGGCCTTAAAAATGCTTTAAGAGCGGTTTGGGACTAAACCGAAAACTTATAAAAGTTTTTGAAACTCAAAAAATTTTAAACATGCAGGGGTCACAGGCCCATGTGAACAGGCCGTGTGCCTCACACGACTACAGACACGCCCGTGTCTCATGCCGTGTGGAAATAGGGCATACATACTGACTTGGGTTACACGGCCGACCACAAGCCCGTGTGTCTAGCCCGTGTGCCAGGTCGTGTACTAGGCCGTGCCAAACCTGTAGAGTATGCTGACTTATGCAACAAGGCCAAGCCAAACGCCCGTGTGCTAGACCGTGTGCCATTTAGGGGGTATACTGACTTGTGAGAAAAGCCAATCACACACCCATGTGTGAGGCCATGTGGAGCATACTGACTTCAATTTAATTTCCACACTGAGGACACAGCCGTGCAACATGACCATGTATCGCACACGGCTGAGACACACGCTCGTGTCTCTGCTCGTGTGGATAAAAATAGACCATTTGTATAGCCATTTTGCCACCTTATTTTTACTTGCATATACAAGCATAAATTGCAACATTTTCACAACTCAATTGGCAGCCAATCCATGACATTTCAAACATATTTTAAACCATTTCAACATAGCATTCAAATACCTAAATAATATTATGCATTTTCCATTCATGTGACTAATTCAAATTAAGTCATCAATTGTATATTTCCATTCCATCTACTACTTGCCAAAACATACCATATTTCTAAACTCATATATAACCAAAACATTATACCAAAATAAGCCAAATCACATGGCTTAAACTTATACCATAAAATGTACCAAAATTACTAGTCCAAGTAACCATAACTATTTTCTTATAACTAGCCTATACATGCCATATTTGCATATATCCACAAATTCAAAAGTACCAATCGGCAACTGGATAGTGTGATGCGTAACTCCGACTTTATCCGAATCGAGCAAGCTATCGAACCTCTATAATACACGAAAAAGAAATAGACTAAGCTTTATAGCTTAGTAAGCCCGTATAATTTAGACATAATCTTACCATTTGTTACAAAATCAAACCATTAAACAAAATAAATCAAATTCACTTGCCAAATGCCTAAACACAAGAATTCATCAATGTGTTAGTCTCATAAATACATATATTCAACCTTTATCCCAATTTCATACTAAATTCATGTAACATATAAAACACATGTAACAATTCATTCACATTCATATAATCAACAATCCATAATATAAACAGTAATTCATTCGATAACAGTAACTCATTCGTATAAATAGTACTTCATCCGTATAAATAGAATTTATGCTCGTTGAACCTATTAGAACTTCAAAGGATACTCGAGTGATATATATAAATCCATCAATTCATTATCATTTCTGCTCTTTCGAGCTATGATCAGTAAGCTCCCCCTAAGCTGATGGTCAGTAAGCTCTATTGAGCTGAAATAGTAAGCTCTAACGAGCTGAAAACAGTAAGCTCTTACGAACTGATATATTGGTAAGCTCATACGAGCTGTGGTGAGTCCGTAACAAATGCAAGAGCTCGACCAAAATGGTGACCCTAGTGACATGTCACTCGTATCCTACGAATTCATATAGTTCAAACGGGGCTCGGTAACCAGCAGTCTATATCAAATAGGCACTTGTATTCCAAGTATATCAATTTCTCAATTATATACATACATTTTAAATAAATTCAAGCATTTAAAAGTTTGATTCTAATTATACGAACTTACCTCGAGTTGCTCGGATGGAAACTATCGACTATTCGTCCACTTTTCCTTTTCCCCTATCTAAACCCGATCTCGGTTTATCTTGATATATATATTCTCAAAATCAGCTTATTTAATCAACTATTTATGCAATTTTGTCCAAAACACACTTTAGGGATATTTTACACATTTTCCCCTAAACTTTCACATTTTTATAATTTAGTCCTTTTCACATAAAATTGCAAATTCATGCAATTTAGTACAATTACTTGCTAGCCGAATTTCATAGGGGCTCCTAGCAACCCATATCTTTCATTATTCACACTTTTACCCACATAATTTTACATTTTCTCAGTTTAATCTCTTTTTTACATTTTTGTCAAAAATCACTTTACAAAACTAGTTTTACTAACAACAATTATTCAAAATCCATCATCAACTATCAATTACTTAAGCATTCAATAATGACATCATGATAAATCTTTACCAAGTTCAAAATCTAAGATACAAGCTAGTTAGAATACAAAGAAACGATATAAAAATGTAGAAATCATTAAAACCGAGTCAAAATACATACCTAATTGAAGAATTTAGCATTGCTAAATGAAGAACCCTATTTTAGCTTCTTCTTCCTCTAATATTCGGTTATAAGATGATAATGGGAAACATTTAATTACCTTTGTTTTATTTATTTTATGATAAATTACTAAATTACAAGTATAACCTTAACATATAACCATTAGAAACACATAAAATGTGTCCATAAAAGTCCACTCATAAATCAAATGGTTTAATCACCATGTAATGCCATCATATTTAAAAACCAAAGCTAATTGACACCTTTAACTAATAGAACATGCATTTTACATTTTACGCGATTTAGTCTTTTTTATCGAATTAAGCATTTAAACAGTAAAATTTCTTTACTAAACTTTCACACAATAATTCTATCATTCTGTAAACTTTAATAAAATAATAAAATAAATATTTTGGCCTATTATTTTTGTGGTCCTAAAACCACTATTTTGATTTGACCTAAAAACGGGCTGTTATAGACACATATATGAATATACATAGGGTTACAACCATGTTAGCCAGTATAAGCCAACTTACATGGCCAAATAGCAAAACAAGCCTTTGACGATTGCAAGCCATTACATTGGCTAAAATAATATGACACATATAACAAAATGACCATGTCCCTATACATGCCATAAACTCAAAATATTTGAATTCATCAATACCCAAAATGATAGCTTGATAGTGTGACAGGATCTTCGGCGATCTCCAACTCGAGCTAGCTTGATAGCACTATAAAACATGGGCAAGGAAGGAGGTAAGATACATAGCTTAGTAAGTTCCTATGCAAATAATAAGCATCATAACCACACATTTAACATACAATTAGCATGATGAAAATTATCATAAATGTTATTAAAATCTCATTGTCATAACTTACTCAATCACAACCTTATCGAGGGTTCATCACATCACGAGCTCATTAATTATTAGGTTTACATAAATACCTGCACCAATTCACAACATAACCATAGTCTTTCACAACTTTGACATTCCTGTTAAATTTTTCGTTGAACCACTTGGAATACTAAAGGATACTCAGGAATCTCGTACACACAGTACCATACCACTGCCATATCCCTGATATGGTCTTACATGAAATCTCGTATTGATTCCAATAGCCCAGCTATGGTCTTACGTGAAGTCTCATATCGATGCCATATCCCAGATATGGTCTTACATGTAATATTAGAAACCCTAATGTTATGACATTTGTATCCTATCTATTCCTAAGGTTCAACCGAAATTTCTCGCTTGTCGAAACTTTGTCAATTACATCCAAAGGGTAAATCAAAATTCATACAATATTAAAGCATTTAAAATATAAATATAACAATGCATTATTTACATACAAACTTACATCGGTACAAAAATAGTAGAAATGGGACCTAATCGTCAAACACTTTATTTTCCCTCGATCTAGGTCCGAACCTCATTTTTCTTGATCTATAATATCACATTTAACTTATTTAATCATTGTACTATTCAAATCAATCCAAAATCACATTATGGAAAAAATTACATTTATGCCTCTAAATTTTGACATTTTTACATTTTAGTCCCTAGGCTCGTAAAATGAAATGTACTCAATTTCTTCAATACCCATGCCTAGAAAAACCTTAAACATGCTTATAGAAGCCCACAGTTTTCTTTTATTTGCATTTTAACACCCATTTTACAAATAGGTCCTTTTAGGCATTTTTATCGAAAATCACTTAGCAAAAGTCGTTTATCATACACCAAACATACATTTTCTACCATTAGACATAAAAATACACAAATATCCATCATGGGTAAAATTTTTTACCCTGATTATTTCTTAAATTAGTGGTAGAAATAGATAGATCATGTTACAAGGATTTCAAAAACATAAAAATCATTAAAAACGGGGCTAGAAAGGACTTACAATTGAGATTGGAAGCTTAAAAAACCCTAGCCATGGTTTCTTATTGGTACATTAGGCCATGGGGTAGAAGATGAGAAAATGGCTTTTAATTTGGCTTTTTAATTCATTTAATTATCAACTTAATAAAATGCCCTTAATGAAAAACTTTAGAAACATACCTAACTATGCCCATTTTTGTCCACCAACTTAACCAATGGTCTAATTACCAATTAAGGACCTCCAATTTAAAATTTCATAACAATTAAACACCTTTAACCTATAGAACTCACATTTTGCACTTATTACAATTTAGTCCTTTTGACTAAATTGAGTGCCCAAACGTCAAAATTTTTTAGCGAAATTTTCACGAAATCATTCCATAAAATTGTAAACCATAAAATAAAAAAAATATTTTTTTGCGATAGATTTGTGGTCCCAAAACCACTGTCCCGACTAGACCCAAAACCGGGCTGTTACAGCCTCATTGTAGAGTGAATGCAAATCGTGTGAATGTAGCTACTAACCCCACTAAAGGTGACCAGATTTCGGCTATGCAAGAGCGACCCCAGAGGAAAAATATTTTTAAGAAAGCATAGAGCATCTAGTTCAAGCTATAATTGGGGCTTTTCAGTGAGCTGCTGGAGCCAATGTTGCACCTGTGAATCATGTTTTCCATTAAAACATCTATAAACTTTGGGTTGTAAGGAATTTAGTGGTGGCTGTGGAGATGGTCCCACGAAAGTTTGGTACTGGCTTGAGGGGGTTGAGAAAATCTTTGAGTAAATGGCCTTTTCTAATTCAAATATGTTGCGAAGAGATTGACATGGGAATTCTTCTTGAGAACTTTCCAAATGAAGTTTGTGGGTGAGCAATATATGGAGGCTCATAAATGAGGATTCATTAACCTAAAGCAAAGTGAACTGACAGTAGTTGAGTATGAGATTGAGTTTGTGCAACTATGCCAATATGCTGAAGAGATGGTTTTGTAGGAGAAGAATCGTTGTCAAAGGTTTTTATTTAGACTACATCATGACATTCAACTCTATCTAGTGACTTACAACAATATGAATTTCGATGAGCTAGTAAAAAAAGCCAAAGGCATAGAAGACATTAAAGCTTCACAAACCAAAATGGAAGTATCTAGATGAGTGTCTAATAGGGATCGTGACTCACGAAACTCTGGTAAGGATGTCAAGTGTAACAACCCATTTTTAGTCAAATCAGAACAGTGGTTTTGGGACCACAAATATGAAGTCTAAATTATTATTTTATTATTATTTTAATATTTAAAGCATGAGGACATGATTTTGTAAAAGTTTCATTTTTAAATTTTATCGTTTGAGTGCTTAATTTGATAAAAAGGACTAAATCGCATAAAGTGTAAAAGTGGAGTTCTATTAGCTAAAAGTATCTAATAGCTATAGAATCTTAAAGTAAAAGTCCTTAAGTGGTAATTAGACCATTAATTAGATAGTGGATGGTAATGGCATGGCATAATTGAAATTTTGAATTAGTAATAAGGTTAAATAGGTAATTTAATGAATAAGGTTAATAAATTAAATAAAACACAATTCCCATTCATTGTCATCTTCACCCTAGCTGAATTAAACAAAGAAGAAAGCCATTTTTAGGGCTTGAAGCATTCGGTCATCTCCTATCTCAATTGTAAGTCCATTTTTGTTCGGTTTTTAATGATTTTTAGGTTTTTGAGATCGTTGCAAATAAGTCTAGCTAGCCCAGGGACTAATTTGCAAAATTGTTAAAGATTTTGAATGTTTCCATTGATGAATAAGCATTTATTTTGAAGTTTCTTGATAGATTATGAATGCTTTTTGATAGATATACAAGTTTTGTTAAGTGATTTTTAATGAAAATGCAAATTAGGGGCTAAATTGTGAAATGTGTAAATTTAGTGGTTAAAATGTGTAATAAATGAAAATTTTAGGCTGCTATAAGTATGATAAATATTTGTCTAGGCTTGGGTTGTGCTGAAATTGAATGAATTTTATTTTACGAGATGAGGGACTAAATTGTAAAAGATGTGAAACATTAAGGGCAATTATGTAAAAATGCCTTAAATTAAATTTTAGACTAAATTGAATAGAGAGATGATTAAATAATTTAATTTTGATACATATAGATCAAGAAAAGTGAAACTCGGATCTAGATCGAGGGAAAAACAAAGTTCTCAACTAATCGACCAATTTAGTTGTTTTTACATTCGAGGTAAGTTCGTATGTAATAAGCTTTGTTATAATTATGTTTTTAATGCTTTGATATTGCATGAACTGTGAATACGAGATTACGAACATATTCGACAATGATTCGATGATGATTCGACATTGAAATTCTCGATTGAGCCTTAGGAATAGATTTGGATACTGGTGACATGTCATTAGGGGCTTTATGTGATTATGTGATCCGGGTGCTAGTCCTGTATGTCCTATCGGTGGCTGAGTATGTCGGCAGGTGTTATTGTGTGAGCAGCACCGTGTAGCTACGTCTTGACCCATAGCTTGTGTGAGCAGGCCCGTTGATAGCTCGAGAGTGAACATATATGTGATATGTGATTGAGATAGCTTTGGCTATATTTGTGGCACTTCGTGTGCGAGTTTCCCATGTATCCAATAGTATTTCAAATGGTTCAACGGGTAAATGAAAGACTTGGATGAGTATGAGATTGATACGAGATAGTACAGGTATATACATGAACCGTATAAGCTTTAAATTGAAGAAGTTGTGAAATGCACATGTAAAACATATGATTAAGCATAAGAAAGGTTTGTTAGTTAAATGATCTAAATGTTGCTATATTCAATTGGTTGATATGAATATTTATAATTGAATTGAGTTTATTTCATACGAGCTTACTAAGCTATATAGCTTACTTTGTTTAATTTTTCATGTTTTATAGTGAAATCAAGCTAGCTCAGATTCGAGGATCGTTAGAGGGTACGTCACACTATCTTACTATGACTTGGTACTTTTGAACTTTGTTATTTTGGTATATGGCATGTATAGGGTCTTTGGTCATTTTGATATATTTTGTAATGTGTTGTGCCATTTAAGTTGGCTTGTAAATGCTTATGTTGTGGTTTGTATATATGTCTATAGCCATCAGTGATGGCTCATTTTAGGCTATTTTGGTATGTTTGAATCATGCATATATGTGTGTGTCTATATCTTGTGGAATATGTTGAATGATGGTTGTGTGATGCTTAATGGTAATAAGCATTATGAGTATCAAATGGTTAATTTATGGATATTGATTTGCTTGTGAATTTTAAGTTAAATGATGTATATTTGGAAGTGTACATATAATTGAATTGTATATGTAATGTTGGTCTAAATGGTATTTTATATTTTGTGTCTTGTGTGTATTGAGAAATGTGGTATTGATTATGTATGAATTAAGCTTGAATTGGTTGGTTAAAATGTAATGTTATGCTATGTTTTGGTGTCTATTGGGTTGATGTAGGTGTGCACAAATTTGGGTGGCAAAATGGCTTGGTAAATAGCCTATTTTTGTCCACACGGGCATGTGTCTCAACTATGTGTGACACACAATTATGTTACATAGTCGTATGTTCCCTGGTGTTGAAATTGAAGTTAAGTCAGTATGCTCCACACGGGCGTGTGACTTGGCTGTGTGGCATAAGTCAGTATACACTACAGGTTTGGCATGGCCTAGCACATAGCCTGGCGCAAGAGCGTGTATGGTAAATTTTAGCGCACACGGGCCTGTGTGTTGGCCGTGTGACCCAAGTCAGAGAGTTGCACGAGGTCAGACGTGGGCTGGGACATGACCATGTACTCCCATTTTGAATATTCACACGGCCTGTGACACGGCCATGTGCTCCCATTTTGAATGTTCACACAGCTTGTGACACGGGCGTGTCTGTTTGCCGTGTGAGACATACAGCTGGGTCACACAGGTGTGTGTCCCCTATTTTTGTAAAAATTTCTTAATTGTTCAAAAAGTTTCTAAAGTTATCGGTTTAGTCTCGAACCACTCCTAACGCATGTTTATGGCCTTCTAGGCTCGTATTAGGGACAAAATGATTGATGGTGAATGAATTGTATATGAATTGAGAAATTGTATGTGAATTATATGTTTAAAAGTGTTATAATTTTGGTAATGCTCCATAATCCTATTCCGGCATTAAATATGGGTGAGAGGTGTTACATCAAGTGAGCTTCCAAGGTAGATTGTTCACATCAGAAGAAGGGCACCCATGATAATAAAAAGGGTTTACATGAGACTGCGAACTGGATATACTATGAGCACCATGAAAGAAATCATCTTGGTGAGTGTTGCAAGAAGACTGGAGGGTGTTTCAGGTGTGGTTTGAAGGATCATTTTGTTAGGATTGTCCAAAATGACAAGAGGGTTCATGAACTCAAGTTGCGACCCCTACCCAAGTGCAAGTTGGTGCTCATTGTTGAGGGAGAGGTAGAGGTGAAGAGACAAGGCCAGTTGGTTAGCAAGCTCTGGTCCACACTGTTATGACTCAAGAAGAAGAGTCAGGAGGCCTCATATGAGTTTACTTTATGAAGGAGCCACATGAGCAAGGTGCGACCGATGTTATCACAGGTACATTCACTGTGTGCACTATTCTCTTATTTTCCCTTATTGACTCTGGTTCAACACACTCATATGTCTTGAGTGAATTAGATAGTGAGTTGGGAATTTCATTAGAAACCATAGAAAAGGGTGTGATTGTCACTAGTTCATTTGGGGACAATATGTTAATCAATAGAGTGTATCGTCGATGTCCACCGGAGGTACAAGGTCAGGTTTTCTCTACAAATTTAATGGAGCTGCCATCCTATGGGCTCGTTGTGATTTTAGGAATGAACTGGCTGACTGAGCATAAAGCTAAGATTTATTTGAGTTTAAGGAAGTTACTTTGCAAAGTAATTAAGGTAAAGAAGTGGTGGTAGTAGGAGAGCAAATTCTTACAATGACCAATATAGTCTCAGCATTGAAAGCAGAGAAAATGTTAGGTAAGGGCTGTGAAGCCTATCTCGCATTTGTGATGGGTTTATGGGATGAGACGGAAGGGGTTCATGAGAAGCAAACTGCACAAAATTTCCTAGATGTATTCCCTAACGAGCTGCCCGAACTATCTCCAAACCGCGAGGTGGAGTTTTTCATTGAGTTGTACCCTGGTAGTTTGCCAATGTCTATCACACTGTATCACATAGCACCTAAGGACCTCAAGGAGTTAAAGATTCAACTTTAGGAGTTGTTGGACAAAGGTTTCATTCATACCACCTTGGGGTTCACTAGTACTGCTTGTGAAGATGGATGGAAACATTAGGATGAGTATCGATAACAAAAAATTGATAAACTGACTGTTAAAAACAAATACCCGTTACCATGAATCAATGACTTGTTCGATCAACTGCAAGGTGCAACTGTCTTTTCAAATGTTGACTAGCGATCTGGATATTACCAACTCAAGGTGAACAAATCTTATGTGTTGAATGTAACACCCCTAACCCATATTCATCGCCAGAACAGGGTTACGGAGCATTACCAGGACATTTAGAAACATTTACAGATAATTCATGCAAGTTACTATTCAAATTCAAAAATCATACGTAACATCCCTTAAATGGACCATTGAGGCTCAATGCGAGCAATAGAATCGATTCAGGACTTAATCGGAACCTCTAAGCATTACTAGGGGACACGCCCGTGTGACCCTGGGACGCGCTCGTGCTGCAGGCTATGTTCTACCCCATGTAACTCTCTGACTTGTGCACACGGCCTTTCCACACGCCCGTGTGCTAGGCCGTGTGGTTAATTAATTCATTTTGAAATTAGCTGCAGGTTTCACATGGCCAAGACACACGCCTGTGTTCTAGGCCATATAGCACACATGACTGAGACACACGCCCATGTCTCTACCCATGTGCTCAATTCTGAGCATTCTCTTTCTCAAAATTAAGGTGCAGGGGACACACGGCCTAACTACACGCCTATGTACCTGGCTGTGTGTCACACACACCCGTGTGTCCGCCTGTGGACAAAACAAAGCCATTTCTAGCTTCATTTCTCACCCAAAACCATACCAAAATCCTGCACCAAACTTACATCCAAATACCAATGATTCCAAGCATTGAATTCAAGCAATTTGTAACATCTAACATGATATATTGTTACATGTATTCATGCTTTTAATCTTATCTTTTATAAGCAAGCTCATTTAACCTTTCTCAATCAGTCAATATTAAACACGTATGTTATCTTCGTAAGATAAACTTAAACACATATCTATACATGTACCAAAACATAATCATCACTAGCCATTCCAATGGCTAGATTACAATAATCATTTACATTTACATACCACTATGGACAATATAACCTACACATGCTATTATAACCATAATTGCTTTACCATATTCACTGAAATAGGCCGATGGATAGTCTGAGTGATCTCTGCCAAGCTTCCAATCCAATGAACTTCCGATTTACTCTAAAACAGGGAAATAAAACTAAGAATAAAATGCTTAATAAGTTCGTATAACAAGGTATTAACTTACCATTCATTCTATTTTAAGGTAACTATGTAAGGCAAATTCAATCAATTTGCCCTCAAGCCCTATAGATATCCTCATTGCCCTTGTTAGTCATATATTCCATAATAACACCACAAACATATATGGGCTCAACATCAATCAAGTTTCCATGCACATATGCTTTCTACAACATGTATTCATTTAACATGTATAAATCATCTCTTTATATTACAAGCATAATTTCATAATAGTTCATCTCTAGTTTAGATCATTTCATATCAGAACTGTAACATCCGAGATTTACAGGTCTCACTTTTTAATTTATTTCTATGTGCTAGTATTCTTTGGATGTTGTTTGAGTGTGTTTGGGGGTTTTGGGAAACCTTGGGGGTTAGGTAGAGACCTTAGAAAAATTTTAGGTTTAAGGCTTTTAAGGGAGAGCTAGTGGCATTAGGCCTTAAGAGATTTTATGTGGGGTTTATGGCACAAGAAAGGAAGTGGTGGAGTGGTAAAGGTAACACCTAGGAGCAAGGGGGAGTGTTGCGTCACAAGGAGTTCCAATGGGGAGAGGTTCGAATCACGCCAGCAGCAAGGGGGAGCTTTGTTTTTTTTGTGTTTTGCGTCAAGGAGGGGGAAAGTGTTGGACGGCAAGCAAACTCTAGGGGGAGACTTGGTCAAGGTTTTTGAATGTGTGGTGGAGAGTGGAGTGGAAGGTTTGAATCATTCAAACTTTGAATAGGTGGAGTGGAGGAAGATGAGGAGAAAAATGAGGGACTTGAGAGGGAGAGGAAGTGGTCGCCAAATGTGGGGTTCTAAAGAGAGGCATATTCGGTTTTAGGGAGGGGCTTAGTGTGCTGAATTAAGGTTGGCCTTAGGTAGAATTTTTTATATTTGGTTTTACTTTAGTTCTTATTTCATTTTCTCTTGTGCCGGAAATCTTTGGGCATTCTTTCTCTCTTTTTGACTCTTAGTCGAATCTCTTGCCATCTTTTTCCCATTCACTGCTCTTCATCATCTTCACTTGATCTCCTCGCAAGTCGAATTTTATCTCCCTAGTGAACCAAAGCCGAACCTTTCTCTTTACTTTCACCATAGCCGAAACTTCCTAACCTCAACCTTCTCTTCTTCTTTTTCATCTATTACTTCTTCTCTAAAAAGCCAAATAATCTTTCTTTGTAGAGGAACCTTGGTCAAATTCCCCATTCACTATTGCCCCTTTATTTTCTCCTTCTATTTTGCATTGTTCCTCAAATTTATAGCACTAGGCTGAATCTGTCAAAACCTATAGAGGGGGTTGTCGTTTACCTCCTATCAATCTCTCAATCAATTCTAATATTGTGGTAAGGGGTTTTCTTCTATTTTGAATATTGCTCTTTCTTGTTGGGTTGCCGAAACTAAAAGTTAATCCTGTTTCTTGTGTTTGGCCGAATCTATGGTGGGCTAGGTTTCGGGTCTTCTGCTGTTAGCCAACGTTAAGGGTGCTAGGGATCTCTCGGGATTTGATTAAGGTAAGGACGTTGTGATATTCGGCCAAAGGCCACTTTGTTAGACCACAAGTGTGGGGCCGAAACTAATATGGGTTGTGTAGGGATTTCGGTAGGGTTTTAGGTTCAAATGTATAGTTTCGGGATTTGGTCGATTTCGGTAAGGAGTATTCTATTCTCGATATTTTTTATGGTCTTATTTGTTATTCGATTTAACGTGTTAACGTGTCTTGTCCAAGACATTATTTCATGGAATCAAATACCACCAAGTGGAGAAAGGGTTGGACACGTAGTCCCTACCCCAAAGTTTAAGAAAGTCGGTGTCGTGATTCGGGATTGGCCACCGGTCGTGGGCGAGTGATGACTTAGTTAAGCGGATCACCGTGATCTCTTCAAACGAGGATGTTAGGGAGGTCGAGAGTCTAGTTCTTGAG